>CP137668.1:29704532-30035196 GCA_037976565.1 Mesocentrotus franciscanus | reverse complement strand
TGTAGTAAATGTGAATATTGCTTTGTCATGACTTTTAGATAATCAAAACTACAACAAAATAACTGTATACTGCTGCAACTCACAAATATTAAAATGCACAGCGAACGGTACATGTAATTATACAGACTTTGACATCAGAATTTACATTTTGGGATACGTAAACAACAGTTTGGGAGTACAAATTGCAATGTCGATGTACTTCCCGGTTGAATGAAAGGATTGATACATCTCACAAATGACTTCCTATCGATAACTGAACATAGTCTAAGCCTTTCCTGATTGTTTTGCGAGAAATGATGCAGTGCCTAATGATGTAATCTGTATTTGTAACGATGTAACATTAATTACATTTATTGATGGTGTGTGAATGCGTTTATCAAATTGTTCTTGGATTGAAAATAAAGTTGTTTGACTTCGTGCAAACATCTATATAATTATCCGTTCATCAACAATCATTGGTATTTGGGTAGTGGGTGGGTCGGCGCCAGTTATGCCAATAGTTTGATAATGAATGATTAAGTACGTTTTTACATCATAGCCTTTAGTAGCTGCAAAAACCGTCACGATATGATTTGTGATATCAATCTATTCATAGTGTTCTTTGATGAATAACTCTCAAAGCCGCGTGGGTTGGTGCATTAGAAGCTGTAATTAGCTAGCATGTAGCTCTCGGATCGGGGTATAGGGTCTGTACCACTCAGCAGAGGTTGAACCACTTTGTCACTTTGTCATCACAGCTGTACACCTTCATACGTGGATTGGTTCCTCTTTAAAGAGCGTCATAGGGTTGTTTATCTCATAGACATCGATCGCGATTTTGAAGTCGTTTGAAGCTGAAAGACGAGGAAGGATTTGACGAGCGTGAATCTTTAAAGATCACCTTTAGGTGTACCTGTACCACGTCAGGGCAAGGGGAATAGTAGCTATGGATATAGAACGTTCCTTCAGGGTTTTAACTTGGGTATCATTGATCTGTATTCTAGTAACCCTACCTACAGCAGGTGCCGAAGAACCCCGTAAGTATAACATACGGGATACTCTTCCCCTCATTTTCGATATCATTTAAAATGCATATCTTGTCGTTGGTGGTTAGTATTTTTTAGCAAAGGAGAATTTGTAATAGTTTGTGTTTTTTAACAATACCATTGATAGTTTGCTGTATATTATGTCATTTTCCCCGCTAAACTCCAGGCAATCCAGAACTCCACGGCAAGATTGATAACCCGAACTAAGAAATACTCTCACAAATGTATTAAAGCAGTAATACACTGGCTCCCAGTCCAGTCACGCATACTTCTACTGACTTTTCAGTGTCTTCATCCAATGGCCCCAGAATATCTTAATGAGTCCTTGGTGGGATCATCTCCGAAAAATCTCTTGCAATGTCGTTTTGTTCAGACCAGGTTTTATGGCGAGTGATCATCTGCTCATGCTGCCGCTCCACTTGACACCACCCCATTGCATATGAAGGAATCATCCACTATAAATTTAGAAACCCTCTTTACACCAATCTGGTTTGAACAGCATTTTGACTGAGTATCGGTCGGGCAATTACAGCCCCTGCCTTTTCTGTGTGTGTGTTTTTTTTTTTTTTTATCAAAGGCGCACAGAGAGCTACGGCAGTGATATGCGCTATAAAACACTGTATTATTATTATTATAATTATCGCTATGTTAATATTTTGACACCTATGAAAAGTAACTACTCTTTAGTTGATCTTTATATTTATAGATGCAATTGAAATTACAGACGTTCAGAACATATGCCATTATACTTTTTCATTGATAATATGTAGAGACTATAGGCATTTCTTTTAAAATCGAAATATATATTAATTCATTTTATATTGAAATATATTATACAAAAGTAATTCGGTTTAACTTAGGCTTCTTCATGCTTTGGGTTTTACGGGGAATTGGCTACCAACATTTGAATTCAAAATTATAGGGTATAGCTCTTAGATATATCCAATGCGTTCGATTGTTTTGAAAAATTATTTTCATATAAAATCGAGGCACAATTTTAAAATCGTCTTGTTTATAACTATCGAAAACGGTATTTATGTTAATAAAGCAAAACTTTATTCAAGGTCTGTGGGAATCGTAGCAGGTGTGTCTAAAGGGTATAATTTGTGGCTTCCTTTTATTTGTTTTAATTAAATAATGATAGCCTGAAAATATGTCAATCATGTTTTTCTCTGTGATAATATTCGCCAATGACACCATTTTAGTGTTTTTAACTGGGAAGGGCTTCCAAACGAAAAAACTTCATAATTCACCCAAAAGTCTCTTATAATGGTTGTAATCCCCCAAAATAAGAAAATGGATGTCAACACAATAACATAATTATTTTGAGATTAATAGAAGGGACAGTAGGCTGTCTTATTTCTATGATGTAAAAATTGATGAAAATCAAAGTTGGAAATAATAAGTGAAAGAGATAATACTGACAAGATATTTACTTTAACTATTGGAACTTCTTACAAGCTGAAAAGTGGCCTACCTCTGCGTAATATTTGTAGAAGTAGTTTGGTTATGTATTGTAGTAGTAGTAGTGGAAGCAGTGGTGCAGTTTTAGTAGTAGTAGTGATAGTAGTAATAGTAAACAGGATTCACGTGATAGGTTAACACTATACAAGGGAAAACATGAACGCTGTAAATGTGTTATGAATTGAACTAAATCTGGAATATCCCTACATGTATTCAATACATGTATTATAGTGTATAAGTATTGCTTTTTTGTCATAAAAAAATTGTTCCCCACATTTCAATAAAAATGAATAATAACAATAATGATAATTATAATAACTAGGCATTGAATACGTCACAGTGATCGAGACATGACACATGTAGAAACTCAGTGGGAGATTTGGTCTTTTAAAAAAATTCCACCCTCCACCCATATAACACACCTATGTACAAGCTCATTTAGTAATCAAGGATATAGAAACAGAAGTAATGACAGGAGTAGGCGAACAAACAACAAAATAACACATCGTTCACAAAGTTATGATTATCTATTATACGTATATGTCGGATCGTACAGAGCAGCAAGAAAAGCGATGTTGACGGTCGAGAATCGTGAGGAAAAAAAGTACAGTTGAGAATTGTACGAGACATAAAGTATCGAAGGAGAAAAGTAAGAACCAAGAGGCATTCACTGAAATCTGAATCTAACCATGATACCAAATTATGGCTGGACTGGATGTTTAGATTTACGACCCAGCTAAGTTTCATGTTTTGAGGTGGCTTGGGTGGGTTGGTGAAACGGATAACGAGTAGTATAGGAGCGTTATAATCCTAACCAGAGGACTTTTTGTGGTCAGATGTTTACATGGCGGCGAAAGCAAAAAGAGAAGAGGAAAATAGTTGTTTGGTCATGAGATCGATAGATCGATAGATCGAGAGATAGACAGTGATAGAGAGAGAGAGAGAATGTTGAAAGACTACACTCATTAGGAGATTTGCTACTATATAGGCGGCCGATCACCTAATAACACAAAGTCAGAGAGAAATTCAGACTTTGCAAAATAATCCCATCCTCCATTCGTATAACACATACAAGTAGAAGGTCTGAAAAGTGTAGACTATCCATGACGGAAATATATCGCAAACCTGATGGGAGATAACACGTACATCTAAAAACCATAATGGCAGATTTTGCAGTCTTCACCTTAAATCGGAATTTTGACCACGATGCAGTCTTCTGAAAATTGATTCATCTTACATTTGTAGAGTTATGAGGTCTCAGCTACAACATCGTTACATATGAGAGACATCAGAGTAGGGATAGTTGAGATATATTCAAAACAACAACGGCAAATATTACCTAATCGAATCAAATTTATTTTTTTTTTCCTTTAAAGATAAAGACCAGTTCTGGTCATGCGATTGCATTGTAAAAGAAACGTGTTGGAATCGATCAGAAAAGGTTGATCATCTAGCATATAAGTATTGGTGTGTACTGCAAGGTTCTGGAATCTTCAAAATGATAAGAAATTTGGCCCAGTCTTGGTAAAGTTACAAGCACTGTACACAGAAAGATGTATATGGGACTACGCGACCACGTGCGCGATATCTATTTGGTCCCAATAGATATAATAATTTACCAAATATATCAATTAGTAGGCGGTTTCCGACTTTCCCGGCAAAATTTGTATCATCACGTATTAGTCAAAACATATTCTTTCACATGATTGGTAATGAGAGCTTCCATTTCATTTTTTTGAGAGAAGGGCGTTTCCAAAACTGGTCTTTACCTTTAAGTGTCACTATTTTAACGTCAAAACATTCTAACTGCTAACATGATACATGAAATCTCATCTAAGATTCATACCCTTTCAGAACATGAAACAAAAATCGGGGGTAGCCAGTCATTCTGAAGACTAATGGTGGATTCAAAATAGGTATTTCTTTTACCACTTTTGGAATTTTTTATAAAAGCGCGTGCGTCAATATTGAGGTTAAATTAGAGGGAGTGTAGCATGGCAAATACTGGTTAACGCCATCTACTTCTTCTTTTGGACAAATGCACGTAAAGGAATGGACTTGATTAACGGTAGTCAGCGACTTAATATCTACATGGTCAGTGCGGGCTAGCGTTCGCGAAACAGACCGAAGTTCTCCTCACGCTTCGGTTTCGCGTATGTTGCACGCACGTGAATGCTGCGGTCGCGTCGTCCCTAGTCGTATTATACCCGATTGGCCCCGAGTAGGGCCACGGGAAAGACACATAGTCTCGTCATGCTACATTCCCTTTAACGTCTATGAGCTAAATTTAGGTCAATAAAGTCTAAAAATGATTTCAAATTGCTAAGAATAGTATCAGCAACACAATACAAATGAAAACATTGAATTAATACATTCAGAACGGACGGCACGCGCAAAATTTTAAAATGTTCAAAAAGGTCTGAAACGTGTAGTAAATTGGTCCAATAGCATTTTGACCTATTTTAAATTTTGACGCGCGCACGGACATGGTTGTAACCAAAAGTTCACCCATGACGTCAAGTTTATGCATATCAAATGTCATTCAGAAATGATCATGTATGACGGAAATATGGTCAATAATAGAAATTAACTAAATGGCGCCTAGATGACGTCATGCATCAGTAATAAAAAAATTATCTCTTAGTTAGGATCAATTATTATGCGTATGCCTCATGCCATGAAGGTTTCATGGTCATTTACCATGCCATTCATATTCACGTAACAAAATTCATACAGAAAGAATAAAAAGAAGTAAAAAAAGAAGAAAAAAAGAATTTGACGAAATCAATAGGTGCTCTGCCATGCTTCGCGGCAAATCACCTAATAACTAGAACTGTATTCGTATTAGAACTATGTGCATGCAGTGACGCCCGTGTTTGTACGTGACAGCGTCTCTCTGAGTATCTAGAACAATTTGTTAGGTGCCTAGCTAGACGGTTACCTACTAGTGATTTCGGAAAACGAAGAGTTCAGTGACCTTAATGAGATGCTGGAGATTATGCCTACGAATTTTGTAAGGAGTCGGGATCGAGGAAGGGACCACGCTAGGGCTCACAAGCACTGCGTGCAAAACGAATCAGATTTGGTGAAAGAAGAACATGTCTTGACGCGTGCTGTGGCCCAAATGACCTTCCATACTAATATAATCAATATAAATGGCGTCAACAATGCCCGCCTTGACAGATTTTAAGTATCCGGCTTCGAGATGCCGCCCTGCGTTTGGCCACTCAGAATGCTTGCAAAAATTTCAAGGAAAAAAAAGAACGCAAAGGGGGCGAATGGCGTTCTTAAAAATGACTCACGTCATAGCCCATACGTGTTATAATTGTGCGGGAACCAGTAGCAGACCAGCCAAGACACGATTTTTTGTTACCTTTGATGGCATTTTTGAGGTAATGGAAACAAAAAAACTAAAAAAAATTTACTTGAAATGACTCAAATTTAATCATAATAAAACAAACATCTGAAGTTATTCGATGCTTACCATTTGTTTCATGTTGTTGACAAATTATAATATTCCCTAAATTCCAATATTTCTTGATTCGTTTTCATTATAACGGCCCAGCGCTCACGTACCTTATGGCACCTAGACAGATTATTATACCCGATGGTCCTAGAAAACAGAAAGTAATCATTTGAAACTATGCAAACTACTACTAGGAGGAAGAAGATGAAGAAGAAGGGGAAGGAGAAGAATCATTTCAGCGATATCAGTAATTATTTTCTCTATAATCGAGGCATACACATGCCCATTACATACTCCGTGGTAAGAAGGAAGTAAGCGAGGGAAAGGAAGGCAATGACAAGAGAGAGAAGAAAAAAATATGGCCCGGGTTCAAATTCAGTTTTTTATTAAATTATTAGACTCGGTTCTGATGATCATGTTTCTACCATGTGATTTATTTATTTATTCAGTTTTATTTAAAAACAGGGTAGTCTTTTCACTGCCAAAGGCCTGCTTTACAAAAGAGCCCTGCACACACAATGATTTACAAAAAAAAGAATACATTGTAGAAAACAAAGACATTATATAAACAACATACCATAAGAGATTGAGAAAATTATATCAAAATGAATTTTAAAAAAATAAATAAATACTAAAACAAATTAAAAACTAGATCAAAATGAACATAAGGCCGAAAATATTAAACATTTAAGATATTATTGATACAAAGTAAAAAAAAAAATACAAATACAAATACACATGCCATAAAAATAGACATAAAAATCAAACGGGTAAAAGGTAAGAAATAAAACTACTACAAACAAACAAACAAAACTAACTATATGGTAAAAGTCATGATATAACGTTAGATACCAGTGCATGCATTAAAATGATGGAGGGAGTGACTTAATTTGGTTTTTGAACACTTGGAATGAAGTTGCCGTGCGAATATCAGTCGGTAGATTGTTATAGATGCTTGGAGCGATGAAAGAAAAAGATCTTTTTTTAAATTCAGTCTTGGGTTTCGGGATAAATAAGGGATTTAAGGTAGAATGACGAGTAACATAGTAAACTGGACGTTTACAAGCGAAAGGTTCTAAATAATAAGGGGCTAGATTATTGAGCATTTTGTAGACGAAAATGCAGTAGTGGTAGTTGATTCTATTTTCAACACTTTGCCATTGAAGACTGCTTTAAAAGGGTGTCTTTTGGGGTTAGATAGTCTGCATTAAGGACTAATCTCGCATATCTGTTCTGCGTCCTCTGTAATTTGAGTAAATCTTTCATTTTGCACCTGCCCCAAACAAGTGAACAGTAATCTATATGTGGAAGAATGAGGGACTGATAAAGATGTTTCAGTAGGCGTTGGTTCAAGTAACACTTAATCCTTCTAGTGCATGCAATAGCCTGATTAATCTTATTAGTCACATTGAATATGTGTGGTGTCCAACTTAGACTTTGGTCAAGGGTTACGCCTAAATATTTGATCTCGGTAACAGTCTCAAGATAGTCTGGTCCATGATAGATTTTCAAAATTTGGTTCTTAGTTTTATGTTTCGTTCCAAAGACCATCACTTTAGTTTTCTTTGCATTTATTTCCATATTATTTATTTCAAACCATTTACGCAGTAAATCATACTGTTTTTGTATTTTTTCTGACTGCTTTTTAAATTGTTACCTTTACAAAACAGTGCCGTGTCATCAGTGTAGAGAGCAATTTTGGTTTGTTTACTAAATTTCAAGTTACACATATCATTAAGAAATAAGCATAAAATGAGTGGGCCCAAAATATACCTTTGGGGCACACCAGAGTAAATCTGTAGAAAATTGCTTTGGGCACCTTGAAATGAGACGCATTGTTGCCTATTCGTTAGGTATGAAGAAAACCAGTCTAATTCAACAGAATTAATACCATAATATGGCATTTTTAATAACAATATTTCGTGAGATATAACATCAAACGCCTTTTTGAGATCAAGAAATATATCGCCCTTGTTATCAAACCACAATCAATATTGTTTAACAAGTAATCGGTTACTTCAATTAGACAAGTCGGAGTTGAATGCTTTGGGCGAAAACCCGATTGGCGCTGAGATAGCAGTTTGTATTCTTGAAGATAAAGCTGGGCATAAAGCTGGGCATGGACTGCCTTTTCAAGTATCTTTGACAGACAGGACAATAAAGAAATTGACCTATAATTGCCAATGTCACTTGTTTCACTACTTTTTGGTACTGGAATAATCTTGGCTCTTTTGAAATCACTTGGGAAACATCCTGAGCTTAAAGATTTGTTAAAGATTATTGAAAGTGGTTCAGCTATAAAAGGGGCAGCGATTTTCAATAATCTTGGATGTAAGTCATCCAGACCAACAGCTTTGTTAACATCAATTTTCCCAAGTTCACTTTTTACAAACTCCGAGTCTATGCTTTTGAATTTAAACGTCTCTCCGCCAAATAATCCGAACAATAGAATCAACCGAGGGGAATGAACTGTTAAACGAATTTATCATGAGTCCTGAAATATTAATTTTCTACTGCTTGTAATAGTAGTATTAAAGAGCAGTAATGGCGAACGATTGTCACTATAATTCAGAAATCGTTGCTTAGATTGCTTTTCCCTACAAAATTACAATAAGACATAATGAAAACAGTCAGAAAGCATTAGAACTAGAAAGAATAAGACATAATGCGAATGAATAAGACTATAATGAATAAGACACAAGTTAATTTTTCCATTTTAATCATCCAGTACCCATTACCCAAGCAAAACTCGAGCCAGATGCACATAAGGTTAAGCTTAAAGACAATAATTTATAACATACTTGTCATGATTGTATTTTCCATATTTCTTCTTTATATTTTACTTCTTTTCTTCTGATAATATTTAAGCAACGAATTGAGAGTTTTGGTACACATCTTGGATGTAGTATAGCAATCAATCCTGTGCACAGGACGTGGTGCAAAAGATAATCAGGATAATAAGGATCAGAATGATACCACTACTATAGGCCTACTACTACATGTACTACTACACTACTGTGAAGTACTGTCATTGATGATTATGCTGACGATGCTAATGATAATAATGGTATAATAATAATTATAATAATACTACTAATAATAATCATCATCATATTCATATCCATAATAATGATAACAATAACAATAATAATGATAATAATAATAGTAATAATAATAATAATAATAATTTGTCGATCATAATAATAATAATAAAACATGTATTGATAATAACGATTATAATAATTACAAAAATAACATTAGTAACACCACCAACAATAATAATTATAATAATAATATTTATTATTATTATTATACTGCTGCTATTACTTCTACTTCTTCTAGGAATAAGAAGACAGAAGAAAGAACAAGAGGAAGAGGAACAATCACTTCAGTGATAATATTGTTTATTTTCTGTATTATCAAGGCAAAAACATACACAGGGAAGTAATATAGGGAAAAGGAAGGGAATTAAGAAGAGAGAGATACAGAGAGAGAGAGAGTATGGCCAGGGTTCAAATTCAGTTTTCTTTAATTTATTAGACGCGGTACTGATGATCATTTATCTAGCATGTGATTTTCATGTAACACTTCATCGAATAACACCTCATTGTTGTTTATTGTTGTAAAGAACTTATTGGCTTGCACCCAGTATATTATGATCATGTGTTTGATCTTGTTATTGAAAACAAGATCAAACTCATCATAATCTACTGGGTGTAACAAACAAATAAGAATAATAATTAAACGTCGTTAAGCGTGAGACCGTTCACTTCTATCTCTCTCTGAAAAATAATCAGAACGATAGAATCAGCCGAGTGGAATTAACTGTTAAACGAATTTATCATGAGTCCTGAAATATTAATTTGCTACTGCTTGTCATAGTAGTATCAACGAGCAGCAATGGCGAACGATTGTCGCTAACATTCAGCAATCGTTCCTTAGATTGCTTTTCCATACAAATTACCATGAGACATCAAGCTACATAGAACTACAGTATGATCGACAAATATGATATTGTCTTGAAAACTAATATTTTAGCAACGAAATGAGGGTTTTGGCAGACATCTTGGATCTAGTATAGCAATAAATCTTGGGCACATGACGTATTGCAAAAGATAATTATGATAAGAAGAAGAATGAAAATAATTAGAAGAATAATAACAATATTATTAATATCAATAATAATGATAATAATTACGATATCAATTGTTATAACAACAACACCGATGATAATAAATATAACTAGAAATGTAATTCGTCATGAGGACGAATTAGGTGGTCTGTTATGTAATCTGAATAACTGATCTTGTTGAAAATTGTCTTAGCTACAACATAGCAAAATTTGGAAGAAAATCGATCCATATTTACAGAGATACAATCAATTTTCCATAAATATGCTGACGTCATAATATGCAAATTCGTATTTTGAGTTCCAAGGCCAAAGGGCAAAGGGCAGAGCTATAGAAAATTAAGGAACATTACAAGACATAATAGAAGGAGAACGAGAACCAGAGGCGGGAGAGGTAGAGGGTGAGAGAGAAGAAAAGAGAAGGGCAGAGGCAGAGGGAGACAGAGCAAGAGAATAAGAGGGAGGCAAGGCAAGAGGTCGAGGTAGAGGGAGGCAGAGAGAGAGGGAGAGGGTAAAAAGTAGAGAGAGATATATGCAGAGACAGAGCAAGAGAAGGAGAGGGGCAAAATAAGAGAGGAGAAGGGAAACAGAGCAAGAGAGAGGAGAAAGAGAGAGATGCAATGGAGAACGATGCATTCAATATATCCAGCATAAATAGAATTTAATATAGAGAAAGAGAGAAGTATAGACAAGTAAACAATTCTATGTCCGGTGGGAGAGACGTAAACATGCATATACCTGGGCTGAATAACTGGAAAAGTATAAACGTCTGGAAAGGAGACTAGCATCATAGATATGGGACGATTTGATATTGTTTTAGACTTAGGAAATTAACCTTATAGTTTTAATCAACGACAAGGAATCCGATTCCCATAGTGTTGTACACAAACTATTGACATTCCTTTCCAAAAGTAATAACACGCAAAATTAGGCACTTTATTACATTGTTTGTGATTGTATATGTTCTGACATGTCGACTTTAATTGCAATTTATTATTATAATGACGTCATCAAAATGAAAAATGGTGAAAACTGAGCTTGTAGAGAATTGTCTTAGCTACAACATATCAAAATTTGGAAGAAAATCGATCAATATCCTCAGATATACAATCAATTTTCCATAAATATGCTGACGTCATAATATGCAAATTCGTATTTTCAGTTCCAAGGCCTTTATGATGACGTCACGATATTTGTACTGGCAAAATGAGACATGAAATCATATCTCCAACTCATACTCTATCCAAATATGAAAGAAATTGAGGGGTTTTCAGGCATTCTGACGAGCTACGGCGGATTTTATATAGACATGTTTTTACCACTTTTTACATTATATTGCCCATTGACGACGCACGAATTTTAAAGTTTGACGCACGCGTGTGGCATTATAGAAGGTCGAGAATGACTGGAAATAGTTGGAAATTGTCAAAAATAGTGTCAGGAATACAAACCATGCGATAAAACAGCGTTTTTACGTTTTGTACGCGCTGTGCGCGCGCGTTATGCGGACGCGCACGTACGGACATTTTTGAAATGCTTAAAATGACCTGATTCGCACTGTCGTTTAATAGTTTAGTGATTTTGAGCATTTTTAAATATTGACGCGCGCTTACGCGCGCGTCATGACGTTTATGTGACCTTTGTGGAAATGACCTGTTGACGCTTGACCTGAAGTATATGTGATATGAATATGAATGACCTTTGATGACGCATCATGAAGATATGATTGATAATGTGATTTCTAAAAATGGCGCCTAGATGACGTCACGATGACCTGATGACCTTGAGAAAAAAGTTGGCACTTGACCTTGATAACCCTGATGACTTACAAAAATTTGATGAAAATTGATGAAGCCGAATTTGAGCAATCACGCTCACAAGAAAGTGGTGGAAAAATTAAAATAAACAATTGCGTTACCGATATACCAAAACATTTCCCATAGCGATTACACGTGAATGGAAAATGGAATTCTCAAATCCCACTTTGCAAGTGAAATATGAGCATGATTCCGGCATCTGATCGAAAAATAAAGGCACATTTGTGATAGCTTATTGTCTCAGCTACAACATACTCGAAGCTCAGCGAAAACAAAACTAAAACGACGGAGATATTGCTCGCGAAAGACGGTAATGTAGAATCCAGTTTTGAGAAAAAGTCATGTCCCATAGAGAATACACGCAAAATGTGAAAAATTGACATGCCTCCTTTAATCGCAAAAATACGCCATGATGCCTTTGTCAAAATGAAAATCGTGATTACTGCATTTGTAGAGAATTGTCTCAGCTAGAACATATCAAAATTTGGAAGAAAATCAATCAATATTTACAGAGATACAATCAATTTTCCAAAAATATGCTGACGTCATAATATGCAAATTGAAATTTTGAGTTCGGAGGCCATTATGATGACGTCATGAGTTAATTGAGGGTCAAATGAGACATGAAATCATATCTCCGACTCATATTCTATCCAAATATGAAAACAAATTGGGAGTTCCTATCCATTCTGAAGAGTTACAATGAATTTTGTATAGGCATGTTTTGCCCATGTATTGTGGATAGAGATAGCGCAGGTCCGCGGGTGCTATCAATTTTGACGGACGCTCATTGCGTTATTACTGGTCAGAAAAAGGTGAACAAGGTATCAAAATGCTTGGAAAAATATGCCAAATATGATGACAGAGAAAATTTGGCGATTCTATGTTGCAAAATACCAGAACGCGCGAAAACGCGCGCGCATGCGCGTGCGCGTCTTTTTGCAAAATGCTTAAAATGGCCTAAAAAGTATTCAAAATGAATTTGAGACGATTTCGAGCATTTTTAAATTTTGCGCGCGCTAGCGCGCGGACGTATATTGACCTTGATCATGATAAATATGAATGAAAAATGACTTTCTGTTATGAAGATATGATCGTGAGTTGAAAGTACCAAAAAAAACACAAAATGGCGCCTGGATGACGTCATGAAGACTGGATGACCTTGAAAATGTTCCTGTCACGTCTCATGACAATGAACTATGACTGTGCTAAAATTGAACGAAATTGACTAAACTGATCTTGAGTTATCCTGTTAACAAAAAAGTGTGCAAATAAATAAAAATAAATAAATAAAGAAAGAAAATTCTGACGAAAACAATAGGTGATCTGTCGATATCGACAGACCACCTAATAATAAAGGCAATTCTAACGAAAACATAAGGTGGTCTGTATTATATACAGCCCACCTGATAATAAATAATAAGGGCAATTCTAACGAAAACATAAGGTGGTCTGTATTATATACAGCCCACCTAACAAGTATAGGTGGGCTGTTCCAAGTGCATGCCACAAATGTTTAGTGACATACTAAGTAGTTAATATAACATTGGCCTGATGTGACCTTATTTTTGAAATAATCCTCTTATTCAGGTCTATTACTGTGCCAAATTTCAAGTCTATACAATGCATGGTTTTAGAGAAACCATGTACAGTATATTTGACCTTTGACCCTCAAATCTAAATATCAAAATGAAATACCGGAATGCATTTTCTAGATTTTGTTTTTTTATAAGAAATCATATCTCCCACTCATTCTCTATCCAACTATGAACTAGACTTGAATTTGTCACTTTGACGAATTAGGTGATACGTATGCTAATGATTTACATAATGAAGAATGCATTTTCACGATTTCATATTGTTATATAAAATGCTTCTACCATTATGATCTATCCATATTTCAAGTTTCTACTGTTTAGCCTTGATCATTATGGATGTATGGAAGATAGATTGAGACAATTTGACCATTGACCCTGGACAACAACCAGTTATACCTTTGACTCTAATTGACATGAGGTATACAGGCATTGCATATTCCGTGGTAACAATGAAGTAAGCGAGGGAAAATGAAGGCAATGACAAACGAGAGAGAGAGCGACAGAATATGGCCGGGTTCAAATTAAGTTTTCTTTAAATTATTAGACCCAGTACTGAGGATCTTTTTATCTGCCATGTTTTTGTTATTTGACGGCTTTTGACGATACCAAGAAATGCCGTCTTTTGTCACCAAATATTGTTCAAATATAGCATTGTAGAGACGATGAACTCTAATGCAAAGTCGTAAGCCATGAGAATGTCAATTTCTATGTCATTCTGCAAAATAATCCGAACAATAGAATCAACCAAGTGGAATCAACTGTTAAACGAATTTATCATGAGTTCTGAAATTTTAATTTGTTACTGCACGTCATAGTAGTATTAAGGAGCAGCAATGGCGAACAATTGTCGCTAAAATTCAGAAATTGTTGCTTAGATTGCTTTTCCACTAAAAATTAACATGAGACATCAAGCTACATAGAACTATGATCGACAAACATGATATTGTTTTGAAAACAGTCAGAAAACATTGCAGGTAGAATAAATAAGAGATAATGTGGTCATGTAAACAAGTGCATTATGTCCATGTTAGTCCCCTAGTACCGAAATCATGATTGTATTCTCCACTTATTTCTCCTATATAATTTATTTCAATTTAAAATAGATATTCTAATGTTTCTTCTTTTGGCTTGATTATATTTCAGCAACGAATTGACAGTTTTGGTAGACATCTTGGATGTATCATAGCAATAAATTATTGGCACATGACGTATTGTGTATACAATAATTATGATAAGAAGAAGAAGCATACAAATAACTATAAGAATAATAACAATAACAAATAATCACTATAATAATGATTATAATTACGATATTTACTATAATAATAAATATAAAAATTATAATCATAATGATTATTATGATACTGCTGCTATTACTATACTACTACTTCTACTACTACTTCCACTACTACTATGAAGAAGTAAATGAAGAAGAAGGGGTAGGAAAAGAATCATTTCAGCGATATTAGTGATTATATTGTCAATGATTGAGGCATACACATACACATTACATATTCCGTGGTAAGAAATAATTAAGCAAGGGAAAATGAAGGCAATGACAAACGAGAGAGAGAGAGACAGACAGAATATGGCCGGGTTCAAATTAAGTTTTCTTTAAATAATTAGACCCAGTACTGAGGATCTTTTTATCTGCCATGTTTTTGTTATTTGACGGCTTTTGACGCTACATAGAAATGCCGTCTTTTGTCACCAAATATTGTTCAAATAGCATTGTAGAGACGATGAACACTAATGCAAAGTCGTAAGCCATGACAATGTCAATTTCTATCTCGCTCTGCTAAAAATCCGAACAATAGAACCAACCAAGTTGAATCAACTGTTAAACGAATTTATCATGAGTCCTGAAATTTCAATTTGTTACTGCACGTCACAGTAGTAATAAAGAGCAGCAATGGCGAACGATTGTCGCTAAAATTCAGAAATTGTTGCTTAAATTGCTTAAATTACCATGAGACATCACGCTACATAGAACTATGATCGACAAACATGATATTGTTTTGAAAACAGTCAGAAAACATTGGAGGTAGAATGAATAAGAGATAATGTGGTCATGTAAACAAGTGCATTATGTCCATGTTAATCCCTAGTACCAAAATCATGATTGTATTCTCTACTTATTTCTCCTATATAATTTATTTCAATTTAAAATAGAAATTCTAATGTTTCTTCTTTTGGCTTGCTAATATTTCAGCAACGAATTGACAGTTTTGGTAGACATCTTGGATGTATCATAGCAATAAATTCTTGGCACATGACGTACTGTGTATACGATAATTATGTTAAGAAGAAGAAGCATACAAATAACTATAAGAATAATAACAATAACAAATAATCACTATAATAATGATTATAATTACGATATTTACTATAATAATAAATATAAAAATTATAATCATAATGATTATTATGATACTGCTGCTATTACTATACTACTACTTCTACTACTACTTCCACTACTACTATGAAGAAGTAAATGAAGAAGAAGGGGTAGGAAAAGAATCATTTCAGCGATATTAGTGATTATATTGTCAATGATTGAGGCATACACATACACATTACATATTCCGTGGTAAGAAATAATTAAGCAAGGGAAAATGAAGGCAATGACAAACGAGAGACAGACAGACAGACAGAATATGGCCGGGTTCAAATTAAGTTTTCTTTAAATAATTAGACCCAGTACTGAGGATCTTTTTATCTGCCATGTTTTTGTTATTTGACGGCTTTTGACGCTACATAGAAATGCCGTCTTTTGTCACCAAATATTGTTCAAATAGCATTGTAGAGACGATGAACACTAATGCAAAGTCGTAAGCCATGACAATGTCAATTTCTATCTCGCTCTGCTAAAAATCCGAACAATAGAACCAACCAAGTTGAATCAACTGTTAAACGAATTTATCATGAGTCCTGAAATTTCAATTTGTTACTGCACGTCACAGTAGTAATAAAGAGCAGCAATGGCGAACGATTGTCGCTAAAATTCAGAAATTGTTGCTTAAATTGCTTAAATTACCATGAGACATCACGCTACATAGAACTATGATCGACAAACATGATATTGTTTTGAAAACAGTCAGAAAACATTGGAGGTAGAATGAATAAGAGATAATGTGGTCATGTAAACAAGTGCATTATGTCCATGTTAATCCCCTAGTACCAAAATCATGATTGTATTCTCTACTTATTTCTCCTATATAATTTATTTCAATTTAAAATAGAAATTCTAATGTTTCTTCTTTTGGCTTGCTAATATTTCAGCAACGAATTGACAGTTTTGGTAGACATCTTGGATGTATCATAGCAATAAATTCTTGGCACATGACGTACTGTGTATACGATAATTATGTTAAGAAGAAGAAGCATACAAATAACTATAAGAATAATAACAATATCAAATAATCACTATAATAATGATTATTATTACGATATTTACTATAATAATAAATATAAAAATTATAATCATAATGATTATTATGATACTGCTGATATTACTACTACTACTACTTCTACTACTATTTCCACTACTACTATGAACAAGTAAATGAAGAAGAAGGGGTAGGAAAAGAATCATTTCAGCGATATTAGTGATTATATTGTCAATGATTGAGGCATACACATACACATTACATATTCCTATAAATTATTGATAAAAAAAAATTTACCCACCAGGGTCATTGACCCACCAGGAATCGAACGTGGGTCGCCGAAATGGGAGGCAAGTGCTATGACCACTATACCAAAATAATCCTCATAGACATTACACGTGAACGGAAAATGGAATTCTCAAATCCCACATTGCAAGTGAAATATGAGCATGATCCCGGTATCTGATCGAAAAATAAAGGGTACCCCATGATAGCTCATTGTCTCAGCTACAACATACTCAAAGCTAAGCGAAAACCAAACTAAAACGACGGAGATATTGCTCGCGAAAGACGGGAATGTAGAATCCAGTTTTGAAAAAAGTCATGTCCCATAGAGAATACACGCAAAATGTGAAAAATTGACATGCCTCCTTTAATTGCACAAATACGCCATGATGCCTTTGTCAAAATGAAAAATCGTGTTGACTACATTTGTAGAGAATTGTCTCAGCTAGAACATACTAAAATTTGAAAGAAAATCAATCAATATTTACAGAGATACACTCCAATTTCCATGTGCTGACGTCATATATGCTGACGTCATAATATGCAAATTGACATTTTAAGTTCGGAGGCCATTATGATGCATCATGAGTTAATTGAGGGTCAAATGAAGAAGTAAATGAAGAAGAAGGGGTAGGAAAAGAATCATTTCAGCGATATTAGTGATTATATTGTCAATGATTGAGGCATACACATACACATTACATATTACGTGGTAAGAAATAATTAAGCAAGGGAAAATGAAGGCAATGACAAACGAGAGAGAGACAGACAGACAGAATATGGCCGGGTTCAAATTAAGTTTTCTTTAAATAATTAGACCCAGTACTGATGATCTTTTTATCTGCCATGTTTTTGTTATTTGACGGCTTTTGACGCTACATAGAAATGCCGTCTTTTGTCACCAAATATTGTTCAAATAGCATTGTAGAGACGATGAACGCTAATGCAAAGTCGTAAGTCATGACAATGTCAATTGCTATCTCGCTCACCTTAATAGTCCGAAAAATAGAATTAACCGAGAGGAATCGACTGAAATTTCTTAACAACAATTGAAACTTCTTCCAGGAAGCCAAACAATAGATTTGTTCCCCATTCAAATAGCTTTGTAAAGGCGGTGAAGAAAAAAAAATACTTCGTCGTTAATGGTGAGAATATTCACGGATATCTCTCTCATCTAATTCCTGCGAACAGTAATAATAATAATAATCATAACAACGTTTCTTATAAAGCGCTTACCACCGAAGTCTCTCAGCGCTATAACAACCAGAATAGACTGATAAACAATTATATATTAAACAAAACAAAACAGTGCAAATAAACCTACAAATTACAATACAGTGGGCTCAACCAAGCCACATCAACTGTTAAACGAATTTGTCATGAGTCCTGAAGATTCAATGTGTCACTGCACGTCATAGTAGCATCAAAGAGTAGCAATGGCGAACGATTGTCGCTAAAATTCAGCAATAGTTACCTAGTTTGCTTTTCCCTAAAAATTACCATGAGACATCAAGCTACATAGAACTATGATCGACAAACATGATAGTGTCTTGAAAACAGTAAAAAAACATTGGAACTGAAATGAATAAGAGATCATGCGATCATGTAAACATTTTGTCCATGTTAATCCTCCAGTACCAAATACCCAAGCAAAACTCGAGCCAGATGCAAATGAAGAGCTTGCAACCAAAAGGCGCTAAATCCACTTTTCACCAAATTGCATGTTTTAAACGATTTGAATAGACCTCTCTCATGTGTATCTAAATCACTCAATTTTCCCTCAGAATTGTTTCAGGAAAATATGAAAATATTGATTTGAATTTATACTTTCAACCAAAAGGCGCTATATCCACCTTTCTTTTTTTCCTTTGATTGGCCCAATCATACCAGCTTGTGGAAATTTGATCAGAAAGCAATCAGAAAGCAGAACACAAAAAGCATAGCACAGGCAGACTTCCTAGATTTTTTTACTATTCACGTTTCGAAATACCTCATTTTTGGCGATTTCATCATGGATAAATTATTGTACCAGTGGTTATGTGATGAAAGTTTTTGCACATTGATGATCATGTGTGTGTGTGTGTGTGCGCGCGCGCGTGTGTGTGTGGTGAGGGGGCTACTATGATTCAAGTACAGGTAAGTATAGTTAATATACAATTCAGAAGCATTTACACACAAATGACATCCTTCTATACTAATGTCAGTAAACAACTCTATATTGACTGTAAAAAGTGTTCTGTCAAAAGGCGCTATATCCATGATTTCTGCCAAAAGGCGCTAAATTCGAAAAGAAATGAAATATGACAAATTATATAAAATACATGCTGTACGCAGGATTTTTCTAACTTGCATTTGTATGACCTATAGTGGTAGTTCTTCCACCTGTAGTATAGATTTGATTAATAAACAGAGACAAATGTGTGAAATTAAAAACAATGATTTTCTCGATATTAACCGGAATGGATTAAGCTCTTCAAATAAAGGTTAACTTAAAGATACTATGTCCCTTTTGCAGCCAACATCAAATTCTGTAGAACTTTGCAGGAATTATGAATATGTCATGTATGTCCTATCTGTGAAATTTAAACGTTAGCAGTGTCCTAATATTCAAATTATGCAAGGAAACCCGTTTACTTGCTAGACTTCACTGTCAGACACTATTGAGTGACTGACTGGCTTTTTTCTTCTTTGGTAATAACATACATATAATGAGCTGTAAAGAGTACATGAGCATTTGTCTACATCAATAACCCACTTCTTGTAATTGTCAAAATTAAACTGATTGAATCTTTGCGCAGCACAAAACGTACGACCATTCTGTACAATGGTCTGAAAATCAGACTATTACTTACTGTCTTGGTAGCACTTAAGTCGATTCGACAACTAATAGTCGTTATTTTCCCACTTAAAGACATTTTCAAGCCCCTTTTTTAGGGAAGTTCTAAATTAGTATTATCTTTCAAATGCCGTTGGAATTTAACCCTTTCATTTTTGGCCTGCAAATGGGACATAGTACCTTTAAATACATTAATTTATGACATATTGTCTATTGTCTTGATTGTTTTCTCTACTTAGTTCTTTTTCCTATCTTATTTTTTTCAAGATATATTCTAATGTTTCCTTGTATTGATTAGCTTCATTTATTTTCATTTTTGGAGGGGCGTGGTAAAAAAATAACAACTTCTTTAACATTCTGTTTCCATGGCAACGGTCTCATTTGTTACTTGAAATGACTCAAATTTTAATCATAATCAAACAGGCATCTGAAGTTTTTAGATGCTTACTATTTGCTTCATGTTGAAAAATCGCCTCCGGCTGGATCCGCCCCTGCTTCCTTCATCAACACACACTTTGAGAAAAGAAAAGAAAAACAATTTTCTTTAATTCAAAGTCGTGTTACAACTTTGAGCATCATATAATACCCGCATACATTCAGTTAAACTTGACATGCCAATTGTTTATCGTTTATTTTGTAGAAAGATACGAACCCTTGTGTAATTTAACGTTGGAAATTTGGAATTGAATTGGGGCCTTGAGCGAAGTACACGTTTAGCTGACCAAAAGTGCGAGGCAGTTTCCACTCCCCGTGGGATCATAAAATATGTCATCAAGATCGTTTGCCAGTAGGTCTGGAGTATCGACGGTCGTTAAATTTAAGATCAGACCTTCGAAGGGTCATTAGATCTTATTTTGATCTGAAAAATTTCAAGCGTATAAAAGAATCAAAATCAGTTCGAGAAAAGACATCTTTAAGTCTCCAGCTGTAAGACAATAACAAGCATAGTTTAAAACCAATCTAAGACGTATTCATAGTGTATTGCATGGCTGAGATAAAACCATTAATGACATTTCACATAATGACGTCATGATGACGTAACGATGCCCTGGCGTCGCTGAAAAGTCACGCAGTTCTAAGTTGGACTAGGAACTATCTTCAAGGAAAGTTTCATGACAATGGCTTTACCGAATCTTGAGATATCTTGCGAACAAATTCGAGGAAGTATCATAAATATTTCTTCCATACAGACACAAAATAAATACTATTTTTAATTTTAATTCGTCACTTGGACGATTTAGGTGATACGTATGCTCATGTGTTACAAAACAAAGAACGCATTTTCACGATTTCATCTTCCGTTTTGAAATGCTCCTCCAATTATGGTCTATCCATAAGTCAAGTATCAACTGTGTATCATTGATCATTTTGGATCTATGAAAGATGGTCGCCGGAATGGGAGGCAAGTGCTATAACCAATATACCAAAAAATCTGCATAGACATAACACGTAAACGGAAAATTTGATTCTCAAATCAAATCTTGTATTTAAAATATCGCCATGATTCCAACATCTGATTAAAAAATTAAATGTCCCCTTTATGTACAGAATTTTCTTAGCTACAACATATCCGCAGCTGGCAGAAAAGAATCGAGATATTGCTCAAACAACTAAGACTGGAACGTAGAATGAAAATTTCAGAAAAATTCACCTCCCTTAGAGAATACACGCAAAATTGGGAAAATTGACATGCCTCTTTTACTCGCAAGAATGGGCCATGATGCCATTGTTAAAATGAAAATCAATAGCACCTTTTGTGTAGAAAATCGCCTCAGCTATTTCATACCAAACATTGAGAGAAAAACAAACAATATTAACAGAGATACATTTTTTGTAAATATGCTGACGTCATTATGTGCTTATTCGTATCTTGAGTTCCAAGGCCATTATAATGACGTAACGATGTACTTCATGGCCAAATGAGACATAAAAACATATCTCCGACTCATATTCTATCCACATGTGAAAACAAAATTGAGTTATCCGTGTATTTAAATAAGTTATGGCCAATTAAACATAGGCATGTTTTTATTTTTAAAAATGTAAATATGCGGCCGCGCGTGTTGTTATCTTTTACGCGCGCGTATTCCATCATTATGCATACAAAATTACTGAAACGGAAAGGGATTGTTATTAAAGCAAAGTATAAGAAATCCAAAAGATGCAAATATTGTATTTTTCCGTCCCGCGTACGCTATGCGCGCAAATACGTGCGCACTGACCGACACGCACGGAAATTTTGGAAACGCTTAAAATTGTCTAAAACGTATAGAAAATTACTTGGTTTGGGGTTTCGAGCATTTTTGTTTCTAATTTCGTTTTGACTCACGCGTATGCTCACGCTTTAAAGTGAAGGCGCATGTGCGTGGGCTAAAATTCTGACCCATGACCTGAGCATGATTGATACCAAATTTGAATTGAAATTGATATTGCATGGCTGAGATACGACCATTAATGACATTTCACATATTGATGTCATGATGACGTCACGGTGCCCTGGCGTCGCTGAAAATTTGGACTAAGATCTATCTTCAGGCCAAGTTTCATGACAATGGCTTCAGCCATTCTTGAGATATCCTGCGAACAAATTCGAGGAAGAATAATATTAATTTCTTCTATACAGACACAAAATAAATACTAGACTTGAATTCGTCACTTTGACGAATTAAGTGATACGTATGCTAATGTTTTTTATAATGAAGCATGCATTTTCACGATTTTATATTATCTTATAAAATGCTCTTCCCATTATGGTCTATCCATAGGTCAATTTTCATCTGTGTAGCCTTGATCATTATGGATCTATCTAGTGCTTTTACCAATAGACTTTTAGATAGAATTTTTGACTATGATGACGTCATTCAAATGAAAAATAATGTGTACTGATCTTGTAGACGAATGCCTCAACTACAACATATCAAAATTTGGGAGTAAAATGATCAATATTTACAGAGATAGCCTCAATTCTCCAAAAATATGCTGACGTCATAATATGCGAATTCATATTTTGAGTTTCAAGGCCATTATGATGACGTCCCGATATACTTGATGGCCAAATGAGACATGAAATCATATCTCCGACCCATACTCTATTCAAATATGGAAAAAGTTTGAGGGTTCCGGTGCATCCAAAAGAGCTATAATGGATTTTGTATAGGCATGTTTTTGCCCATTATATATGCTATGTATTACAAGAGCTCGCGCGCACGGACATTTAACTTGAATGGACGCTCATTCCCTTGTTAATGGTCATAAAGAGATAAGCATGGTATCAAATTGTTCGAAAAAGAATGAGGAATATCGTGTCAAAAAAAATCTAGGAGGAATTATTTTGCGTTCAGCCGTGACGAACGAAAACGCGTGCGCATGCGCGTGTGCGCGACTTTTTCGTACGCGCGTGTTTTGACCTGAAATTGACCGGACGGATATTGACCTTGATCATGATAAATATGAATGGGAAATGACTTTCCGTTATGAAGATATGATCGTGAGTTGATTTTCGCCTAGATGACGTCATCAGTCATGGTCAAGGTTGAAAACCTTATTTTGCTTTGTCCTTATGCCAATACATATGTGTGCCAAATTTCAAGGCATTTGATTGAGCCATTTTTAAGTGCTTGGAAATAAGAAAAATATTCTAACGAAAACATAAGGTGGTCTGTATTATATACAGCCCACCTGATAATAATAAAGGCAATTCTAACGAAAACATAAGGTGGTCTGTATTATATACAGCCCACCTAATAATGATAATAATAATGATTATTATGATACTGCGGCTATTAGTACTACTACTATGCTACAACTAGGAAGAAGAAGAATAAAAAAGGGGAAGGAGAAGAATCATTTCAGCGACATTAGTGAGTAGTGACTATATCCTATATGATCGAGGTAGAGGTCGTCCGACAACAGCTTTGACAGATGAAATAAAGGTCTGGCCACGTGGAAGTATGACAAGAGCTACAAATATAGCTAGAGACAGAGGAAGATGACGAGCTTTAGTGAAGGCCACAGCAGTGCCTATGGGCACCATCTGACAACGCGAGAGAGAGAGAGAGAGAGAGATTGAGGCATACACATACACATTACATACTCCGTGGTAAGAAGGAAGTAAGCGAGGGAAAAGGAAGGCTATGACCAGAGAGAGAGAGAGAGGATATGGCCCGCGTTCAAACTCAGTTTCCTTTAGATTATTAGACCCGGTACTGATGATCATTTATCTGCCATGTTATTGCCATGTGACTCTACATTAAAATATGGTACCAGCCTGCAGAGTGCCGTCTTTTGTCATCAAATATTGTTCAAATAGCATTGCAGCGACGATGAACAAATAAAGATAATAATACGAGGTTGTTAGCCATGAGAATATTCACTTCTATCTCTCTCTGCTAAATAATCCGAACAATATAATCAACTGAGGGAATGAACTGTTAAACCAAGGAGATATCACAACATGTTGTGATATTTCTTTGGTTAAACGTCCTAAAATATCAATTTGTATACTGCTTGGAATCGGGATAATGGAAGGGACCCCAGGGGTCTCAGTCATGTAGAAATACTGTAAGCATGCGTGACCACAGGTTTTCCAGACACCCCCTAAACGAGCATTTCTTCTGAAGCCAAAATAGACCCTAACTGAGGATTTCGCGTGGTTTTTTTTTCCCGAATTCACACCCTAAACTATTACACGAAAGTGTACTACTGAAAAAGTATTGTAAATGTGTAACCCCTTGAGCATTTCGAAGTGCGATAGGGATTAGGCCTACCATTTAAGTTGTTGACAATGTAAAGTAGGCCTAAATCAAATTGCGCTTCGGATGTAAAATTCACAATGTAAAAGTTTATTCCAATAGAGAAGCAATAACATCAATCTGTACACTTACAAATGGGTTTAATGCACAGCCATCATAAGTCCCTTTTTTAAAGAAAGAAAATTACATTTCGTCGTCGTCGTAAACTCCGGTCGTAAAGGAAAACACTCGGGTCACGGCTAGCTGGGCCAATTTTTTTAATGGTGTCTCCAAATCGGCTTTATAAGGGGGAAAATTAATTAAAGAAGAGATTTGAAATCATCGACTATTTTGAAACATTTTTAATCGTGTCTTCCAATCCTGTACAAGCGGCAAACTCACTCATAGAAATTTCAGTTAAGGCATAGGGTCTACCGTAATAAAAAAAAATTAAAAAGAAAGAAACAAACAATTTTTAAAGCCGAAGTGGAAAAGGAAGATGCCCAAAATTACGATCGTGGAACGAGCTCGATCAAGCTATAAGCGCGGCAAATCAGAATAAACAGCTGAACTGATTGGACGCCTCGGTCCGCGCCCGTCGATCGCGTTAGCTACTGCTGCACGCTAGCAAGATGATAACTTTGGCTTCAGATGGTGTATTATGGTGACGGGTAAGTATTATCTCTAAATCAATATCATATATTTTATTTGTTTTTCATATCTTACATGTATTGTACGGTATTTTCGGCGCTTGACTGTAGACAGTTATACGCTCGCTCTCGCTCTCGAATCGATCCATATCCATGCCATTGATTCTTCTACCATCCATTTCTTGAGTTCCTTCTGCTATAACTTCTTAACCATATTTCTGCCCTTTCCCCCTTCATTCCTCTCTTCTTCTAGGCCTACAATGTAATAATTTTTAATTATTCTGGTGCATTCTACCACAATTTTTCATTAGGCCTATAATATAGTCTGTGTCTGTATTTCTCTCTTTTCCCTTTTCTTCTATAATTTGTTCTTTGTTCCCCACAATTCATCTTCTCTCTATATATATTTTCATCATTCCTTGTAATTTCCATCCTATTCAGTTTTATTCCTCACTTTATTTTCATATGTCAGTCTTTAAAAAATGTCTTTCTACATTTTATTCTTTCCCTTAATTTCCCTTCTATTTGTTCTATCATGTCATTGTTTATGTAATCTTTATCACTGTTAAATCTGGCCAATGAATTCTTTCAATTCCTGTTTTTAAATATATTTTTCATTTGTATTCCTCTCTTGGAAGTTCTTAATTTCTCACAATTCATCTTCTCACTCTTTCCATTCTTCCTTGTTTCGGCCATCCTATTAATAGGCCTATCATATTCCCTTGTAGTATTAAACTTTCTCTAAAATCCACTTTATCCACCTAGTATTTTGTCTTTCCTAATGTCAGCCTTAATTCTGGTCTTCTTATTTTTCTATCATTACAACAAAACAATCTCAACTTTCCCCACGCACCCCCATTGAAAAATGGTTAAAAACAGTCGCTAATTTAAGATTTTCCCAGCGTTTAGGGCCGATTTGAAGACATGTTTTAACAAAAAATTGGCCCAGCTACCCGAGTGTTTTCCAGCGCGCCGCGACCCGAGTGTTTAGAATAAGCCGTCGTAAACAAGCAATTCACATGCTGGTACGGGTGTTTCCATTTACTGTACCACTTCTTTCTGACCTACCTGACACCTTTTGATCTGACCTACTTATTAGGTGGACTGTCATCGACAGAGCACCTATTGATTTCCTCAGAACTTTCTTTCTTTATTTCTTCATTCTTTATTAGGTGGTCTGTGACAATGACAATGACAATGACAAATTATTCTCATGTCACCCACACTGGGGTATTGGAGAAGTTTACAATCAGTTTGAATTTGTCAATTTAACACTGTAAAAATATACAATACAAATCGAATTAATGCTAATCAATACAAAATAACACTATCGACAATAGTGAGAAAAATAATGATAATGATAATAATAATAATAACAATATTGATAATAATTAACAAAACGATTATAATAATTACAACGACAATTAATGACGAAATTAATGGAAGCAATTGAAAAAGAAAGTTACTGGCACCAGTAAATTGATATTTGAATTAATGAATTACTGAAAATATTCTTGATATCAATTTAATAATTTGATATAAGACAAAAAAGAGAAACATAAAGTTAATATTGAACTCATAACATGTTTTTTGCACATATTTAAATTAATGAAAACGAAGCATTAATTTTCGACAGAATTTTACTAAGCTTAAACGTGTTTGTACATTATTGGAGTTAAAAAGCTGATCCATTTTCAGTGTATTTGGTCTTTCAATAAAATGTTTATCGATGAACAATGTTGTTGTAGTTAAAAGTAGTTCCAAGATAGACGTATTCATCAACAACTTCTACAATATCATCATCAAATCTAAATATAGGAATCTTTCGAACTTTACCACGAGAAAATACTACAACTTTAGTTTTAGCTGTGTTGACTTGAAGAAACCATTTTTACAGTAATCAAGAGGAAGCTGAAGATCACTTTCAGTTTGTACAAGAACTATTGTATCGTCTGCATACAGTAATGTAAAAAGCCTGAGATATGCATCAATACCATTTTGATACGCAGCTGCATCAATCTTGTCAGGAAGAATATTTATTCCTCCAAACTTTTCGCTGTGTTTTGATACCATGTACCTTCATATCAAATTTGATTAAAATCCGTCAAACATTACTAAAGTTATCAATCGGAAACCAGATTCGCATATTTAATTAGCTATGACCTTTGACCTACATACTCGGAAATTGAACTTAGGCTGTGTTTGATACCATGTACCTTCATATCAAATTTGATTAAAATCCGTCAAACATTACTAAAGTTATCAATCGGAAACCAGATTTGCATATTTAATTAGCTATGACCTTTAACCTACATGTACATACTCGGAAATTGAACTTAGGCTGTGTTTTGATACCATGTACCTTCATATCAAATTTCATTAAAATCTGTCAAACATTACTGAAATTATCGATCGGAAACCAGATTCGCATATTTAATGAGCTATGACCTTTGACCTACATACTCAGAAATTGAACTTAGGCTGTGTTTTGATACCATGTACCTTCATATCAAATTTGATTAAAATCTGTCAAACATTACTGAAATTATCGATCGGAAACCAGATTCGCATATTTAATAAGCTATGACCTCTGACCTACATACTCAGAAATTGAACTTAGGCTGTGTTTTGATACCATGTACCTTCATATCAAATTTGATTAAAATCCGTCAAACATTACTAAAGTTATCGATCGGAAACCAGATTCGCATATTTAATGAGCTATGACCTTTGACCTACATACTCGGAAATTGAACTTAGGCTGTATTTTGATACCATGTACCTTCATATCAAATTTGATTAAAATCCGTCAAACATTACTAAAGTTATCGATCGGAAACCAGATTCGCATATTTAATGAGCTATGACCTTTGACCTACATACTCGGAAATTAAACTTAGGCTGTGTTTTGATACCATGTACCTTCATATCAAATTTGATTAAAATCCGTCAAACATTACTAAAGTTATCGATCGGAAACCAGATTCGCATATTTAATGAGCTATGACCTTTGACCTACATACTCGGAAATTGAACTTAGGCTGTGTTTTGATACCATGTACCTTCATATCAAATTTGATTAAAATCCGTCAAACATTACTAAAGTTATCAATCGGAAACCAGATTTGCATATTTAATGAGCTATGACCTTTAACCTACATGTACATACTCGGAAATTGAACTTAGGCTGTGTTTTGATACCATGTACCTTCATATCAAATTTGATTAAAATCCGTCAAACATTACTTAAGTTATCAATCGGAAACCAGATTCGCATATTTAATTAGCTATGACCTTTGACCTACATACTCGGAAATTGAACTTAGGCTGTGTTTTGATACCATGTACCTTCTTATCAAATTTGATTAAAATCTGTCAAACATTACTAAAGTTATCGATCGGAAACCAGATTCGCATATTTAATTAGCTATGACCTTTGACCTACATACTCGGAAATTGAACTTAGGCTGTATTTTGATATCATGTACCTTCATATCAAATTTGATTAAAATCCGTCAAACATTACTAAAGTTATCAATCGGAAACCAGATTCGCATATTTAATGAGCTATGACCTTTGACCTACATACTCCGAAATCAAACTTAGCCTGTATTTTGATACCATGTACCTTCATATCAAACTTCATTAAAATCCGTCAAACATTACTGAAGTTATTGATCGGAAACCAAATTTGTTACGGACGGACGGACGGACGCACACACGGAAGGAAGGACGGACAGCGGCGTTTCTATATCCCCTCCTACTTCGTCGGCGAGGGGATAACAAGCAAATCATCACATGCTTAAAAAGATCAAATTATATATCTATATTTACTTGAAAGCAGATTATAAATGCATTTCCTGTAAATCGTTAATTTCCCTCTACCAGTTAAAAGTATTCGCAGTTATTTTCTTAGTTTTATTTTCCTCAACTTCTAGTCTGTATTTTAATATAAACAAGAAACATTTCCCCATTATGTTTGATGCTACATTTTATTAAATTAATTTACAACACTCGCTTTATAAATTGCAAATAATGCATAATGAAGTAGTAAATTAATATTTGTAACATTTTCCTTTGCATTATGAAGACCATATACAACACAAGTGGGTGAGTTAAATAATTATATTTCAATAACGTTCCAAAATGGATAAATCTTTTCGCATTAAAAAAATACATGCATTATGGTACCAGTTTGTTTAAACTAATAACACTAATCGTTTTCATTGAGTTTCCATTTGAATAAATTAACAGGTGTCGGAAAAATATTATACATAAGTTTAAAGTTGATATGAATCAAGTAACTATCACGAACATATTTCAATTTAGATGAACACAGAGGACCCCATTTAATAGAAAATTTTGTCTGTAAATTTTTATTCCAGAAATCTACCGTCCTAGTTAGTTTTTTAATTAATTTCATGAGTTCCGTATAGATTTGTTTCACAGTAGTACAATGTATTGATAATTCGAAACTATTCAAGTTCAAATTAGAATATATTATTGATTTACGTTTGTAATCATTAAAATTATAAACTTGTTTACTATATTTTATAATTTGCCTCTATCTTTGTTGTATAGCGGTTCGTATTTTGGCATATTCACTCAACCATCTACCATCATAATAAATAAGTTTTTTAATTCATCGACTGTCATATTATTTCCTATCATTATATCCCCTAAAAATAATATACATGATTTTATCCAAATTGTATACAACAATACTTTTCCTTTAAATTTGATATCACAATTTAACCAAATCATTTCATTCGTAACACTTCCATAAGTGGCCTTTTTTGTTTACATAATTACTTGCTTTACTGTAAACCACGCCAAGTAGATCTCAAAAAATCAGGTATTTTACCTCTATAAGAAGTCACTTATTTTGGTAAACATTTACAATTCCTACTTATATTAATCCCTCCCATTGTTCAATCTGATACTCAAAAATAATAGTCCATTCTCCTCTTTTTTCATGGAGTTCTTTAAAACTCAGGAAACTAAACAATCATTTTAATCTTAACGACATAAATTGTGTACACATGTCAACCATGTTAAAGCCTCCATTTCGAAGAGTATTTATCATGTTCTCCTTTTTTACTTTCGCTCTATTACCCCATACAAATTAATAATTAAAAAATTCATACGCTTTTATCCGTTTCAAAGGGCACGACAAAACTTGAGCTGTATACGTTAATTTTGAAATCACAAGACTCTTTAAAATAATTACTTTCCTTTTAAATGTCAAATTCCTCCGTTTCCAAGAATTTAAAAGCTGTTGTATTTTAATGAATCTTTCTTGAGATCAATTCATATTCAAACTCAAAGATTTATTCTTACTAAAATATATACCCAGAGATTTAACAAAAGTATGACACAAACTTATATTCGTTATTGTCTCTGAGGGAGAAATTTCACCCAACCACATAGCTTTATTTGTATTCGTATTTAAATGTATTCCCGATACCCTTTTAAATTTTTCAATCACATTTATTACTTTCTCTCCAGATTTAACGTCTTGTACAAAAATCCTCATATCATCAGCCAGTTGAGCTATCTTAATTTCTGTATTGTGTCTTCCGATAATAATACCTTTAATATCTCAGTGATATTCTGCCTTATTCAGACAGGGGAAAACCTTGCCTTATCCCCCTAGATGGTTTGATATTGCCAGTAAACCATCCATTTACTGTAACTGATAAACTTGGATATGAATATAACGATTTAATCTATTGCCGAAAGGATTGCCTAAAACCATATAGCTTTAAACATTTGTGAATTATATGCATTCCAACGAGTCGAAAACTTTTCGAAAATCTGCAAAAATTATGGCCCCATTTTTAGCTGTTAAATTGTGGTATTTAATCACGTCTTTATAAATACCGCTTCTACCCTTTAAATAGCCTACCTGATCTTCATTAATAATATATGTTAACACATTCTGTAAACTTTTGGTCAAAACCATTGCTAATATCTTGTAGTCTGTATGTAAAATAGTTATTGGTCTCCAATTTTCACATTCCTATTTATCTCGACATTTAAACAATAAAGTAATAACTCCTTTCCTTTGTAAATAACTTATATGTCCTTTCTCAAAAGCCTCGTTCAAACTATGAAGAAGTAGATCATTTGCTTCTGACCAAAATTCTTTATAGAATTCCACGCTTAAACCGTCCAACTCTGGCGCTTTATTGGGTTTTATACTTGTTATTACCTCAGTATTCTCTTTCATTGTAACGAGCCCTTCGCATACATCTGCTTCATAACTATTCAGGCGTGGTGTTTCTATACTTCTGTAGTATATGAATCTATTAACTCTTCATTACACTCCTATAATAGTCTTGGGTAAAACTTCTCAATACCGTTTAAGATTGTTAGTGTCCTTGTCGAACTCCAACTTTCCCCCAGTGTTTAAGGATTAAACAAGAATTAAAAACCTAAACAACAATTGGAATTACTTTCCCTTTCTTCGAACTGAGTTACCCCTGCTCTAACTCCAGCACTCTATCACATATCTATTTGTAATACGCATTTAACTCCTGTTTGACACTAGTCAACTCTTCTTCTTATTCTTCGTTTCCGTTGCATACTTTATCATGCAATCTTTCAAACTTCTTTTCTAATTCAAATAACACTTTCCTTTCATTTATTATCTGTTTTTTGGCAAACATAATGGTATAATCACTAATTTTTAATTTACACATATCCCACACATACTGCGATTTAGTGTCTGTCCTATGTTCAAATTTCACATTCTGGATAACATTTCTAACACCCATTTTATATTCCTCATTCTTTAACAAGGAGTTATTAAACTTCAAATACGACGAACCTCTGGAGACGTCAGATATCATAATAAACATGGTAATAGCACAATGATCTGGACATAATCATAGGTGTGGGTTTTATACATGTACGCTGTACAAATTCTTTAAAGGTACTTTGCACTATCCTAAAATCAATTCTTGACGCCATATTTAAATGAGTGTTTCGATATGTTAATTGTTTTACTTCTCTATGCATTTTTCTCCAAATATCAATCATACCATATTTTTTCACTAACTTTATATATTCTTTAGGCCGTTTGTAAACTGTTCAACATCCGATAGTATCAAACGATGCATCATTAACACAATTTAAATCTCCACCAATAATCAATGCATAAGAATCAAATTTGTCAACATTTCTTATACATCTAGAAAGACGTTTGTAGAGCGCATCTTTATTGTTTTTTCGGTTGGTGCATAGACATTAATCAACAACAGAATTCTCTCTCCTGCTTCTATTTCAACCACGATCCCTCTACCGTCATTTGATAGGTGAATTAATCTGTTATGAAATGACACATTCTCCTTTGTGAGGATTACAACACCCCTGCTATGATCACTGAAAAGTTTTACATCCCCATTTCTTTTCAACTTGTTTTTGTAGTTCTTCTGTCATAAAGGTTTCCTGGAATAAAATTACATTTGACTAGTGTTTAACAAGAAATTGGAACATTATATTTCGTTTTTGCTTATTTCTTAGCCCTCTCAAATTGATAGAAAAGAGATTAAAACAATTAACATCTTCGACCATTAATAATATCTCAAAGAGGAAGATCTCATGTAGTGAAAATAAACGATGCCACCTCTGATGTATACGATGACATGCATGGGGTACCTCAGGGATCAGTAATGGGCCCTCTCATCTATACCTTGTATAGCGCCCCTATGTATGATGTTATTGCAGCTCATGGTCTACAGGCCATAATGTACGCCGATGATACTCAGCTGTACATCTTGTTTGGGTCACATCTTCGAGATCAATCTAGGCTTCGGCTTAATGCTTGCATTTCGGACGTAAGACTCTGGGCGACAAAAACATGCTCAAAATCAATGATTCGAAGACTGAAGTGATGCACTTCTCCTCGAAGTTCCGATCCTTCCAGCCAACAGCAGTGACAGTTGGTGAAGCAGTGATTGCCCCGGTAGAGAATGCGAGGAATTTGGGTGTAATTGTGGACAAAAATCTAACAATGAATGATCAACTGAAGAACGTCTGCAGATCTGCCGCAGCTGCATTACGAACTATAGGGAAGATAAGAAGATACCTAACCAAATCGGCTACACAAACGCTGATACAGTCCTTCGTCATGAGCAGACTGGATTTCTGTAACAGTCTACTGTATGGTCTCCCAAAGAATAAGATTCGCAAGCTTCAAACCCTACAAAATGCAGCAGCTAGAATAATCTCAAGAGCTCCACGCAGACACGGTACATCACACCTCCTTCATGATCTACACTGGCTTCCAATCGAAAAGAGAATAATCTTCAAAATTCTGCTCATCACTTTCAAAGCCCAGAACGACATGAGTCCTGCCTACATCTCAGATATGATTTCACCTTATGTTCCTGCACGCACACTCAGATCCTCAGCCCAGCACCTCCTGCAAGTTTCTCGTCACTCAACTCATTTCTACGGCAACAGGGCCTTTGAAGTGGCTGCTCCAACTCTCTGGAATTCCCTCCTCTGCATGTCCGTCAGGCTCCACACGACAGACTTTCAAAACCCTTCTCAAAACTTACCTATTTCGTCTGTAATTTTGACATTGCATTTAATTAATGTATTATAATTAAATATGTTACTCTAATTGATCTTTCATAAATATTTGCTATCTGTATTAACTTTGCTCTCAATGAATTCTTACTTTTAGCTACATGTCTTTAGTTTAAGATTTTTGTATTTCGTTCTTGTAACTAGTTAAATATACTTGTACATGCTTATGTTTTACTTTGTAAAGCGCATAGAGAAACTTCTGTTTATTATGCGCTTAATAAATCAATCTTTATTATTATTATTATTATTTGTAACAAGGCTACTTTTTGTCTGAGCCTTTTCTCTTTTGTTTCTTCGATTTTCTAACGCGTGTTCCTTTGCCTTATATTTCTGTAACTTTTGACTTTCGCTTTTCTCCTGAGGAGTCGCCCGACTGATAAGGCGGAAAGTCTGATTCATTCTCGTCCTCGCTTTCATCGGCGCTCGTAGCTGTAGATCGTTGCGATCACATATCTCTGATGCTCTGTTGCCTCTTGGAAATGACGTCACCCTACTGTCTGACAACTTGACTGCTTGCAGCGTCTCTCTCTCGGGTTCGCTACCTCGGTGACGGTGTTTACATGTTTTTCAAGCGCAACCACACCCATATTCTGCGGTCGTACGACAGCAGCACCCTCACTCACTGCACTGGAGCCACCTCCGTTGCGAGCGGTACATTCAAACGCGCGATGGCCGACCTGGCTGCTATTCTGCAAAGGGCTTCGTACATGGTGGCCCGTTACCAAGCAGCGTGAGCAGGATGCTACCGACAGTCCTTGGTTTGGCCCGGATGAAATATGCGTGCCTTGAAGGATGCTATGCTAACATGGCGAGGAACTGGCTTGCTAGGTTGGTCTATGTAAACGGCCCCATCCAAATTCAGGCAACTGGTTAGCTGGCCGCTGACTCTAATGCGTTGCCTCACAACTTTTCCCCTGACCACATATGTCTATCCCTCTAGCTCCCTGATGATCAAATCGTCACTCACTGACAAATTTAATTATATGGCATTTGGTGTGGAGGGTTGTACCTAAGAGTTTTGTAGAAGGCAATTGACGTATGGCAGGGCTCCACATTATTCTTTTTAGAAGGGGTAGAGATTGAACTTTTGAGGATGTCTTTACATGTACCCCCGGTCCCCCGGGGTAAATTTCTAAATTGTAGTTGTCCAGAGTTAAAATTGTGGGACAGTGTGCGCTAGACACCTGTTAAGGTCGATTTCACCCAGGGTCTATTATCCTAGATATCTTGTGGGGGTGGGATAGCACCCATCTATATGTAAACATTAAAAGGGACTGAAGGTTTTATGAAACATGCTCTGATGAAAATCATGATAGCTCTTCGATCAACGCAAGTCCTAACTTCAACCCAAAAAATAACCGAACACGTTAAATACCTTCAATACCTTCAAACCGCATTCGGTAGTAGCTCTAACCCTATCTCTTCTATGGCATAAAGCCACGTGTTCCCAGACCAAAATGGTCATTTTAATGTGGTTTGTTTAGACACCATTCAAGGAATGGCCGCACTTAACACTATAAGTTGAAAATGACTCCATATATACAGTAGCGGATCCAGGGAGCCAAAACGGCCCCCCTATTGGCGGCGCAAAAAAAAGAGAAGGAAGAAAAGAAGAGAAAAAAGAAAAGAGAAGAGAAAAAAGGAGAAGAGAAAACAAAGGAGAAGAGAAAAGAAAGAAGAGAAAAGAAAGAGAGAGAAAAAGAGAAAAGAAAAAGAAGAGAGAAGCCGGGTGAGAAAAGGAGAAAGACATGGAAGTTGCACTAAGTGACAGTATAACGACGAAAAAGGGAAAAACTGGGGGGGGGGGTATGTGCGTGTGAAATGCGGGCACATGGAGGGGGGCCGGGTAGGCCGAAATTCAGCTCATTTTTCAAAAGTTCTAAGTATGCTTGTTTATGTTAAGCCGTTAAAAACACTTCTGAAAAGGCCGCGTTGGGGTAAGAAGGGGCCGACCGGCCATACGTAAATGGCAGTGACGGTAACGATAGATAAGGGAATAAGGACGAAGGGGTGTACATGTGAACTGCAAGCGTATTGGGGTTGATCATCCTATCATTTTAGGTTGTGCAATTTGGGTCGGAATACAGCATAATAATATTTTAATTTAAAAACAGTTCATGTAAAAGCACTCATGATAAATCCGCAAAGAGGAGCAGAATTGTAATTGGGAGATTGGGGGGTCATTCCAGAAGGCTGGGGAGACGTTACTGAATATTGCTATTTGAACAATATTTGATCATGACAGTAGACGACAATCTGGTACCAGTTTTATGAAGCGTCACATTACAATAACATGACAGATGAATGATCATGAGCATCGGGTTTAATAATTTAACGAATACTGAATTTAAACCCGGGCTATGCTTTCTTTTGCCATTGCCTTCCGTTTCCCTCGTTTACTTCCTTCTTACCACGGAGTATCTAATGTGTATGTGTATGCCTCAATCATAGAGAATATAATCACTAATATCGCTGAAATGATTCTTCTCCTGCCCCTTGTTCTTCATTTACTTCTTCATAGTAGTAGTAGTAGTAGTGGTAGTAGTAATAGCAGCAGTATCATAATAATCATTATTATTATCATTGTTATATTTATTATTATAGTAAATATCGTAATTATAATCATTATTATAGTGATTATTTGTATTGTTATTATACTTATAGTTATTTGTATGGTTCTTCTTCTTATCATAATTATCGTATACACAATACGTCATGTGCCAAGAATTTATTGCTATGATACATCCAAGATGTCTACCCAAACTGTCAATTCGTTGCTGAAATATTAGCAAGCCAAAAGAAGAAACATTAGAATTTCTATTTTAAATTGAAATAAATTATATAGGAGAAATAAGTAGAGAATACAATCGTGATTTTGAAACTAGGGGATTAACATGGACATTAACATGGACATAATGCCCTTGTTTAAATACCACATTATCTCTTATTCATTCTACCTCCAATGTTTTCAGACTTTTTTCAAAACAATATCATGTTTGTCGATCATAGTACTATGTAGCTTGATGTCTCATGGTAATTTAAGCAATCTAAGCAACAATTTCTGAATTTTAGCGACAATCGCTCGCCATTGCTGCTCTTTAATCCCACTATGACGTGCACTAACAAATTGAAATTTCAGAAGTCATGATAAATTTGTTTAACAGTTGATTCCACTTGGTTGATTTTATTGTTCGGATTATTTAGCAGAACGAGATAGAAATTGACATTCTCATGGCTAACGACTTTGCGTTAATATATAGTTGTTCATCGTGTCTACAATGCTATTTGAACAATATTTGGTGACAAAAGACGGCATTTCTTTGTATCGTCAAAAGCCGTCAAATAACAAAAAACATGGCAGATAAAAAGATCCTCAGTACTGGGTCTAATAATTTAAAGAAAACTTAATTTGAACCCGGCCATATTCTCTCTCTCTCTCTCCTTTGCATTGCCTTCATTTTCCTCGCTTACGTTATTCTTACCACGGAATATGTAATGTGTATGTGTATGCCTCATTATGTTAGAGTCAAAGGTCTAACTGGTTGTTGTCCAGGGTCAAAGGTCAAATTGTCTCAATATATTTTCCATACATCCATAATGATCAAGGCTAAACAGTAGAAACTTGGCATATGGATAGATCATAATGGGAGAAGCATTTTATATAACAATATGAAATCGTGAAAATGCATTCTTCATTATGTAAATCATTAGCATACGTATCACCTAATTCGTCAAAGTGACGAATTCAAGTCTAGTTATTTATTAATATTTTTGTTGGGAGATGCCTGTGGGGGGGGGGAAGAAATAATTCAATTAATATAACCTTCGGGTTTTTCGTCCCGGAATGATCGAGATGTCATGTACAGGCCCTGTTTCGAAAATACCACCCCCTGACCCCACCCCTAATCTCTTAAGAAGAGTACAGTGGGGTTTTTTCTTAAACCGTAAGTTTTCATATTAACGTTCATAGGTTGGGAACTCTTCTACACATTAGGCCTCCATTAACATCCTATTCCAGGGATGAAGTCTTTTCCATCATGACCTGGCCTGTGTCTATAGAACATGACAGGGGAGGGGCACGTTAATACACAACGAATGCTTAGGCACAATAATCAGTCACTCGCCTGGGCTGGATTCGAACCCGCGATCTTTAGTTCGACAGGCAAACGCGTTACCGACTGAGCCAAGCGCATCTTCTTGACCATCCCTCAGCTCTTTATTCGCTGCACGTTGTTGAATGTTCAGCATCATCCATGATGATGATGATAACACGAGACCCCATGTCCAGTATACGACATCCTCATCATGGCATTAGGGCGAAGTTTACTCGAGATATTATATTCATAATTCCAAGACCCGTTCAGACATGACGCGGTAAACCGTCTCGTATTCAAACGGCCGAGTATGTAGTACTCTTGCAACCCCTGTCCAGAATTGCCTAGTTTGTTTCAGTAAAAGCAAATACAAACGGTCGCTTAAAAGGATTTAGTTTAAGATCTAATTTACGTCTGCTACATGTTATCACGGATAGCTTCAGCCGAGCAATCTTCAGTTTTTACTATATCCTCTATTATAAGACATATCTGGAAGGTAATTGAAATAGATGTATTTATTTTAGATTCATACATAATATTAACATGCTGATACTTCGAAGTGAAAGTGCACTATGGTAATGTTTAATAGATCCTGTATTTTTCTTTTCATTTCTACAAACATAATTGTGTGTTCTTACATGATTGTTTTATAGGTTTTTTTTCCCCTTTAAAGAGATAAGATTCGAATATAGGGCCTCAGTCAGAATAGTGCTTGCGCAGTAGCCTCTGATAATATCTGGGCTCTGTATCCTATGAAGCGTTTTTAAAGATAAAGACCAGCTCTGGTCATGCGATTGCATTGTTAAAGAAACGTTGTGGAGTCGATCAGAAAAGGTTGATCATCTAGCATATAAGTATTGGTGTGTACTGCAAGGTTCTGGAATCATCAAAATGAAAAGAAATTTGGCCCAGTCTTGGTAAAGTAACGAGCACTGTACACAGAAAGATGTATATGGGACTACGCGACCACGTGCGCGATATCTGTTTGGTCCCAATAGATATAATAGTTTACCAAATATAGCAATTAGTAGGCGGTTTCCCGACTTTCCCGGCAAAATTTGTATCATCACGTTTTAGTCAAAACATATTCTTTCACATGATTGGTAATGAGAGCTTCCATTTCATTTTTTTGAGAGAGTGGCGTTTCCAAAACCTGCCTTTACCTTTAACTAAGATAATTCATCCCCAGCAATGAAAGAGAATCGACGGCTTTGCGTCTTATAGTGGTTTGTAAAAAAAAGTATTATTTCAATTATGAAAGAATATCTTTGAATCTTGTTTACCCTTACTAAATCATGTAGATGATGTAGCCCTTCTCCTGTCTTAATCATATTCTTCTGTAACCATCTATTACTTAAATTCAGGAATTAGCATTTCAAACATCTTGTTGGCAGATATAAAAATCAATGTTTACTGGTAGGCATATCCTATCATGTATTATTATGATCTAAAGAATTAGAGATAATAGGATATTTTTGGTACAAAACAATTGTTAAAATAAAGTCCAACTGAAACATACACGTGAAGTTATGAAGTAATTAGAAGGTTCTCTTATAATCCCCACTCTCGAAAATTGAACCTCCTTAGATCTCATAAGTTATTATCTGCCCAATATCAAACTTTCACAAACTTCCTTCTTCCACGTTCTTGCCAAATTTGATCTGTAATCAATCAAAGGCAGTGAAACTGCCAACTCTTTGACATCCTTCTGAATACCTCTCCCATTTGAGCACCGAAATCGGTAGCCTAGCACAGCGGGGTTAATATTGCAACGCCTTGAGCGCCTTGCGTGGTAGTCCAGCCTCTGGACCGTTTCTGCGTCGCCTGCCCAATCAGCTGATAAAATGACACACCCTCTACGTTGAAAGTAGACCTTGTCATTCCTCTCATCAAGGAGATGTACCCTGGACGGTAATTTGGGGATCGCAAAATGAGTTGAGACACCACGCTGTGCGTGGGATCGATGCGTGTGATAGAAAAATTAAAAAAACAAGGGAAACGCTCTTGGCGGTCTCGCCTTCATTACGCAATTCGTTATGATGAAAAATTGAGGTTGGGACATTATTCATAGGCAGGGTGGCCCATTAGCAGGCCCCCAAAAGTGAAATCCTCTGAATATAATCAGCATTTTCAAGTGAATATTGACTTAGAATCATCAGAAGAATTATTTACTATTATTTGTACCAAGATTGATAACTTTCATGAAATATGGACAAATAACAAAAATGAATTTATTAATTCTCGTATTAAGTTGTGAAAAACATAATCCAAGTCTACAGACCTAAAATAACTTTTGACCCTTGACTTTGTGACCAGGAATTTGTGTCGTATGATCTGTGATACTTGATTACCCTTGGCTACAAGTTTCACGGAATTTGAACACTTTTGAAATTATACTAAAAATACAAAATCTTGATGTTGATGCCACAACAAAGTCTAAGTTTGCAGAAAATATTTGACCTTGACTTTGTCACCTAAAAGAATAATCACATGATTGGTGATACTTGATAACCCTTATGTTAAAGTTTCATGGAAAATTAATGTATACTTTCAAAATTATTATAATAATTCAAAATCTTAACCTGATGCCACAACATAGTCTAAGTTTGTTGACCGGAAATGACCTTTGACCTTGACTTAGTGACCTTTTTATTATTATTATTATTTTAGTGTAATTTCAACAGGGTAGTCTCATTCAAGTCCATTTCGGGACCTGCTCTCCCTGAGAGCCCTGCATTCACGTAAAAAACATGTACAATCAAAACATGAATTCAAAACATTCGTACAAAGGTTTAAAAAAAAAAACATGGCATATTCAATAAATTCAACACACATTAACATTTTTAAGAAGAAAAAAAAATCAAATTGAGAAAACAAAATGAAATGTGATTAATAAAGGTCAAATTAACGTGAAAAGATGTTTACAAGAGAAACTAAACAGTTTGAACATACTTTTTGAAACGTTGCAAAGACTTACAGTTTTTAATATTACAGGGTAATTTATTATATAATTTAGCCCCTGAGACTGCTAGGGTTTTCATCTTAAAATCTGTTTTACATTTTGGAATAAATGATGGACGGTAATTTATAGCATAACGAGTAAAATATAATACTGGTCTTTTAATAATAATTGGAGTTAGATATGGTGGTGAAAGGTCGTTGATGATTTTAAAAATAAAGATGCATTTATGATATTTTATTCTTTTCTCTAATGATTGCCATTTCAATTTACTCATTAAAATATTTGGGGGGGGGTAAAACATTTGGCACGAAGTACTAGTCGTGTATATCGACTTTGTAATTTTTGCAACTTTGTTAGATTTTGTTTTGAAGTCTTTCCCCATACTGAATTAAAGTATTTTAAATGCGGTAGGATAAGAGAATAGTATAATGTAATCAAAATTATTACGGGAAATATAATGGCGTATCCGTCTAATGCAGGCAATCGTACTCGATACTTCCTTAACAACTTCTCTTACATGTAGCGACCATGTTAGACATTTGCCTAGTGTTACACCTAGATATTTCATACTTTCGACTGAGTCGAGTACATTATCACTGTAATGAATACAAATATTATTATTTTGAATTTTTCTTTTAGAACCAAAACGTATTGTTTTGGTTTTAGTTGCATATAAAAACAGTCCATTATTGTAACCATTTCACGATACTAGAAAAGTCTTTTTGGAGATTGCATTCACAAACTTTATAACCCTTTCTATGATGAAAAACTGCCGTGTCATCTGCATATAAGGAAATCTTTGTCTTAGAATGGAGTTGCAGATTACAAATATCATGCACATAGAGGCAAAAAATTAATGGCCCAAGTATTGAACCTTGTGGAATTCCTGATTTCACAGTAAGAAAATACACATTGTTGCCTATTGGATAGATATGACTCGAACCACTTAAGTTCAACTCCCCCAATACTATACAATATCATTTTCTGAAGAATCAGGTGATGTGGTATAACGTCGAACGCCTTGTTCAGGTCAAGAAAAACGGCTCCAGTGACCAGACCTTTGTCCATATTATCAAGTATACCTTCGACTATTTCAGTCAAGCATGTTAGAGTTGAATGCCCGGGCCTAAACCCTGATTGACGTTCACTTAACAAAGAATGTTTGTTTAAGTAAGTATATGCCTCGCTGTGTACAGCCTTCTCAAATATCTTCGAAATTGTGGGGAGAACAAAAATAGGTCGGTAGTTAGTTAATTCCATTCTGTTTCCACCTTTATGAATAGGGGTTATTTTAGCAACCTTGAATTCATGAGAAACGTACCCTTCTGACAATGAACAATTGAACAATACTGTTAAGACTCTAGCAATGTGTGGGGCAGCTATTTTAAGTAGCTTTAAAGAAAGATCATCAATACCAACTGCTTTTGAAACATCAATCTTGAGTAGTTCTTTTTAAATACAAAACATTCTTCGATATCTGTATATTTGAATTTATGTTCTGTTTGCGGTAATGTTTGCAATGCATTTATATTGAGATGAGAACCATTCGCTCCTGTTAATTGGCTTTGAATATTATTAAAACTGTTATTAATCAATTCTGCTACCTTTCCTTTGTCTACTACAATTTGGTAATTTACAATAATTTTATATTCAGAATTAGCATCTTTCTTTAGGAGTAAATTTTAGAGTACTCTCCAGGATTTTTTCATATCATTACCATTGTCAATGCAAAGGTTCTTATAATATTGTTTCTTTAAGTTCTTTTTCATTGCATTTGCCCTATTTCTGAATTCTTTAAACTTTTCCCAGTAGTCTGTAGTTCCGTGTGTATCAAATTTGCGTTTAAAACAATTCCTATCTCTTGCGATACATAAATATTCATTGGTAATCCAAGGTGATCCTCTAGAGCGTTTTCCTACTGTGACATACGGTACATGAAGATCACAAATGGTTTTGAATTTACATTTGAAAATAGTCCACATATTCTCAACATTTTGATCGTTTAAGTACAAATTATCCCAGTTTATATCTTTAACATCATTTTTAAATGAAATTTCATTAAAGTATCTAAATGAACGGTAGGTACTCACAGAACATAGAGGGTGATGGTTTTTCTTTCAATACAAGGTAAATCAATAAATGATCACTTAGACCGATAGACTGTGTGCCACTCTCCAGTGATTTTAATTTATTTGACACAAGAATTAGATCAATAAGGGTTGTACTATTTACGGTTATACGTGTAGGGGTCCTTATCAGCTGAGACAAATGCATATTGTCACACAGATCATTTATAAGCTTTGAAAGATTATTCTGAGTTAGCATATTGCAATTGAAATCACCTTATATTACAATATCATATGTACATATATTTTCTAATTTAATTTCTAGGTTATTGAAAAATGCATTCCCACTGTTAGGTGGACGATATACAATTCCAAGATACTTTGATTTGTGATTGTGTAGTCTTATCTCTAGCCACATAATTTCTAACTCACGGTCTACGAGATTAGGTCGTCTAATATATGATATTTCATCTATATCAAGTCTTTTTTTAAATGATACCCATCAATTTGTAACAATGAATTAAAAATGTTTTCACCTAGCCATGTTTCTGACAAGGTCAGAATTTCGTACGGATTTTGTGTCAAATATAATTGCAAATCATCCACCTTATTTCTAAGACTTCGAATATTTAAATGTGCAAGTTTCAATCCTTTACCCTTTGGATAGTCATTTATAGAGGTACAAGTATTTGTACTTAAGTCAATGTCTATATCAACAGAATTTGTATGGTTCAAGTTCACATCTCTATCTTTACTATATCCTGGGCATGGTGGCTCAATGGTTAGAGCGCCCGCCTCATGAACGGGAGGTCGTGGGTTCGATCCCCGGCCGAGTCATACCAAAGACTTATAACAATGGGACCTTCTGCCTTCTAGCTAGGCGCTCAGCATATTAGATTGGAGAAGGGTAATAGTAACATATTATGTTATGCAGGGCCCGCTGGAAGAGCAGTTTTATAACTGAAGTGGCTACCCTGGGTAAATAAAACGTTATTATTATTATTATCCTTAACATTCCAAAGCGGCATTTCTTGCATAATACATTTGGGACATTGCCAATTGTGAAATTGGTCAGTTTTATCATCATATTGTTGAAAAGATACATCTCCACATGAAATATGTAACAATTGATTACATTTTGTACAAAGTAGCGCTTTTTTATTACACTTTACAGGTTTCTCACACATATAGCAAGGAAAAACAATGATCATGGATAAAAAGATGAATTAGGATAAAGAAAAAAGAAGAAAACAAGTGAGACCAAGAAATGGGAGGAAAGGACATTTTCAGAGATAAGAAGAAGGATAAAATAAACTAGATGGAACTTCAACTGCGCGCAGTCGAAAATGATGCCTCCGCCATAGAGCAATTTTATAAACCAAAATGGAAGCAATTTTTAAAATTCAAGTTTGATTGTAATCCATCTGTTGGTTCTAATGATAACGCGATCACGAGCTATTTTGAGATACATAATGAGCCCTGTGACCTTTGACCTCGTGATCCCCAAATCTAATCAGTTCATTGACTCTGCAAGATACATACATGACCCAAGATTGGCGGTAATCCATCAATCGGTTCTTGAGATAACGTGATCACAAGCTATTTTGCATACATAATGAGCCCTGTGACCTTAGACCTTTGACCTCGTGACCCCAAAATCTAATCAGTTCATTGACTCTGCAAGATACATACATGGTCCAAGTTTGGCGGTAATCCATCAATCGGTTCTTGAGATAAAGTGATCACGAGCTATTTTTGCATACATAATGAGCCCTGTGACCTTTGACCTTTGACCTCGTGACCCCAAAATCTAATCACGTCATTAGCTCTGCAAGATACATACAGGACCCAAGTTTGGCGGTAATCCATCAATCGGTTCTTGAGATAACGCGATCACAAACTATTTTTGCATACATAATGGGCCCTGTGACCTTTGACCTTGGACCTCGTGACCCCAAAATCTAATCATTTCATTAGCTCTGCAAGATACATACATGACCCGAGTTTGGCGGTAATCCATCAATCGGTTCTTGAGATAACGCGATCACGAACTATTTTTGCATACATAATGGGCCCTGTGACCTTTGACCTTGGACCTCGTGACCCCAAAATCTAATCACTTCATTAGCTCTGCAAGATACATACATGACCCGAGTTTGGCGGTAATCCATCAATTGGTTCTTGAGATAACGCGATCACGAGAACGGGACGTACGTACGGACGTACGTACGGACGGACGGACGGACAACCAGAAAACATAATGCCTCCGGCTACGTTGTAGCGGAGGCATAAAAATAGAAATATAAATACAATTAATTTTAAATAACGTTCGTCTTAATGCTAAATATATTACTCATTGCGGATGAAGTATCGAAAATAATATCGCTAGTGATATTCTCGCAATGTGGTCAATAAGGGATCTAAAAGATCACGACGTTTCGTGCGCCGCTGCAACAATAATTCGATCGATAATTGGAACAATAACGCATAAGGCCTATTGGCCGCCGCACACGGTGCTCGACCAATCAGCAGGCCGCTGGTTCGGCTAATGCACAACGCCTATTGGCCGACGCACACGGTGCTCGACCAATCAGCAGGCCGCTGGTTCGGCTCGCCTGCTGGGCGGAAGCAATAGCGAGCTCAACCTATCGGCCCGTCTGCTGATTGGAATCGACCGGTGCTGGCTGGCCGGCTGGACGGGGAGTGTCATGGCGGCGTATCGTACGCATCCAATTATTGACCGCCGCGCCGGTCCTCCCGTAGAGTATAAAACACGCTTGCTTACATTAGTTTTTATCACCTGACGAAGTGTTGCAGCAGCGCACGAAACGTCGTGATCTTTTAGATCCCTTATTGACCATATTGCGAGACAAACGAATATCACTAGCGATAATATTTTCGAAACGTTCGTCTTCTTCACAATAAAATTGAATGTAGTACATGAAATTCTCAACATGAGCCAAGCTGGCATTAATTTGAAGTGGTCCCTGAAATGCTACTCACATGATTGGGGATACTTGTTAACCCTTTAGTCTAAGTTTCATTGAATAATAACTTATACTTTCAAAATTATATAAAAATTCAAAGGCTTAACCTCAGGTTAAGTTTTTAATGATTACGCCACAACATAGTCTAAGTTTGTTGACCTGAAATGACCTTTGACCTTGATTTTGTGACCTGAAATTCTCCTCACATGATTGGAGATACTTGATAACCCTTTAGTCCAAGTTTCATTGAATAAGAACTTATACCTTCAAAATTATATTACGAATTCAAAAACTTAACCTTGGTTAAGTTTTTGATGTTGACGCCGCCGTTGCTGCCGCCCGCAACGGAGAAGCGGCGCCTATGTCTCGCTTTTTGCTACGCAGGCGAGACTAAAACGAACAGAATCTGGACCACTTCCGTGGTTGATATGTGCACTAAATAAATATCCAATATTATTATTACAACTTTCTGAAATTCTTTCTTATGGTTTATCAAATTTTCTTCAAACTTTCATTGATATGTGCCTGTCATTTTGTAATGCTTTTAATAATGTAAAATCATTTACAGGGTAAATTATGGATTAAACCATATACCGACCTACTCGATTCCAACCACTTTCCGACATTTAAGCCATGTTAGCCCAACATCAGCTTTTTTATGTCAAAATTGGATGTATTAATGACGTCGGTCCAATATCGATCCTCTTACCATTTACCGGCCTACTTAATTCCAACCCTTTACCGACATGGAGTATATTAAGTACAAGTATTGGTATGGTAGTATAGTTATAGTATTAGTAGGAGTATATGACGTAGTAGTACGTAGTAGTAGCAGTAGCAGTAGTAGTAGTAGTAGTAGTAGTAGTAGTAATAGGAGTATATGACGTAGTAGTAGGAATAGTAGTACGGTAGTAATAGCAGTAGAAGTGTATTAGTATAGTTCTAGTAGTATAGTTGTAGCAGCAGTAGTAGTACGGTAGTAGTAGTAGTAGTAGTAGTAGTAATAGTAGTAGTAATAGAAGAGGAAGTAGTAGTACGTGTAGCAGTAGTAGTAGAAGTATTAGGGGTACATAAAGTATAGTAGTAGTAGTACATAAACGAGGAGTAGTAGTAGTAGTAGTACATAAAGGAGGAGTAGTAGTAGTAGTAGTAGTATTAGTAGTAGTAGTAGTAGTAGTAGTAGAAGGAGTAGTACATAAATTAGTAGTAGTATAGTAGTAGTAGTAGTAGTGTAGTAGTGGTGGTAGAAGTAGGAGTAGTAGGCGGAGAAGTATATAGTAGTAGATGTAGTAGTGGTAGTAGTAGTAGTCGCTGCTGTTGTAGTTGTTTTATTAACTCTTGCTGTGGCAAGGGGATTTGATAGTTTTGTGATTTTGTCAAAACGCGAACAATGCTAACTTTCCAAACGTATGCACTTCTTTATAACCATATGTTAGATGTTATAATGCTGTGTACAAATGTTGTAGGAAATCCATTACCGTGACTATAATGCCATTGAGCAATCATTCCAAGTTTATTAAATTTTGTTCATGAACATTATCGTGAAATTAAAATGAGTTTCTTTCAAATCCTTTAAAGTTTGGTTCCTCATTTGCGTAGCATGTATGTTAAAGATTGACGAGACATCTTCTAAGAAAGCTCTAGTTTTCCCCAAAATAAATCAATGGAGGCAGCTAGGTAATGATTTTTTGATATTTTGAATGCTTGATTCATGCAATAAACATTGATATAAATTGACCTACGTTTTGCTTTACATTTGCACTCATTAACTGACAGCCATCTTAAATGACTCTGGTCCTCTGGGCCTTGAGAGTTATGTCATCCCAGATACAAGTCTGACAGCTTCCACTGAGTATAGTGTTAACCATGGTGCAACGAGAGGTCGTCTTAACCTGGTCACAGACGGGAACCTGCAATCAGCCTGGTCTGCAGGAGTAACAGATGGCAACCAGTGGATCCAGGTAAGAAAGTTTTTTTTTTAAAGAGAAGGTTCATTGAAATGTGAATAATAGGTCAACTATACCTCTACAGATTGATGAGAACCTTAACAAAATAAGTAAAGTACTTGTCAAGCCCTTACTAGTGTGAGGAATAAATTAAATGCAATTTTGATACCCTTTCCAGAACCCACTCACAAATTGAAATGACGGCTATAAAACACATGCGATAAGGTGACGTCACAACATGAACAACCTACATCACACATTCGATCGGGACAATGTTTGACACCCATTGCAATTTTTAGATATGGGTTAACGGAAGTGCGAAGGACATTTTGCATGCTGACATAACGACTCTTCTGGAGCAAAATGGGAGACAAATTTACATAAAATTCTCCATATATTCATTAGCAAAATGTATGATTAGGCCAATTAGTTTAATTATGATTTTTGATAAATTGAGTCGTAGTACCAGATAAATGGGAAAAGGGGAAATCGAGAGAAGACCGAGATCAGTCCGGTTCGCGATTCACGGCTATATATCTCGATCGCCGCCGGGCTGGCTACGGCTATATGGCAAGCCAGCTATCGTGCATATACCCTGCAGGCAGGTTATATAGAACCATACGTAAGCGTACTTCGGCCAAATCTTCTAGTTCTACTTCTAGGTGAAGATCTCCCAAATCTCCATTGTCTTGGTCGCTGTCCGAGGTTCTTCCCTTTTCTATCTCCTCAAATCTCAAATCAAGTATGTTTTCGTCCATATCGATATTTCCAGAGGATTTTGATGAGGGTAAACTATCTCGGCTATGAGTGGGTACGGCACTCAATGAAATGCCGCCTCAAAAGTGCCTACCATAAAGGTATACACGTGGTTTGCGTCGCGCTCGTCAATCAGTTCAGCTGAGCGGCCAATTGTTCATTCGGTGACGTCACTGAAAATTCAGCTATATTACGATCGTTTTCGGAGTCTTGAGTGGATTGAGTTTTCGTCAATTTTAATCAACTTTTATGATTTTCGCTCGAATGTACAATTTAAACAAAAGTGATATTCTTACTCAGTGTAAAAATCAATTAACATTCTCTTTAATGCCAATTCAGACACGAAACCTTTAGGCAACCCTTATGTATATGGCATGGGTTCATATCCCACTGCTGCCACCGTATCAGTAATAAAAGGGTCAACAGTCAATTTTAAGGACATAGTTTAATTTGAATCCATACAATGTCTGTGGTCAGAGTCACCAGTCATTTCTATGGCACGGGTTCATATCCCACCACTACCACCATGTCAGTAATGAAAGAGTCACCAGTCATTTCTATGGCACTCTTCACTTACACTGTTAACAATTGTTTTTATTGCCCACTATTTGAGGTGACTTATGGGTTCGTAGATTTTTCTCATCTCTGTAGGTAAAGCTACTATAAGATTGCCGTAGTTACATGATTATTCACATCCAAGTCAGCAATTGTTTCCTTTTTAAAGAAATTATTATAATTTTTCGATATTACTGAGAAATTAGATCATCAATGACAGATAATGTGGAGAACTTCAAATTTAATTAATTATTTTTTGTTTTCTTTAATAAAAATCATCTTTATTCAATATTGCTTTCGACTTTGCAAAACAGAACAAAACATATATATATATATATACATACATAATATTATTAATAGAATCAACAACAAGAATATAGCTGATTATACAGGATTTTTTTCTCTCTCTTTTTTTTTGTAAGGAACAAAATGTTTTTCCACCTATTATCAAATGATACAAATTTGTTATTTTTAACATAAATCTACTGTTCAAGAGAACGATAATGCCTTAACATGCATTTTAACAAATTTAAACAGTATATCTTTTCAAAATGAACCAATTTTTGTTCACTTTTCCTCAAAATTTCATCAAACTGATTCCTTGATTTTTCTTTCACATCTCCGCACACTACCACCCACATATCTGACTTATCGATCTCTGTTCTACACACGCTCTCCAGTCTCTTCACTCAATTATCATTTGAACATAAAGGAATGTTGTTCACTCTAGACAAATAATTGAAACAAATGAAAACAAGATATGCAAATGTACTATACAATTTAATATGTACCACTGAATACAAATAAATACGACTGTGTACAAATCTATTACTATTACGAAGATAAATTCATCTTCTTTATCACAGCTTAATAACGATAAATTTATCTTTGTCAACACAGTTTAATGAGGATAAATTTATCTTCATTTAACAGCTAAATTAGGATAAATTTATCTTCGTTTAACAGCGAAATGAGGATAAATTTATCTTCGTTAACACAGTCCAATGAGGATCAGTTTATCCTTGTTTAACAGCTAAATGAGGATAAATTTATCTTCGTTAACACCGACAGTTCAATGAGGATATGTTTATCTTCGTTAACACAGTTTAATGAGGATAAATTTATCTTCATTTAACAGCTTAATGAGGATAAATTTATCTTCGTTAACACAGTTCAATGAGGATAAATTTATCTTCGTTTAACAGCTAAATGAGGATAAATTTATCTTCGTTAACACAGTTCAATGAGGATAAATTTATCTTCGTTCAACAGCTTAATGAGGATAAATTTATCTTCGTTAACACAGTTCAATGAGGATAAATTTATCTTCGTTAACACAGTTCAATGAGGATAAATTTATCTTCATTTAACAGCTAAATGAGGATAAATTTATCTTCGTTTAACAGCTAAATGAGGATAAATTTATCTATCTTTCTTAGTGATAATACGCTATTTTTGCATTTGTTGGAAATATATAGTATTTGGCATATAAAATAATAAAATTAAATTGAACTCCAACGATTCCATAAAATCCAAATAAGAAATTAATTTTATTCAAAGTAACTTTATCCTCTAAAATGAAACGTTGGACATCCGCAATAAACCTTCTAATTAATGGGCAATCCCGAAATAAATGTTCTATAGATTCCACGGAGTCTGACTTCGAAATATTAAATAATTTAAGATATTTATTAACACCAACTATACGATGTATTATCTTAAACTGAAAATAACGGATCTGTGTAGATAAACATGACCTAACAAGAACTAAGACAAATTTAGCCCAGTCTATGTTTGGGATATTTAACAGAAAATTCCATTTATCTATTGATTTAGGGGGAATAAAAACATGTTGAACACCTAAATTATGAATATACCGACATATCTTCGTTACCTTCATTATATTTTTAATCATTTCCTCTTGAGCTGTTGGGTCTGCCTCTGAACATTTAGGGATATTATTAATTATTACCATTTTCGTCAAGAAGATCCGATAATTTAAGTATACCTTTTTCATACCATGACTTTATAAATAATACTTTTTTGTTTACACGAATTTTAGTGTTGTTTCATGTATGGTGTCTTCTGATATGGGAAGGACTGATTTCCGTATCGAGTGTTAAAGAGGCCCATGACTGGGCAACTTCCCGAATAAAAATGTTTTTAATCGACAATATACTAGAATCGTTTTTATTAATATTACTATACCAGAAATTATTTCCTCCAAATGGAGCTAAACAAACTTCTTAAAACATTTCCATTGCCCAACATTACTTTCGTCAAGCAGACGTTTAACCCAGGCGATCTTTAAGCCTGAAATAATTGAGGGTAAATGTAACATTCTCAGACCTCCGTCTACATAGTCTTAAATATTGCCCTTGGAGGAGCAGAGCTGTATGAGAGCAAGATAATGCCATTGATAGGTGCAAAGAAAGTAGCTGTTCTTCCTATTATTTTAAAAAATCATAAAGATTGGAATCATTTTGGAACATGCCCATTGGTTAAAAGTTTTGGCATGGAGATTAGATGATTATGAGGATGAACATCAAGAATTCTTCTTCCGATTCCTTTCTTTCTCCAAGGTGGATCTTTTGAACCCTTACCGTATCGATTCAGTTGCGACTCAAGGGCGACAAGAGTTTTCCCAGTGGGTAACAAGCTACAAGCTTGCTTGTAGTTCTGATGGCACGACCTTTCACACCGTGCAGGGCATCACTACAAACCCTGGAGCTGACAGGGTAAGTTTGTTCTCTGATTATACATTTTTTAAATATTACATTGACTATATTCTTGTAGAACTTTGAAGGAATTAGATATCTTATTGAAAACAGAATATTTTTATGTTGGGTGTTACGATATGCGATATCCGAATATCCGGTATTCGTCGTAGTTGAATAAATAACAAGGCTATCATTAGACCGAAAATGTCTGTCTCTTTCGTTCGTTAGCCTCTTATTTGGGTAGGGTCGGCTCCTCTCTTTAGAGACAGAAGCCGACCATAGGGTCTGCTCTGCAAACTTTGGTGGCACGATCGTGCCACCAACCCTTGGACTAAAAAGTCATTTTAGCGGATTCATATCCGATGCATTTATTCTCGAAAATTAGGCCTAGGCTAATATACATCGGTTCCACTTACCAGATTGACTGTATGATGCGTTTAAGGGTCTTTTTCGGATTTTCTTTGTCGAAATTGAACTCAGTGTTGACATTCTTGCAGTCGTATTTTAAACTGTTTCTCCATTTAAAAAAATATTAATGTTTAGCGTCCAGCCCGCTTCCTTTTTGGGGGCCGCCTGCCCCTTTTTCTTTTCTTTTTCCAATTTTTTTTTTCAATTTTTTTTAATTTTTTATTCATTTTTTAATCTTAATGAAAAACTGCTAAAATGGTCTTTTTCTGAATAAAAAAAAAACAAAAAACATAAATTCTGGCGGCCATCTTGAAAAATAGCCCGACTGGCTGTCCAGCCAGTCAGGGAAAATGCACGGAGCGGCCAAGGAAAGCGGACAGGAAAAAAAAGGCCTCCTCCTTCCTATTTTTCAAACAGGCAGGACGCTAAACATGTTTTTTTTTTAATGGCCTTACTGCGCATGAAGGAAGATGACGTCATCCATTGACAGTAACAGTATAAAATATGGCTACAAGGAAAGGCCCGAATTCACAAAGGAGGATTAGCTTAACCCATGGTTTGGTTTAAACCCTTATTCACATAATTAACAAGATAACAGGCTGCCTGAAACCAACAAAAGTTGAGGAGATATATCACCTCGCTGGCATCGGATCTCCCAAAGACGCACTAGCTAATACCTGCCTAAAGGAACGAATGAAGCAGGCGACAGATGAGAGACATATGTTATTATGTTATACGGCCAACCCCACAAACGCCTTGTATCCCGACACAGCTTCCTCGATTCTGTCCCACCACCTGAACAGAATCTTCCACCATCAGCCAAGCCCGTACTCATCAAAGGACTCAACCTGAAGTGGCCGGAGTGGACATGCCTTAATCGAATGCGGACGAGAATGGGGCGGTGTAAGGCCAACATGGCAAGATGGGGCGATGCCCATATGAAGACGATACTCTCCGCGACCGCGGAGAGACTCAGACGATGGACCACATCTTGCGGTGCGGCGGAACGGGTTGCACAGATGAAGACCTTGCCCTCGTTAATGAGACGGCCATCGCAGCCATTGGGCGATGGAAGAACTTAATTTAATTTAATTTAATCTAATTTAATTATGGAACTTTACATAACTATCTTGATCTAAGGAGACACGAACGAACATAATTAACCCACGGTTTAAAAATTAGCGCAAAATAAGCTTATACCTTGCCTTGCGCGCGTCTAATATTGGACCTCTGAATGTGTCGCGCTTATTTTGCAATAATTTTAGACCATGGGTTATGTAAATGAAGATTTAAACCTTGGGTTAAATGTTAACCTCCTTTGTGTATTCGGGCCTTAGTGCCTGTGCACCGTACAGCACATGGTACCGTATCGAGATACTGAAGTGATGCTGGATCTGGTAGAAATGTATTCCTTGAAACGCAGAGCGCGTGACAGCTGCTCTGTTAAACCCATGGCCATTATGCTGCATTATTGTAGAGCGCTTAGAAACTTCTGATAAAGTAAGTGTTGGGCGCTATATAAGCAAATATAATTAGATCTAGTATTATTACACTAGACATAACGTGTAGATACAAGAGTCCAGAATGGTCTACACAGACATTCTAGGTAGCATACGTCAATGGCTATCCGAGGGTTGTTAGGGTGCACTTATCTCGGGATTATGAACTTGAATGAAAGTTGGACAATGAAATTCAATGATAATTTCATTGTTTGATACTATAGTTACCATGGTTACCATTGTGGATGGTAATTTTGACCCCCAAAAAACATGGTTACCATGTTTTTTTGTATAAGGGCAAGAAGGAAGCAATCAACTACTTTGGATCCATGTACACAAGATCTGGAATCTACCCAGATCCAAGCAAGGTTGAAGCTATCACGACAATGCCTTCACCCAAAGACAAGGAAGATGATCAGAGATGCCTATATATAGGACTGTTTACGTACTTAGATAAGTCAGTACCACTTCGTGAACTCCTTCACAAGGAAATGGCATTCGTCTGGGACGAGGATCACGAACACGCCTTAAACAGCTGGGAAAGCGCAGTCTCATCGGGTGCATGCCTGCAGTTCTTTGACCCCCCAAAAAAAAGAGACAACCGTTAAGGTAGCTGCGTGGATGAAAGGGCTGGGAGCATGCCTGCTCCAAGATGGCAAACCTGTAGCTTTTGCATCCAAAAGTCTCTGCATCCAAAAGTCTCTCCAATGCACAGTCCAGCCACCCGAACATAAAGAGGGAAACTTTAGCCCCAGTGTTTGGTGTCAACCGATTCCATACTTACCTATTCGAGAAGGAATTCACTGTGATAACCGATCACAGGCCTTTAGAGATGATTTGGAAGAAAGCTCTAAAAGCACACCACCCCGTCTACAGAGACTAGCTACTGGTCAAGGTACAATGATACAGATGCCTAGTTAAGTACCGACCTGGGAAAGAAATGAATCTTTCAGATACCTTGAGTCGTCTTCCTAACCCAAGGAAGCACGCGATGTTCCGCTAGATATCAGAGTGAAATCCATTTGCTCCGAAGTAGAAGACTCTTATGAAATTGACCTGATCTTCTTCGGACAACACAAGAGAGCAGAACTCCAGAGGGAAACGTCAAATGACCCTGTTTTTAGGTCATAAATTGTGGCAGAGAGTCACTCAGGGTTGGTCTGAAACTCTCCAGGAGCTGCCGACATCCCTAAGGGAATTCTGATCTTACAGAGACGAGATTGGAGTATCACAAGGAGCACTCTTCAAAGGAAGTCAAGTGATCATACCAATGACACTTCGGGAAGATATTCTTATACATAACTTCACCTTCACGCGACGACTAACACTGAGACAGTGTTCTGGTCAAACATTAACAAAGACATTAAACAGCTCATAAAGCAATATGATCGATGCATGCCAGGAACAACAGGCAAGGCAACAGAAAGATGTACCTTCAGCACCTTGGACTAGACTAGGGACAGACTTGTTCATGCTCAACAGACAAGAGTATTTACTCGTCGACTACTACTCCAAGTATCCGATAATCTATAAGCTGACTGACACATCAAGTGCTGCAGTAGCTAACGTGATGAGTGGAATCTTCAGTCTATTTGGTCCACCAGAGGAGATTGTATCAGACAACGGTCCACAATTCGTAGGAAAACCTTTCCAGAACATGTGCAAGAAGTGGTCCATCAAACATACCACATCTTCTACGCATTATTCTAACGGACTAACGGAAGACCCATCAGAACAACACTCCCAAGTCATTATCTTTCAAGAGAATCCACTACCACTGATCATCTCTTGAATCGACAAAACAAGATGAAAGAAACGCATGAACGGCATATGCAGGTCCAGATCTTCCACCCCAAGACGAAAATCCAATTGAAACCAATTGAACACCAATTGAATTTTCAATTGGTTTCAATTGGTTCCAATTGGTTTTAATTGGTCTCAATGGGACTTTAATAGGACTTCAGTTGGTTTCAATTGGTCCAATTGGCCCTATTTTGGACTTCAATTGGTCCAATTGAAACCAATTGAAATCCTTTTTAAAGTCTAATGGGGCCAATTGGTCCAATTGAAATCCCATTAAATTCTAATGGGGCCAATTGAAATCTTTTTTAAAAGTCTAATGGGGCCAATTGGACCAATTGAAACCAATTGAAATCCCATTAAAGTCTAATGGGGCCAATTGAAACCAATTGAAATCCTTTTTAAAGTCTAATGGGGCCAATTGGACCAATTGAAACCAATTGAAATCCCATTAAAGTCTAATGGGGCCAATTGAAACCAATTGAAATCCCTTTTTAAAGTCTAATGGGGCCAATTGGACCAATTGAAACCAATTGAAATCCCATTAAAGTCTAATGGGGCCAATTGGTCCGATTGAAACCAATTGAAATCCCATTAAAGTCTAATGGGGCCAATTGGTCCAATTGAAACCAATTGAAAATTCAATTGGGTGTTCAATTGGTTTCAACCAATAGGACCCATAGAAACCAATAGGACCAATGCTCAATAGAAACCAATTGGACCAATAGAAACCAATAGGATCAATAGAAACCAATTAGACCAATAGTAACCAATAGGACCGATATGATCAATAAGACCAATAGAACCCAATGGGACCAATAGAAAAGTAGAAACCAATAGGACCAATAGAAACAGTCCAATAGAAACCAATAGAAAACCAACAGATCTTTGTATCTCATGAATATTCATTAGTATACTCTACACGTGTCACAGAAAATAAATTTATCATGATTTGTTAAGCAAATTATGACAATGCACATCAATTTTGTGATTTGTATTTTCCTTCAGCAATTAATATTGACCAATAGATTATTTGTCTGATCATGTTACAATTACGTGTACGTTTTAGCAATAGATATATTGATTATATGATTACTAACCAAGAAATAACATGTATGTTTATTATATATCTTTGTACGAGCCTCAATCTTTTCTAAAGTCAATCTTGAAATCACTTCAAATGATCTTTGTGATGGAGTAAATGCATTTGAGATTAGAATATACCTATTGATGGACAGCTGCCAACATTGATTATGAAGTATCGATTTATCAATAGTTCTCGATTTACCAATTGCCAGTTGGTTTCAATGGGGACCAATTGCCTTTCGGTTTCAATGGGGACCAATTGGTTTCAATAGGTACCCATTGGTTCACTTTCCATGTACTCCAAATTGCCAATTGGTATTTAATTGGTATTCAATTGGTATTCAATTGGGATTCAATGGGGACATTCAATGGGGACCAATTGCCTTTCGGTTTCAATGGGGACCAATTGCCAATTGGTTTTAATAGGTACCCATTGTTCCACTTTCCATGTACTCCAAATTGCCAATTGGTATTCAATTGGGATTCAATGGGGACGTTCAATCGGGATTCAATTGGATTTTCGTCTTGGGACAATCCACGTAGGACAACCAGTCACAGTCCTACATCCCAAAGATCATACTTGGATACAAGCCAAAGTATCCAAAGTCTGCGACGAACCTAGGTTGTATGAAGTATCGACACCCAACGGAGGAATCCTGAGACGAAACCGATCTCACCTGAGGGAGATTCCATCAGCAAACCCAACTCCAAGGCGTGTTAGTTTTGACGAAGACTACACTTCATCTACTCAACCAGACATACCACATCAGAATGGCAACAACCACCAAGCAACTTAATTTAACACCAGAGACTCAGAACATTCAATCTAAACAAACAACGACAAACTCGCAAACCACAACCAGATATGGACGCGACATCCGTGCGCCAGCGAGATACATATTTGAAGATTGAGAACGAACTCTCAAAGAACTTGAAAGAAGAGAGAGGATAAAGAAGAACACAGAAGACGTGTAGTTTAATGTAGTCTAAGAAGTTTATTGTTCATATGCATGTATCATCATTGTACAGTATTTTTTGTATGACAAGCATTATGTCAAGAAACAGATGCGAGCCAAAACATGTTTTGTTTGGAAATTGATTTTTATAAACGAATCAAGATATATCAAAACTATAATCCCTTTCGCAGAAAAAGTTATGTAAAGTTGAAAGTGGGATGATATCATTATGTATACAGTTATACTTCTTCGTTATTACAATACAAAAGAAACGTATTGAAAACAAAACAAGGTTTTGTGTTATATAAACTGATTGGAAAAAGTTCATTACAATCTACAAAGCAAATAACCAAAAATTGCATACTACCAAAAGTATCGTTTTCAAAGCAATATGTTTTTACTCGTCAATTATTGATGTTCACTGATTCCCAATCTTTCCAGAGGAAATGGGATGTTACGACATGCGATATACGAATATCCAGTATCCGTCGTAGTTAAATAAATAACAATCAACATGGCTATCATAACAAACCAGCCTCTAAAACTAAAATTGATTTGACCAGAATATAACTTCAAATAACAAACAAATAAATAGGTACTGTTTTTTTCTAAATTCAGCATGCTAAATCAGATTCTCTTTGGTTCGATTGCAATTAACTGCAGAATCATTTGAGTCACAATTATTCAAAAGTGGATTGATTTTCCATTTGCATTGAAGATCTTCGTGGGTAATGTTGACCGCAACACAATCGTGACCAACACTCTGCCTATGTCCCAGGTTTGCAGCTATGTCCGCTTGATGCCTGTCACCTGGTTCGGCCACATTAGTCTTCGTATGGAGATCTACGGCGAAGGTCAGTTTCAAAAATAGTGATAATCCAACAGTTTTTGGCCAATCTTCAATTACTCAAGCGACAATTGCTCTGGGATTTATTTCACCAATGATGGAGTCATAGTGTTATGGTTATGCTTGGGTTTTAGGTTAGGTTCAGAGTTGGGATAGGCAGTGGCGGATCCAGGGGCCCGGGGCCCGGGCCTCCCTAGAAAAAAACAGGTAAAAACACCCTTTTTTGACAAAAAAGAAGTTGGCCCCTCCTGGCGCCCAAGGGGAGGTGGCGGTGGAAAAATAATTAACCCTTCCCGTAGGGAAAAAAAATTTTCGGGTGCCAAAAAAAAAAAATTTGTGCTCACTACCCTGGCGCCCAAGGGGGTGGTGGAAAAAAAATTACCCTTCCCGGAAGGAAATTTTTTTTTCTGGTGCCAAATTTTTTGTTTTTGTTTGCTCACTACCCCACTGAGCGAATCCGGCTTAGATTTTGCAGCGATCACCCATAGGATATGTCAACTGAATGTCGTATTCTCATACTCAACGTCGATTGCAATAGAGTAGTAGTACGGTAGTATAGTAGGAATAGTAGTAGTAGTAGTATAGTATAGTATACAAATATACACTGTCTTGAGAGGTTCTGGTTAAAACTATGCGCAAGAGTGACTCCAGTAGTACTATTTGCTGAGGGGCGCAGCCCCGAAGCAAATGGTACTTTTGGAGTCACCGAGGGCCATAGTTTTAACCAAGACCTCGAAAAGAAGGCATTGTATATTTGTTTTATATCTTGCAACAAAAATTTATCTTTAAAAAAAAAAAAATTCAAATACAATTTTGGAAAAAATTTTATCAAAATTTCAAAAATCCCCCCAAAATTACAATTTTTATTAAAAAACGAATAAAAAATTATTAGATTGAAAAAAAAAAAAAAATCAAATTTTCAAATTGAAAAAAAAAAAAAAAAACCCAAAAATGTCAACCCCCAAATAGTAGTCTTATATAGTACTTCTACTCCCAAATAGTACTTTCTCAGGTCAACATTAAAATAGTTGAAATATTTCTGGTCACGTGACGAGCTCTCAACCAATCAAAAACCAATAAATTTTTGATGCAGGATATAATAAGCAAATAATTACCGCTGGTGAAAGGTGATGGGACAAACTATCACTTCCGAGGCGATCTGGACGTAGCTATCTTTCCAAAGCGAAGCTGAGAAAAGATAGCGTATACAGCATTCAGATCGCCGAGGAAGTGATAGTTTGCCATCGCCTGAAACCAAAAGGTGATTATTTGCTTTATATTCCACATCGGAAACATTTCACTTCTTCCGTCAGTTTAGAGCAACAAGTCATCAATTGACAGCTAGCTAGCAAACGGTGTACGATACGTACAGTACATGCAGTATGATGGTGTGACCATAGCTCGCGCGTGACCAAAGTTCGTGTACTAACACTAAAAGCGCTTAAAGAGGAGAGCAATACGCAACGCACTTTCACTGAAGATAGTAGTACTATCTAGACAGTACGTGTAACCAAAGAGATATCACAACATGGAGAACTAGCTAGCGAGAGCAGGCCCGTAGCCAGGGGTTTTTTTGGGGGGGGGCACGTGCCCCCAAAATTTCCAAGATCACACACCCATCCTCATAGACCCCTCCCCAGGACGTCGATCAATTACATGTATGTGCCCCCAAACATCAAACTCTGGCTACGGCACTGAGCGAGAGCCTTTTGAACGAGCTGTGGAGCCGACTCGTAAACTCAGCGGGTGTTCGCGAGATGATTTACGAAAGCTGTTTGGGGTTCGCTCTAGATCTTCGCGCAGTGTGAGCATATATGCGCAGTTAATTGCTACTTTCGTATTTGGCTTTCTTGGATTAACTATTTTGACAATCGCAAACAATGGCAGATAACACCGATTCCGAATACAACTTTGATTTAGATGACGAGTTATCTATAACTAACTACTAAACTAGTAGTAAACTAGTAGTACAACATCCCTTGCAAAGGATGTGATAGATCCTATATCGGTGAAACTGCCCGTCCGATAAAAGAAAGAATCACTGAGCATAAGAGGGACGTCAGGCTCCGCCGAACTGACAACTCAGCCGTAGCCGAACACAGGGGCGGATCCAGCCGGCGGCAAGGGAGGGGGCCTAAAAAGGGGCCCACTTCGTGCGAAAATTTGAAAATCGTGCCGGTCGATTTTTCGCTCAGTGGGGGGTAGTGAGGGTTAATTTTTTCCACCGCCACCCCCCCCCTTGGGCGCCAGGGGAGGGGGCCCAACTTCTTTTTCAAAAAAGGGTGTTTTTACCTGTTTTTTTTCTAGGGGAGGGGCCCGGGCCCCCCCCCTGGATCCGCCACTGGCCGAACATGCTTGGGATAACCATGCAGCATCAACCAGACTGGGACGGGGTTCAGTGCCTTTCCCAGGAACGGCATTGGTACACACGGAGGGTAAAAGAAGCCATCAATATCCGTCTCAATCCCAATAATAGGGACTTTTAGATTTTACAGGACGAGAACGTGGACTGCCACGGTGACATCCTTTTAAGGTAATGTGACGTCCTTTTAAGGCACTGCCGGGCACGGGCCAGTGCTTGAAAGAATGGCACACGTTGCAGTCAACTACGTCGACGTGCAAATCTAAAAGTCCCTAATACTTTTAGATTTGCACGTCGACGTAGTGGACTGCAACGTGTGCCATTCTTTCTAGGCACTGGCCCGTGCCCGGCAGTGCCTTAAAAGGACGTCACATTACCTTAAAAGGATGTCACCGTGGCAGTCCACGTTCTCGTCGTGTAAAATCTAAAAGTCCCTAATTTCAACAGAGACAACGGGATCGATATCCCCGAATTTTGGATGCGTACGATACGCCGCCATGCAGGCGCAGCGGAGCACCCCAATTACCGAGCGATCGACTCTCGTCCAGTAAACATCATTTGCATAAAATAAACAATTGTGTACCGATTGATGCGAAAAAGAGTAAACAAATTTCGAAGGCAAATTCTTCATTAATTTGATGAATATCAGCAATCAAAGCTACTAAATCGATTATTTTAAAAATGTGCAAGACACTCATGTGTATAACAAAAGTTATTGATGCACCGAAAATGTGAAATTTAAGGGATAATTTTGACGAAAAAAAACGAAAAAATGAGATACGAAATCACCGTAAAATTCACCATTTTTTCGAGACCGGCCAAGAATTGCCTCATATGAACAGAAAAGAAATTTAATAATCTCAATCCTTCTGAAATATCTCTTTTTATAGTTGCTGGATAGGGTAGAGTCAGAGAAAAACATACCCCAACGTCCGAATCTCATCGAACAAAAACAAGCCTTCGTGTGCGCAATATGTTATGACCAGTCCTATTCATTCAAATGTATGTTATGTCAGGAAACCTCGCGTGTGCCTGGGTTATACATGTGTTGCCGGCCGAATGCACTGAGCCCGAAGACGCATGCGCAGAGAATAGGGACTTTTAGATTTGCACGACGAGAACGTGCACCTGCTGCGTGGACATCCTTTTAAGGCAATGTTACGTCCTTTTAAGGCACTGCCGGGCAGACTGCCAGTGCTCGACAGTGCCTTAAAGGACGTCACATTGCCTTAAAAGGATGTCCACGCAGCAGTCCACGTTCTCGTCGTGCAAATCTAAAAGTCCCTGAAGCCCCATGAAACAGAACTTATAACTATAAAAATACTCCATCGGCCAAGCGAAAATTTCGCCCATATATGGATTCAACCCTCATGAACATTCATACTAAGTCTCTACTTCCTGCATTGCTGGATAGGGGAGAGTCAGAAAAAAAATAGACGGCGTGTTTATCGAGGGGTGAAGCTCATATCTCGAGTTTTATTCCATGGAATTTCATATTTATTTCACTGATATCAAGTTCATAATAATTGTATTAGTATGGAAAGTTTCATAGCGATATTGGCAGTAATAAAGGCGCAACGCGAATTTTAAGATTTTACATTCTAGCAAACACATGTTCGGATTCACGTAGATGTCCGTTGGTTATTCAAATAGAACGGGCCGTTAATGATATGCTAATTGGGGTGCTCCGCTGGGCCTGCATGACACACCCCGTCCAGCCGGCCAACACCGGTCGATTCCAATCAGCAGACGGGCCGATCCAGCGGCCCGTTGATTGGTTGAGCTCGCTATTGCTTCCGCCCAGCAGGCGAGCCGAACCAGCGTCCTGCTGATTGGTCGAGCACCGTGTGCGTCGACCATTAGGCCATTTGCATAATTAGCCGAACCAGCGGCCTGCTGATTGGACGAGCACCGTGTGCGTCGGCCAATAGGCCTTGTGCGTTATTGTTCCGATTATCGATCGAATTATGGACCGTCGCGCCGGTCCTCCCGTAGAGTATAAAAAACCCTTGCTTACATTAGTTTTTATCACCTGACGAAGTGTTGCAGCGGCGCACGGAACGTCGAGATCTTTTAGTTCCCTATTTGACCACATTGCGAGACAAACGAATATCACTAGCGATATTATTTTCGATACTACATCCGCAATGAGTAATATATTTAGCATTAAGCTAAAACTATTCGCACTCAGAAACATCAAGTATTATATCCTGCATCAAAAATTTGTTGGCTTTTGATTGGTTGAGAGCTCGTTACATGACCAGAAATATTTGAACTATTTTTAGAAAGTACTATATGAGAGTACTATTTGGGAGTACTATTTGGGAGTTGAAAAAAATTGTTTTTTTTTTTTTTAATTGAATTTTTTTTTTTTCTTCAAATCTTAATTTAATGAAAACAAAATATATTAAATCTTTTTAGATAAAATTTTTTTTTTGTTCTAAATTTTTTTTTGTCCCAAAAACAAATATACCATGCCTTCTATTCGAGGTACTGGTTAAAACTATGCCGGGCCTCGGTGACTCCAAAAGTACCATTTGCTTCAGGGCTGCGCCCCTCAGCAAATAGTACTATTGGAGTCACCTCTTGTAGTTTTAACCAGAACCTATCAAGACAGTGTATATTTGTATACTATATTGATGTTCCTTCGATGCGAATAGTTTTAGTTTGATCCTCGAGTGTCACTGTATATTTGTATAGTAGTAGTAGTTGAAAAAGTAGTGTAGTATTATAACAAGCAGCAGCAGTAGCAGTAGTAGAAGCAGCAGTAGTAGTAGCAATATAGTACAGTAGTAGTAGTAGTAGTGTAGTAATAAAGTTGTATTAGCATAGTTGTAGCAGCAGTATAGTAGTAGTAGTAAATTAGTAGTACGGTAGTAGTAGTCATGTATATATTTGTAATAGTAGTAGTAAATAGTACTATTATAGAAGTTTAGTAGCAGCAGTAGTAGTAGTAGTAGTACGGTAGTACATGTAGTAGAAGCAGTAGTATATAGTAGTACTATTAGTACCGTAGTAGTAGCAGTAGTAGTACTAGTAGCAGCAGTAGCAGTAGTGTAATAATAGTTGTAGCAGCAGCAGTAGTAGTAGTAGTAGTAGAAGTAGTAGTAATAGTAGTAGTCGAAGAACGGTAGTACATGTAGTATTAGTAGTAGTAGTAGTAGGAGGAGTATATTAAGTATGAGTAGTACATCGAAAACATCGAATGTTTTGGATTAGCACACACTAGGTGTAGCTCTCCACAGGGCTCTTAGTTATTTGCTATTTTCATTGTATTAATATATAGCTTGTATCTGTACTTGTTATCATTTGCTTAAGCCAGTTGTCTGGATACAGCTAGACCTTTTTCAGGGCGTTTATGCTTGTATTTAGGTATCTTTATTCAATACAATTTTTGGCAGCATTGCCTATCCTAGTCAAGGCAAGAAGCTATGGCTGCCTGTACATTGTAAGTACATGTACTATGTTGTCTATGTGTAATGTAAGTCTTTGTTTGTGTTAAGTATATGCACTGTACCAGAACTTGTACACAATGGGATTCTTTCATCTGTGCCTACTTGTTTCTGTGTGTCTACATGTTTGCCTGAATGGACCTAAGTACTACAATGGAAAGCCATCTGGTCATCCTCTTGTTCAGCAACCTTACACTAGAAAGCAATTTCTACAGAGAAGGATCTCCTACAGCACGAACTGTGATGCCACCTTTCAGCTCGAAATACTACAAAATGGAGACATTGAGCCAAATCCTGGTCCTGATAGGCAACCATCTACGACATCACACATCACTGGGACTGACGAAGTTCGTTCCCATGAGATCTCTTCTAAATCTAAAGTTAAATATACTTCAATGGAGCTTCTACAATGGAAAGATTGTAAGTTACCAATATCTAATTGTGTACTTGAGACCATCAGATCTATTGGAATTTATAAACGTAAAAAGAAAACCAGAAGGGGAACGCATGGCAGTCTTCATAAGAGGACTTCTTATTGTGAACATTACTCAATTCCTGTTGTTATTCAGCCACGTATGGGCCTGCGGGCCCAGTCACAGAGTGAAGTATGCTTGAATCAACGACAAGTAAACTTGACTGTTGTGAGAACTGTTCCTCGTTTTACTAAGCTGTGTACCTTAAACATGAGATCTGTCAGAAATAAAATTTCAGCATTCACTGACTTTGTTCTTGAGAATGACTTTGACATCATAGCTATTTGTGAAACGTGGTTGAGAGATGGTGACAACGCTGTTATTAGCAGAATTACTCCTGAGGGTTACAGTTTTGAACATAGACCTAGAGGGGAGAAGACTGGAGGAGGAGTTGGTCTCTTGTTTAAATCATCTTTGTCCATAACTGTTCAGCAGGTTACACCATACAGATCCTTTGAGTGTCTTCATGTTCTGGTTACAAGTGACTCCCGTTCAGTTAGGCTCTTCATCGTTTATCGTCCTGAAGTTTCTGATAACCAAGGGCGTCACCTACCATTTAGCATATTCCTTGATGAGTTTGGCATGATGATAGATACATACTTTCTTAGCTCTTCTGAAGTTTTGTGCACAGGAGATTTTAATATTTGGGTTGATGATGAAACTAACAGAAACGCAAGGCAGTTTCGTGATCTGTTGTCTATGTATGGGATGAAGCAACATGTTCTGGAATCAACTCATCGCTGTGGACACACATTAGATCTTTTCATATCTCGAGAATCAGGAAATGTTCTCTCAGATGTCGCCATTCTACCCGGACTGTCGGATCATTTTGCAATTCAGTGCAATCTACTTCTAGGAAACCTAAATCCGTTCGTAAGTCCATCGTCACTCGTAACATAAAATTAATGGATCGTCATAAGTTTCAAACTGGTGTCCATGCAGCGTTATCTTCCATCGATTTTAATCATGATACTGTCGCTTCATGTGTTGCACAGTATGAGAACTCTCTCCATCGTTTACTTGATAAGCTTGCTCCAAAGAAGACTCGAACTATTGTTATCAAACCTCAGTCACCATGGTTGACTGACGACATTCGTAGCGCAAGACGCCTTCGACGGAGACTTGAGCGGCGTTGGAGATCTTCTAGAATCCCTGCCGACCGCATTCTCTACATGGAGCAGAAGCAACATGTGTCTCATCTTATAGACCAAGCACAGAAACAGTACTATTCTTCTTCCATTGCTGATTGTTCGGGAGACCAGAAACGTCTGTTTAGAATTATTAACAAGTTATTAGACAGGAAGAAGGATCCAATATATCCCAACACTGATAATGATCATGATCTTGCTAATCGTTTTTGTGATTTTTTTGTAGGTAAGATAAGAAGTATTCGGGAAGAGTTAACTGGTTTAAGTTCTAACAGAAGTACTGACACCCTTTCAGAAATTGTTCCTGTCACTTCTACTGGCGTGTCGGAATTTGCTCTTGCCACATCTACTGAAATCAGAAAAATCATCATGAATTCCCTGTGTCTTCTTGTGATTTAGATCCTGTACCTACTTGCTTAATTAAAGAATTTGTCAGTGACTTTGTTCCTTATATCACTGAGATAGTTAATAAATCTCTAAAGTGTGGATTCTTTCCCGAATGTTTACAACATGCTCTTATCAAACCCCTTCTGAAAAAACCGTCTCTTGACAGAAAGGATTTGAAAAACTACAGACCAATTGCAAATCTGAAATACTTAGGCAAGGTAATAGAAAGAGTTGTGTCTGGTCGATTACAGTCTTACTTGAAGAATGAGAATTTGCAAAATCCTTTCCAGTCAGCATACAGGGAGATGCATAGCGTGGAAAGTGCATTGTTACGGGTAAACAATGATGTATTAATTGGTATGGATAATGGAAATGTCTCTGGGTTAGTACTGCTTGATCTCAGCAGTACTTTTGATACTGTTGATCATTGCATTTTGCTTAATAGATTAAAGGAAATGGGTCTCAGTGGTGTGGTTTTGAAGTGGTTTATGTCGTATCTTTCTAGTAGATCACAAGAAGTTTGTGTTCGTGATGCTACCTCTGCCTCAGTTAGTTTAGATTTTTTGTCCCCAAGGATCTGTTCTCGGTCCGCAATTGTTTAATGTTTATACTCTGCCCATACAGCATATTGTTCAGAAACACAGTATCAATTATCATATGTATGCGGATGACTTACAGCTTTATTTTATTTGCAGACCGGTCCAGAAAGAAATAGATGAAAATGTGAAAAAAATTGAAAATTGTATAGCTGATTTAAGGAACTGGATGATTGAGAGTCGCTTAAAATTAAATGATGCGAAAACAGAATTCATTTTACTTGGCAACAGTAGACAGCTCAGTAAAATTAAGGTATCTCATGTTCAAGTTGGTTCTGCCCCTGTATCTCCTGTTCATCAAGCTAGGAATCTTGGTGTAATATTTGATTCTGCCATGTCACTTGAAACCCATGTTTCAAATTGTGTTAAACTGGCCAATTGTAATCTCCGTAATATCCGGGCAATTAGGCAATATCTCTCACCTCAATCTACCCGACAATTAATACATGCTTTTGTTACTTCGCATCTTGACAATTGCAATTCATTACTTTTCGACTACCCGCCAACCAAATTAACCGACTGCAAAAGTTCAGAATGCTGCTGCTCGCCTTGTAACAAACTCTAGAAGATCATCACATATCACTCCTATCTTGAAATCTCTTCACTGGCTCCCTGTTCAACAGCGTGTGATCTATAAAATTCTTCTCTTAACCTATCGTGCACTAAATGATCTAGCTCCAGAATATATTTCATCCCTTTTATCACCCCACTCCACAGGTCGTTCTGGTTTACGTTCATCACATAATAATGTTAGGCTTAAAGAAATACGTACCAAAAGAAATTGGGGGGATCGAGCATTTGCATCAGCCGCTCCTTCTTTGTGGAATAAGTTACCTTTCTCTATTCAGACGGCCAACACTCTTTCTACTTTTAAAATTGGGCTTAAAACTCACCTGATGCATAATGCATAATTTCAATGTTTTCTTTATACAATGCATGCCAAACAAATAATAATCACCCTTTGCCACATTGTATATACCATGTCGATGCCATGATGAATTTACATGTAAGTTAATATTTAATATTTCTTTAATCTTAAGTATGTTTAATTCCTAGTATAAATTTAATTTGTATGCGCCTTGAGCATCTCTAGAGATGGATATGTTGCGCTTTATAAATATTGTTATTATTATTATTATTACGGTAGTAGCAGTAGTAGTAGTAATAGTAGTAGAATTGTAGTAATATAGTTTTAGTTGTAGTAGTAGTACGATAGTAGTAGTAGTGTAGTAGTAGTACATAGAAGTAGTAGTAGTTGTTGTAGTAGTAGTAGTAGGAGTAATATAGTTGTAGTATAGTTGTAGCAGTAGTAGTAGCAATAGTACAGTAGTAGTAGTAATAACAGTAGTGTAGTAATAAAGTTCTATTAGCATAGTTGTAGCAGCCTCGAGTGTCATTGCATATTTGTATAGTAGTAGTAGTAGGAGTAGAAGTAGTAGTACGTGCGGTAGTACTACTACTAGTAGTAGTAGTAGTAGTAGTAGTAGTAGAAGTAGTGTAGTATTATAACAAGTATAATATTTAGTTGCAGTATAGTTGTAGCAGCAGCAGTAGCAGTAGCAGCAGTAGTAGTAGCAAATAGCAATAGTACAGTAGTAGTAGTAGTAGTAGTAGTGTAGTAATAAAGTTGTATTAGCATAGTTGTAGCAGCAGTATATAGTCAGGGGCGGATCCAGCCGGCGGCAAGGGAGGGGGCCTAAAAAGGGGCCCACTTCGTGCGAAAATTTGAAAATCGTGCAGGCCGATTTTTCGCTCAGTGGGGGGGGAGCACAATTTTTTTTTTGGGCACCCGAAATTTTTTCCCTTTGTGAAGGGTTATTTTTCCACAACCACCCCCTTGGGCGCCAGGGGAGGGGGCCCATCTTCTTTTTTTTTTTAAAGGGTGTTTTTACTTGTTTTTTTTTTGCTAGGGGAGGGAACCCGGGCCCCCGGGCCCCCTCCCTGGATCCGCCACTGAGTATAGTAGTAGTAGTAGTAGTAGTAGTAGTAGTAGTAGTATTAGTAGTATAGTAGTAGTACGGTAGTAGTAGTCGTGTATATATTTGTAATAGTAGTAGTATATAGTATTATATCCTGCATCAAAAATTTATTGGTTTTTGATTGGTTGAGAGCTCGTCACGTGACCAGAAATATTTCAACTATTTTAATTTTGCTCTGAGAAAGTACTATTTGGGAGTAGAAGTACTATATGAGTACTATATGTACTATATAGTATATAGTACTATCCCGTAGGATATTTTTGCCAAAATTGATGGGGTTCTAATTTTCAGACCCCTCCTTCACTTCCTGGGGGGGGGGGTCCATTTTGGGCGCCAAAATAGCTTATATAAAGCGCAATAGGGAAGTTTGGTGTCTTCCACCCTAATTCATATATTTTTTTCGCCAATTACACTGTTAAGTTGTTTGAGGTATATAAGGATTCATTTTCAATAATATTGCGTCATAAAACGTGAAAAACGGGGAAATATTACATAAAAATTGTGCCCTTCTTCTTTCTTTTGGGCTAGAATTTTGAAATAATAAGTGGAAATGGCATTATTGTGTGTTATTATACAGTGGAATAATTGCGAAACATATCACATGTCATTAACACTGTTATTGTTTGGCTGTTAATATAAAAATCAACCCTATTTTAGTATTTTATCAAATGAAAAACTTACTTAAACACCAGATGGTGTCAAACACCTTCAGATGATAATATAACAAAATTCTCAAATATCAACTTCTAGGCACTGTAATTGCATCAGTCAATCAGAAAGTTGACAAATTATATATGTAATATTTTTTTCAAATGCAAAATAATACGAAAATGTGCATTTTGTTTTGTTGATAAGGTCCCCGAAAAAACAGAAACAAGTTGAGTTATTTTGTTCCAAAATACATGTACATGACACAATCTTTATCTAAATCAAAGAATTATTTGGAGAAAAAAATTTCAGTTATAAACAAAATAAAATCGGGAAAGGGGTAACCACCTACCTCGTGGTTACCATGACAACAGGAAATGTTCATCAGACTTCCAGTAAAAGTCAATCGCTGTCACTATCTGGAGCATCCTCCCTTGTCCGGTTTTCACAGTCTCCACCATAGCATTTGCAGAGAGGAGTGCAGGGCAAATCGTTCTTGGAGCAGCTACATCGTCCCTTTCATCCTGCTTTGCAGCCACATTTGATGAGTTCAAGTACTGCCCGTGGTGCAGGGAGCGCAAGACTGACTGGAAGACATCCTCGATTCTCTGAATACCATCCATTCTCTTCGATAGGAGGAAGCACTGGGTAGTTAGTGTTGTATGATTTATCTCTCATCGTGATGTAATTGGCACGGAGGATGTGAGGTAGTAATGCGGCACGAGTCGGAGGTAACATCTCACCTTCCATGTTCTTTGATCGGAACAGTTCCCATCTGAGCGATGGTAGGGTTGTTGGACCTGATGAACAGTAAACACGACAAATGAAATGCTCTAGTGCCTTCTGTGTTGGAAGCGCTCTCCATTGCTAAGCTCAGTTGGAATGGAACCCTCGCCCAGTGCTTTGAAGCAATAAAGTAATAGAGTAGGCATTGATCCATGTCTTCTTGGATATCCCAACAAACTTTCCTCCCCAGTCAGCACCAGAAAAATTATGAAGTCCAAGGAGGCCTTGACATTTTTATGTCCAATGACTTGAACCCGCTCAAGCACATCTATTTCTCGTTTCTTTGTACCCTTGCCTGTAGAAAATTGTAGAGAAGTCGGCACTGCATTGTTTCCACACGATGCTAGATGAATTAAGAGAAGGAGGGCATCAGTGTCAGGGGACCAGACAGTAATTTCTCGCAAGGCACCACTAGCAGTAGAGGCAAGGACTTGATTAGGAATCAGGGTATCAGCCTCTTCATGTGTGTGCGTCTCCTCAACATCATGTCCCTTGATGAAGGTATCATACACAACCACTAGCTTGAAAGGGCTGTCCGTGTTCTGTGAAAAGTTATCAAGCAGCCCCTGACCTAACAGGCACGTCAGCTTTTTCTTGGTTGACGATGAAGATAGCAGCTCCTTGATGGACATTGTGAGCTTCATTTCTTGGTGTATCTCGTATTCTACTGATGTAGTTGCCCTCTTTTGTCGAGTCTTGTTCTTTAATGACTCTTCCATATATCGATCAAACACAACTCGACCTTCATAATAGCTAGCCATCATCCCTTCGATGCGCCTGTTGAATACATTCTGCAGGTCTGACATCTTTGCATGGCAGGTGTCTTTTTCATGCCTTGTAGTACACCAATGACGTAAATTATCAGCACCTTGACAGGAAGATCATGCAAGAGGTTAGGTTGTTGGGCTGCTCCAGAAGGAACCTGCGTTATCTCATGTTCTACGGTAACCGTAACCGCTTTCTGCATCATTTCAACCTGTGGGGAAGATGAATGATTACGACGTCAGGCTGTTTTACAGCATCGGGAGGTTCTGCCTTTGCATCTTCAACTGCATGCATCAGACTTGCTTTGTCTGTTGGGATGTACAAAGAACCATCGACAGCACATAGTGAACGGGGAACCACCCACATTTTTATATTCACCTATTGTTTCCGCAAGTTTAGGAACTAAGCTTGAGCGGCTGCCTTGAATGATAAGAAAACTTAATTCCCAGCAATTCACGTTCCTCCTGCAACTTGATGACCTTAATTGTCTCCAACACGCACTTTCCTTTTCTCCATCCAGTTCGAAAAGGATTTCAGCTTCAGTTTCTTCATTTTGTCCCACACCGAGAGGGTTGATGATGAAAGTAAACGATCAGATACAAACTCCTCAAAGCGCTTCTGGCCCTTTTCTGCAAAGTGGAGAATGTCACTTTTCGCCTCATTTGACACAAGTGCCGATGAAACCAGACTCTTCAATTGTGTCTTCTCCTTGAAAGGACTGTCTCCGCAGTGCAGCTCGATTAGGTGGGTAGTTTCAGAGCATTCTTCTTTGACCTCACTGCAATGTCTCCTGAGAGCTGATGATGCTCCTTCCTCACTGAAGCTCCAGTAGCTTTGGGGAAGTCATTGAGGTAATGTTTTACCAGAGCAGCAAGGTAAGGTGTGGTAGTGACTAGTCGGTCCAGAGCGGCTTCATTTCTTGTGAGTCCAACCATCCCACCATTCCCCTTTAGTTCTTGATTTCTTGCTCTAGAGCCTGATCGGTGAAGAGAAGAGAAAGGGGTATCTCTGACTTTGCCACCACAAAGTCTCCAGACTTGAGGGCATTCCATATTTCTGGATCATCCTCTCCTAGGGCATTCATTTGAGCGAGATGGACTAGCATCAGGTGAGCATAGTTCAGGAGATCACGAGCAAAAAAGTACTTGGTAAGGTCTTCTAGTGATGACAAGTAGCCCTCCCAGTCCCCTGATCGACAGGAACTAATGAGAATTATGTAGAAGACTCTCCACCTGGTTAAGATACTGGGTCAAGAACTGGGCAAACTCGCCAAGGTCTTCAGCTTCTTCAAGCGGTTTGACATTGCTTGAGTACCAGGATTGGATTTCTTCATAGATCTCCACCATCTCTGGGTCACGTCCATGAAGTTTTTCTCTGAGAGTATTGCACTGGATGCGAATTGGACCCTTGGAGAGATCTGATAGTATGGCATCAAAACGCAACATCGTGATTGCAAGGCTTGCAGTAATGTGGAATTCAAGGCCACACTCTAGAAACTGAAATGTTAAATCACCATTTAAAAGAGAGTGACCACTCTTTCAAAATGTCAGATTGATACTTTGAACATGCTGAATTCAACCTTTATAGTGTTGGATCCAGCATGTTCAAAGTGTTAATCTACCATTTTGAAAGAGTGGTCACTCCTCGGCCCTTTTTATTGGTGATTTAACATTTCAGTTTTTAGAGTGCTTAAAGCTTTACCGCCAAAGATCCTGCGAAGAGATTCTGATTCTGATTCTGATATGTACGCACCATATTCGATAGCACACGTGTCAAGACCGCTACCATCGATGGTTTTGCCAAGAGCATGTAAGGCAGCGAAAGCAATGTGGAGAGCTACGTCTCTTTAGATCCAGTTGGTGTTTCCCACCGACTGCTGAATCTTCAACGCTCGGGAGTAAAGATCGAGATCTAGCGTTATCAATGTCTTTCTGTGAGGGCAAACGACAGTCGCAGATATTCCCTGGGATAACCGAAGAACAGTATAGAGGGTCCCATAATCAGTTGGCGATGTCTTGAATAATGGGGCAATCACCGCTGTGTTTGTAGGCGTGCTAGCGGAAGATGATTGAGACAACAATAAGGACCTAGTTGCAGGGGGTGGGGTAGGGGTGGGGATGGGTTGATTGGAGGGTTTATCCAACTGAAAGTCTTCAAATTACCTTTCTCGCTGTTGAGGGATATTCACAGTTCTAGAAAACAACTCAAGTTTTGTGAAACCAATCATTAGATGAATGACATGCACACCCAATTTTTTTTTTAAGATAAATTTTTGATGCAAAATATAAAACGAATATACAATGCCTTCTTTTCGAGGTACTGGTTAAAGCTATGGGCCTCGATGACTCTAAAAGAACCATTTGCTCCGGGGCTGCGCCCCTCAGCAAATAGTACTATTGGAGTCACCTCTTGGGCCGCTAGTTTTAACCAGTTTACTAGCAGTAGTAGTAGTAGTACGGTACGTAGTACATGTAATAGAAGCAGTAGTATATAGTAGTACTATTAGTACCATAGTAGTAGCAGTAGTAGTATTAGTAGCAGCAGCAGCAGGAGTAGTAGTATAGTGTAATAATAGTTGTAGCAGCAGCAGTAGTAGTAGTAGTAGTAGTAGTAGTAGTAGTAGTAGTAGTAGAAGTAGTAGTAGTAGTAGTAGTCGTAGAACGATAGTACATGTAGTAGTAGTTGTTGTTGTAGTATAGTAGGAGTATATTAAGTATGAGTAGTACGGTAGTAGTAGTAGTGGTAGTAGGAGTATATTAAGTATAGTAGTGAAGAAGTAGTAGCACGTATTAGTAACAGTAGTAGTAGTAGTAGTAGTAGTAGTAGTAAGACGGTAGTAGTATTAGTAGGAGTAGTATTATTAGTAGTAGTAGTAGTAGTAGTAGTAGTAGTAGTAGTAGTAGTAGTAGTAGTAGTATATAGTAGCAGTCAGTGGCGGATCCAGGGGGGCCCGGGCCCCCTCCCCTAGAAAAAAAAGTTTTAAAAAAGTTTGGCCCCTCCTGGCGCCCAAGGGGGGGTGGCGGTGGAAAAATTTAACCCTTCCCGTAGGGAAAAAAATTTCGGGTGCCAACAAAATAAAATTGTGCTCACTACCTCTGGCGCCCAAGGGGGGGGGGTGGTGGTGGAAAAAGAAATTACCCTTCCCCGAAGGAAATTTTTTTTTGGGTGCCAAAAATTTTTTGCTCACTACCCCCCTCACGGAGCGAAAAATCGACCGGCACGATTTTCGAATTATCGCACGAAGTGGGCCCCTTTTTTAGGCCCCCTCCCTTGCCGCCGGCTGGATCCGCCCCTGGTAGCAGTAGTAGTATTTGTAGCAGTAGCAGTTGTGTTGCAACACAGATGTAGAAGTATTAGTCGTAGAACGGTAGTATACGTGTAGAAATCGGTTCAGAGACGGCTGAAATATCCATAAATATCACCATTTCTAATATATGTGGTGCCCAACAAAATATTCAGTAATTTCGAACCAGTCGTTGAAAAATGAGATGAGCGCCGGCTTATTCGTTTTATTCCAGCCAATGCCAATATTGAATTTTTGTTGGCTTTTTCGTGTTGGTTATACCAGCCGGCCTGATTATTGTTATAATTAATTAATTAATTAATTAACGTTCACTGTATTTTTTTTAAAGTGGAGCTGAATTGGTATGATCGTATTCAATCTAAATTCACATATTTTGGGGTCTAAAATTACCTTCAAAGCAATTTTAGGTTCTAAAAGGTATATATACAGATGTCATAACAAGTAATAATTATAAAGAGCAATAACCATGCACTTTGAAGGCATCGGCGGTCTTAAACAAGAACTCACTATCCCTTTAACTCTTGCTTTGGCAAGGGATCTTTCCAAACACCGCCACTCCCCGCTCCTATATAGGCTTGAGCTGCTGAAGAAGCACATTTTTTTAGTAATCTTCAACCGGGCATGCACGCATGCATGAAATGGATTCGTGAAATGGTTCGGTTTCATCTATATATTGATATTCTAGCCTCAATGCCACCCTATAGTATATCTTAGGCCTGTAGGTATATAATTTAATTTTAAATTTAATTTGGCACTTTTGGATGTAAAAGGGAAAAGTCAGCCCCGGCCCCGGCCCCGCCCCCCTCCCCCCTCCCCCTTTCTAACCCAACATGGCATTTCTTAAGTACGCAAGATCAATGTTGTGATTGTTGATTGTCTGATATTTTTCGTAATATGCCCCGCACTAAGGCTTACAGAACCCTAGATCCACCCCTAGTTGTAAGAGTAACGATTTTCCCTTTCTCTTGTATTTTTAGCACTGTGTGAAACTAATACGGCCTACATCGACCTTGCTGTAGAAAGCAGCATCACTGTAGACTACCAATACGGAACCGGGTCGTCGTTTTACGCATTTGTGGCAGCTGATCCCCCAACCAATTCATCATTCTCCGTCGGAATTACCACGGTGAACGTTACCTTCGGTGGTTTGAGTAGTTACTCGTGCATCTTTAACGTTAGTGTAATAGGTAAGTAACACGTAGACCTACACTATATTTTCAAGTGAAAAATGGAGTGAAAAATCTTTTATGATAAAGTAGGTTACATGTATTTCCTTTTCCATTCCTTCAGGGCACTTTGGTGTCAAATGATCATTTCATTAATAATTTATGAAATTGAAATAATTAACATTTGTGTAATTAAGATATGCATGAATGCATAGATTTCCAAATGGCAGTCACATGCATAGCCCAGCTAGATACTTGACAATCTCCTCCAGTATGTCTTGACAATCTCCTCCAGTATGTCTTAATTGTAAAACGGATACAGATTTTCAATGGGTGTGTTAACACAATCCTGTACCAAAAAATTGTCAATGTAAGTTTACAATTCAATAACTTACTAATGAATTGATCATTTGACATCAAATTGCACCTCAGTTACAGAACTATGATATTACTACTCGGGTTTGCTCCATGTAAATTTGAACTGAATGGAATTATACACTTTTTGAGTTATGAAGGTCACAATGTAAATTTAAACAAATGTACTACATCAGATCATTTTGGGGCATCAATTAAAAACCTTTATTTAAGGGCACTTTGGCGTATTTTTCTGGGGATTGCTACAGCCCCTTCCCGATAAACAACTTTGTCAGATTTTTTAATAATACGCATGTGCATGCAGCCATAGCTCTTCCTTTTGACAAAATTTGGTCCATGGGGCTTACGGGCCGGGAATTAAAACGGACCCTGATTTTTAGGGGCCGTCGGACTATCCTAATTTTTTGTCATTTTAAATAATGTTTTGTGATGTCTAGTAGCACTACTTCCTACTGACAAAGTTGTGGATGGGCTAGATGGGTAAAATCGAGCCTTCTTTGGTATCTGTTTGGGGGGCTCTGGTGGCTCATCCGACAGCTATAAAGTCAGGCTGACAACCTCTTTTGTCAATGAGTTAGAGAGTTTAAGTTAAAACTTTGAGGGTTCAACTCTAGTGGATAATATATGGGGTGACTATTTTAGGACAGCTAGGCACCAAGAATATGTAGTGTTCCGTGCGTTTAAAACAAGAAGCCTCCTCTCCGAATGGAGCTGGATGCTCTGTACCTCCGCTGGTTAGCAAAGGTAGCGCTGACGAGTTCATCATGCATGCAGGCAAAGAGAGTTCCCAAACCTGACAGATTCTGGAAAGAATGACTTCTGGTAGACGAGAGCTAGTCTGTTCATAAGGTGCATAAGATATCTCGAACTGCCAGGTATGCCCATGGCGTGATGTATAGTATCAGAACCAAGTATATGCCTTGGGAATGTTGGTGTGCAGGTTGATATGTTGTGTAGTCGGGATTTTTGTTCATTAGAGGACAGGGGGCACTGAGGGGCATTGCCTTTGTGTGGGGGAAAGGATGGGTGGGGGGAATGGAGAGAGAAAATGTTTCTCATTTGTTTGAATGATGTGGAGATGCATGGGTGCCTAACATCTGGGGGATCAAGTCAAGTGCTTAAACCACTCAACCATGACACCTCTAGCCAAGTAAAATGCTAAGTAAACTAATGTACGTACTGAAATGAATAGAGTAGAGAGGTGGCCATTGACGTCGGTTGAGCATAGGTGTCACGCTTATTGATCTTGTGAGGGTGGGTTATAGTTACCAGACCTGGCAAAGCAGCGATGTACCACTTTTACTGTGTGGCTTTTGTCCTTCATATACATCACAGGCTCAAATTATTATTATTATTTTTTTACTATCATTATTAGTATTGATTTTGTTAGATGTTCTATGAAGGTTATTGTTATTGTTGTTGGTGTTGTTATCATCATCATCACTATCGTCATCATCATCAGGCCTATCACCTCACTTGCATGCGTCTGTGTATTAATCTAGTGTATATATACCCACCTCCCTCCTTACAGCACTTTCTTCCCCTAACTGTCCTGTGAACGTGATGGTAGAGGGTGGCTCCGGTATTACATCAGCAAGCTGGCAACTTGCTACTTCCACACATGGCGATGAGTTCCCTATTCTCTACACTCCAGCTAATGGGTCCTCCTTTTCTCTTGGAGACAATACTGTCACTGCTTATCTGACTGGTTATCCAAACATCAGCTGTACCTTCACGGTAATTGTAGTGGGTGAGTGTGTGATCATAACCATGTATAAAAGACACGGTCCTATTGAAGTGTACTTATGAGAATGTATTTTTTAGATCTAGATGTCTATACACTAACAAACAGTGTTTATACTTAAAAATAAATGTAGATCGCTACATGCATCCACGCATAGTAGTGTGTCTTTCATCGCTACATGTATTCACGCATAGTAATGTGTCTTTCATGGGGAATTTGACACCATTCTGGTGTTTACCCAATAACAGGTGTTGTCAGTCACCAAGAGTGTACGTACTTCGATCAGTTTTAGGAGAGCCAGATATCTTAATTGTGTAATGCACTGTGCCCTAGCCTATCACCGTATGGAATTCTCATCATATCGATTTTCTTTCACCCTCGAGATATAGGCAAATTGGGGTATTTTCTGATGGGACCGCAAGTTCGCTGCTTCAGAGACCTTTGCACATACAGAGAAATTAATTGGTAATTTAACCAAATCTAGTGTCAGCGAATTACAAGGCACATGACCACTAACTACCTTGTGGATTAACAAGCACTGCCAAAGTCGTTTTGGACTTCAAGCTGAATAGACCTAGTTCTAGAGAGAGTCAACAATTGACAGATTGACATGCCCATGCATGCCCCCCTCCCCGACCCTATTTGCTCAGGGTACGTCTCAGTCATGTAAAAATAATGTAAGCATGCATGACCACAGGTTTTCCAGACACCCTCTAAACGAGAATTTCTTCTGAAGCCAAAATACACCCTGAATGAGGCTTTTGCGTGGTTATTTTTTCGAAATCACACCTAAAGTAGTATTTCACAAAAGTGTACTCCTAAACAAATATTGTAAAATTGTAACCCCTTGAGCAATGAGCATATTGAAGTGCGATAGGGATTACCATTTAAGTTGTTGACAATGTAAATTAAATCAAATTGCGCTTCTGATGTAAAATTCACAATGTACAAATTTATTTAAATAGAAAATTAATAACATCAACCTGTGCACTTCCAAATGAGTTTAATGCAGGTGCGAATCAACGAGGGGGGTGAGGGCGTCGGTCCCGGGCGCCCCCTTTCCCTCCCCTGGCAAAAAACCAGGTAAAAAACATTACATTTTACATTAAAAACAGGTTTTAAAAAATTGTTTCTATTTTTGGCTCACGAATTAGAAAAAAAATTAAAAAATAGTCCTCCTTAACCTCCCCTCCCCTCCTCCGCTTATTCGCCAGCTGGCTGATTCAGCGCTAAATATTTCCTCACGAATTGGGGGAAAAAATTGTGCTCTCATTACCCCCCTCCACTTTGGCTTACGAACTGGGAGAACAAAAATAGTGCTCCTTACCCCCTCCACTTATTCGCCAGCTGGCTGATTCGGCGCTAAATATTAATTCACACGAACTGGGCCCCCTTACCGCCGGCTGGATCCGCCCCTGTAATGCACAGCCATCATAAGTCCTTTCTTTCAAAAAAAGAATTACATTCCGTCGTCGTAAACGACGGTCGTAAACAAGCAATTCACATGGTGGTACGCGTCGGTCCAGGCCCCCCCCCCCCATCCAAAAATCAGGTAAAAAACGTAAATTTTACATTAAAAAAAAGGTTTAAAAAATGATTAAATCGTGAACCATAGTTTCAAAATCGTAACCCATCGCAGACCACCGTTGCAATGCCGCAGGTACTCGCAAACGACTCGCCATCAACCGTCACCCTCCGGCCAAAATTCGCAATCCATCGTCGCACCAAGGTCGTTACAATTTCGTTACATGTGTCGTCAGGGTTCGAGATGTGACGTCACTTGTCGTTGTTTTGCTGTCAATGGTAAACGACAACGGCTACCAACTAAATTGTGACGACCTCAAAACGACTAGAGACGGAATCGCACGGCATGGAAGCGTCAAGGAAATGAGGGTTGCGGTCGATCTCCAACGAAATCTGAACGTAATCACAACGAATTTTTTTGCCCCCACAAAATTTTCAACATGCTGAAAATTTGCCAAAGGACGCACTGATAATTTCGACCGTCTGCGGTCGCTAGCAGATTCGTCAGTGACAGTGAAGGCAACACATGATGATTGGCGGGAAATTCAATATTGCAATTCGCCGCTTAACATAGCTTGCGGTACCCCCTATTCGTCATGGTGTGAGCCGGCCTTTAACGATCGAGCAATTCACATGCTGGTACGCGAAGTATAAAGGGCTTCTTTATGTGTTTTTACATTAGCAAGCTGACGTAACCGAAAGTTATAGACAACCGGCTTCCCGACTAGCTTTCAATTTGTAGTCGGGATCTAGAAAAATGCCCCTAAGCGCGCACAGCAGGATTTTGAAAAACCATTCCTTTTCCTTGAAATTGGACGTTTTTTTACCCCTTATCGCGGCACCGTGTCCGATCTATAAAAAAAACACCCCTGTATATACGCGTTTTCTTGGTCACGCATGCTTACAGTATTTATATTTGATTGAGACCCCTGGGCCTATTTGAAACCCAAGTATCTACTCGAGTCAACTACATGTATCACTGCTACATAAATCTGTAGCATAGGGCACAACAAATCTATTATTTCAATAATTAAAGAATATCTTAATCTTGTTTACCCTTACTAAATCATGTAGATGATGTAGCCCTTCACCTGTCTTAATCATGATCTTCTGTTATCATCTATTTCATGAATTGAGGAATTAGCATTTCCAACACCTTGTTGGCAGATATAAAAATCAGTGTTTACTGGTAGGCATCTTATCATGCATCATATGATCTAAAGTATTAGACATAATAGGAAATTTTTGGTACAAAACAAATGTAAAAATATAGTCCTACTGAAACATAGCAGGTGTTATGAAGTAATTAAAAGGTCCTCTAATAATCCGCACTCTCGAAAATTGAACCTCCTTGGTTTTTATAAGTTATTATTTGCCCAATATAAAACTTTCACAAACTTCCTTCTTCCACTCATTCTTGCCAAATTTGATCTGTAATTAATCAAAGGCAGTGAAACTGCCAACTCTTTGACATTATTCTGAATACCTCTCCCATTTGAGCACCGTAATCGGTAGCCTAGCAGAGCGGGGATAATATTGCAGCGCTTTGAGCGCCTTGCAAGTTTCTGAAATTCTTTCTTCTTGTTATCAACCTTTCTTCAAACTTTCACTGATGTGTGCCTCTCATTTTGTTATGCTTTTAATAATGCAAAATCATTTACAGGGTGAATTATTGATTAAACCATAGACCGACCTACTTGATTCCAACCACTTTACTACATTGGCGCGATGTCAACCCAACATCAGCTTTTTTATGTCAAAAAATGGTTGTATTAATGACGTCGGTCCAACATTAATTCTCTGACCATTTACCGACTAGGGCCCCGTCTTACAAAGAGTTACGATTGATCCAAATCAATCGTAAGTCCTCCAATCAATCACAAGTTTGCATTCTCCTATCTCTTATGTACATAATTGAGATTGAAATCAATCACAAATAAGTTGCGATTGATATCAACTCTTTGTAAGACGGGCCCTGGAGTATATTAAGTAGTAGTAGTAGAAGTATTAGTAGCAGTAGTAGTGTAGTAGTAGTAGAAGTAGTAGTAGCAGTAGTAGTGTAGTAGTATAGTTTTAGTAGTATAGTTGTTGCAGCAGTAGTAGTACATGTAGTAGTAGTAGTACGGTGGTAGTAGTAGTACATGTAGTACGATGGTAGTAGTAGAAGTAGCAGTAGTTGTAGTAGTAGTACGGTAGTAATAGTAGTAGTAGTAGAAGATACAGTAGGAGTAGTAGTAGTAGCAGTAGTAGTAGTAGTAGTAGTAGTAGTAGTAGTAGAAGTAGTAGTAGTAGTAGTAGTATTAGTAGAAGTTGTAGTGTAGTAGTGGTAGAGGAGTAGTAGTAGTTATAGTAGTAGGTGGAGAAGTAGTAGTAGTAGTAGTAGTAGTAGTAGTAGTAATCAGGGGTGGATCCAGGGAGGCAAAAAAATCGGCCGGCACGGTTTTCAAACTTTCGCACAAAGTGGGCCCCTTTTTCGGCCCCCTCCCTTGCCGCCGGCTGGATCCGCCCCTTGTAGTAATAGTAGTAGTAGTAGTAGAAGTTGTAGTATTAATAGTAGTAGTAGAAGTAGTAGTAGTCGCTGTTGTTTTTGTTGTTGTTGTTGTATTAACTCTTGCTGTGGCAAGGGGATTCGATGGTTTTGTGATTTTGTCAAAACCCGAACAATGTTAACCTAATGAGGCCGGGGTATTTGAGATATTTCTAGTACCGGAGAGGGGGCATTATGCCCCCTCTCCAAGATCTCGGCCGTTTTTAGAGCCGATCGCCGCGAAAATGTGCATGCATGTCAAGTTAAGTGTAAAGAATACTATGGTAAAATCAATTTTTAGGAAAATTCAACCATTAGCATATGTATGGTAATTTATGCAAATAAGATAAAATAATCCACATTTTTACCCATAAATCATATATTCTTCATATTTAAGCATTCTTTTTAACTACATATATTCGTTTGACCATTTGGAATAATAATACTACAACAAAATGTGGAAGAGCCAGGTTATTCCTTATGCTTATCTCTTGTTTTGATAATTTCTTATGTATTTCGTTGTTTTTTTTAGCTTATGTATTTTTTTTTCATTTCTAACTAAAATTCAACTATTTCGACCCCCAATACAAACACCTAAACTTTAAACAAGACCAAATAACCAATGTTTTATCTCTTTTTAGGAAAAATGATATTTCCATATGTTTTGTACACAAATCACAAAAGTGAGCGGTTTTCGGGCTGACATGCAGAGACAAAAGGTCACGTGACTTTGTAACTGTACGTCAGATTGGAAAAAAAATTGTTTTAAAAGATGCGCAAGACTCGGAAGAAAAAAATCAGCAAGCGACGGGTCGTCATCCGCAGGCGTTCCCGAACAATCATGTTATATGTTGTAATGTTGTATACAAATGTTGTAGGAAATCCATAACCCTGACTAATGCCATTGAACAATCATTCCAAGTTTATTAAATTTTGTTCATGACAATTATTGTAAAATCAAAATGAGTTACCTTGAAATCCTTTAAATTTGGGTTACTCATTTGTGTAGCATGTTTGTTAAAGAGTGATGAGACATCTTCTAAGAAAGCTTTATTTTCCCCAAAAATATTCAATGGAGGCAGCTAGGTAATAATTCTTTAATATTTTAAATGCTTGATTCATGCAATAAACATTGATATAAACTGACCGTCATAAAAAACACGTTCTTGTGTGATTGAAAAGATGTTTTTTATCACCTAATGAGACATGGGCATAGCAAGAGTTAGGGCTTTTAATAAATCATAATCGTCGTCATCATCATCATCATCGATATCGATCATTATTAGGGCATATATGCAGTTAACTTCACCCGTCAGTATCGGCAGTCGACTGACAGTGGATATAACACAATCCAAACCATGCCTCATGAATATAAACATTTACAAGAAATTAAAAATGTAGAATTTACTGAAAGGAAATTGTTATTCTGGGTGGATATGTACTACTCCCCGCCCCCCGGTCACTCGTATAATATATATAGGCTATAGCTGCTGAAGAAGCACAACTTTTAGTGATATTCCTTGTGGAGTTTCTACCTCTGTCGTATATAAATCTATTAACTCGTCATTACACTCATTTGACCTACCAGTATAGAGACCTGAGTAAAACTTCTCAATAAACAATAAACAAGAGATAGATTGTTTTGCAACGTTTCTTTTTTCTAAACCTATAAAAAAAGGGTTTACTTTCCCCTTCTTCAAACTGAGTTACCCTTGCTCTTACTCTAGCACCATCACATAATAATTTGTATTATGCATTTAACTCCTGTTTGACACTAGTCAACTATTCTTCTTGTTCTTCGTTTCCGTTGCATACTTTATCGTGCAATCTTTCAAATTTCTTTTCTCATTGAAATAAAACTTTCAGTTCATTTTAATAGTTTCTGTTTTTTTGCCAACATAATGGTATAATCACAAAATTTTAATTTACTGTCTGTCCTATGTTCAAATTTCACATTCTGGATAACATTTCTAACACCCATTTTATTAATGAGGATGAGGGGTTTCCATGTTATTTGATATCTTGTACATAAAGATGCTAACGTGTCAACGTCATAGTCTTGATTTATTGTACATGCAATACAGATGCTCAAAACAAGGTTAAAGGGTACTATGTCCCATTTGCAGGCCAAACAAATTAAAAGGTTTAATTCCAACAGCATTTAAAAGACAATACTAATTTAGAACTTCCCTCAAAACGCAAGGGCTTGAAAATGGCTTTTATTGGGAAAATAACGACCATCAGTTGTCGAATCGACTTAAGTGATTGCAATTACTTAAGTAATAGTCTGATTTTCAGACCCTTTTACCGAATTGTTGTATGTTTTGTGCTGCACAAAGATTCAATCAGTTTAATTTTGGCCATTACAAGTAGTGGGTTATTGATTTAGACAAATGCTCATGTACCTGTTACAGCTCATTTTATGTATGTTATTACCAAAGAAAAAAAGATGTCAGTCAGTCACTCAATAGTGTCTGGCAGTGAAGTCTAGAAAGGAAACGGGTTTCCTTGCATAATTTGAATACTAGGACACTGCTAACGTGTAAATTTCACAGAAAGGACAAACATGACTTGTTTTTGTAGTTCTTTTGTCATGAAGGTTTCCTGTAATAAAATTACATTTGACTTTTGTCTAACAAGAAATTGGAACAATATATTTTGTTTTTGCATATTTCTAAGCCCTCTCACATTGAGAGAAAAGAGATTTAAACAATTAACACCTTCGATCATTAATATGATATCTCAAAGCTGTTATACTGATTTGTAAGCAGGCTACTTTTTGTGTGAGCCTTTTCTCCTTCGTTTCTTCAATTTTCTAACGTGTCTTCCTTTGTCTTTTCTTTCTGCAACTCTTGACTTTCGCTTTTATTCTGAGGAGTCGCCCTGGCCGTTTTAACATTTATTCTTATTTCTTGATATCAAGAATTCATTTGAATACATTGGCGTTCGATATCCAAATAATTCTTGCAATAGTCTTGCGTTCGAAATAAAAAGATATCAAGAAATGATTTCCTGTCGTTGACAAATGGCAATTCTTGATATAAAGAATTGAATTCTTGATATAAACAAATAGAATTCTTGATATCAAGAAATACGAATAAATGTTAGAACGGCTTGCCATACGCCCCACTGATCAGACGGAAAGTCTGATTCATTCTCGCTGCCCTTACTTTCATCGGCGCTTGCAGCTGTAAATCGTTGTGACCACATATCTCTGATGGTCTGTTGCCTCTTGGATATGACGTCACCCTTCTGTCTGACAACTTGACTGTTTGCCGCGTCTCTCTCTCTCTCTCTCGGGTTCGGTACCTCAGTGACGGTTTTTACATGCTTTTCAAGCGCAACCACACCCAAATTCTGCGGTCTTGCGACAGCAGCACCCTCACTCACTGCACTGGAGCCACCTTCGCTGCGTGCAACCGCGCAATGGCCGGTGTCGTGGCGAGATGTGTCTTAGCGAAATCACGTCTGTACAGACGCATCTTGCCGCATTCCCCCGGCGAGATGTGTCTCCTAGAGCGGCGAGATGAGTCTGCGATTGGCGAAAAGTGTCCACTGGGCGATCGGCGAGATGAGTCTGCTAGCGATTGGCGAAAAGTGTCTACTGCAGTACTGGACATAATTAGGAACGAATTCACTAAACAGAATAAAACAGTAACAATAAAATAAAGTAAATGGTACAAATATCACAAAAAAATAAGGCAGAAAATTTAAAACGTGACAAAATAAATATTGTTCAAGAACGAAACCCCCAAGACAAAAAAAAAGTGAAACAGAGGACCCATACAGACGAGCGACCATAAGTCAAGTCTCATCTACCCTATATCTGGACCACCGAGAACACCCGACCACCATCGGGGAGACTGGAACAAGCTGAACCTAGGAGCGGGACGATCCAAACACAACACACACCTTCCTACACACACCCTCAGACACCACACACGCACCCACATACACACACACACGCACATTCACACACACCAACCCCCCTCAACCCCCAACACACAAACAGTCCAACATAAAAAAATCGCTCCGCCCCCCAATCCAGCCCATCTCAGCCACACCGCAAGGGATCCGGCGAACCCCGCCCCCAAAGCCAATGGGTTAAAAATAAACCTCCTAAAATATGGCCCCCACCAGGTGAAGGCCAGCGGAAGGCAAAGGAAAAATATCGGGGAATCGCTTCTGAACTACATAAATAGAAATTGGCAGTGTCCGTATTAGTAAAAGCTACCCTCATTTTGTATTATGAATAGCGACCCTCATTTCGTATTATGAATAGCGCGACCCTCTTCTCCTGTTATAAATAGCGACCCTCTCCTCATGTTATGAAAAGCGACCCTGATTTTGTATTATGAAAAGTGACCCTCTTCTCCTTTTATGAATAGCGACCCTCATTTTGTATTATGAATAGCGACCATCTTCTCGTTTTATGAATAGCGACCCTAGCTCTTCTCGTCTTATGAATAGAGACCCCCGATCATTTCGTATTATGAATAGCGGTCCTTTTGAGTACTGACCCCCAATTTAAATAATGAAGAGCGCCCCTTTTTCATTTTTATGCATAGCGACCCCGGTTATTATGAAAAGTGGTCCTTATAAGTAATGAATCATGAATAGAGGTCCTAATGAATAACAATCCTTATTTCTTTATGAATATATATAGTGACCCCCTTTCGGTTTTATAAATAGCGGTCCTTCAGGTATGGAAAGTTATGCGTTATAAATAGCGGTCCTCATGAATAGCGAGCAGAACTAGCTGATATAACTCGAGCCCTGCAATTTCATTTTTCAATTTGAGATTATAATATGCCCTTTTAGTTTTAGGAACACGCATTTCTATTGAATTTTGACATTTCAATTTCAAGTTGAGATTATATAATACGCCCTTTTTATAGGAACATGCAATTCTATTGAGTTTAGAAAGTTAAACAAATAGATGTAGGTAATTTTAAGCATTTTCAGACTATTGCTAAATAAAAAGATTGAACTAAACAAAATATGAAATACTTGAGTTTCAAGTTATTTTTGGCCAGGTTTTCACAGTTGCAAAATTATATTAGAGCTTCAGATGGAAATCGGCCATTAATTAACGCATAACGTTTAATAAAATATATAACTCAAATTAATAGTATTTAGATTTAAAGGCCATATAAAGTATTGTATAATATATCAATAAGATAAAGAGCTTATCAAATTAAATGTTTTTGATCATTACTCCTAATTAGGGCGCCTATGTTTGTCACGTGCCAATTTTTTTTTTGTCTTCTTCAGATTGAAGTTAGGGCTCAAACCGGCATATCGAGGGCTTATCTACACAATAATGGCAACGACTTTAAGTTTGAAGTCTTTCAAAACTATCGTATGACATTTCCGTTACATATTTATCCACACCATGTAAAAGCGGTAAAGTTGTTCTTTACTGCCAAACATGTGTCACATGCCGACAGTTTTTGTCCGGGTTTCACCGTTTCAGATTGAAGTTGGGCTCAAACCGGTATTTTTTCCTTTTCGATTAGACGATTTGGAGACACTACAACCCCGTTTGGTTGCTGGCTTCCTCATTAAGGGCTAACATTGTGGGCTTCCAACGTATTGGTCGCAGGCTTATTGGTCACTAGTGTCAAGGGCTAGTCTCGTACGTACAGCCAATTGAAGTAATGTTCCGTTTGGGGCTAGACTCATACGTTTAGCCATTTTTATGGTGTTATTAATTTGATATAAATTGTAGCCAACAAACGATTTGGGAGTTAGCAGTACATCTCTCTTGTCTTATGTTACAGAAAAATGCAATATTAATGGTAAGATACAGTCAAGTGGAGCAAAGTGGAAGTATATACATTTTAAGTCGATTTTTAAGTTGTAGGGTTCAGGACGCATTTCGCCAGTGGACACATCTCGCCGTGACTTACGCGGCGACATGCGTCCGACCTAAGACACATATCGCCGAGGTAAGACGCGTCTCGCCACTCAATTTTCGGCGATCTGTGTCTGCGGACACAGATCGCCACCTGGACACTCTGGCCCGTGACACTGGCCTAGCTGCAATTCTTACACACAAAGGGCTTCGTACAGGTGGATGCATGGTGGCCCGTTACCAAGCAGTGTGAGCAGGTTACTACCGACGAGTCCGTGATTTGGCCCGGATTAAATTTGCCTTGAAGGATGCTATGCTAACATGCATGGCGGGGAAGTAAAGTGGCTTGCTTGGTGGGTCTATGTAAACAGCCCTATCCCCATTCAGGCAACTGGTTATAGCTGGCCATTGACTCTTAAGGCGTTGCCTCACAACTTTTCCCCTGACCACATATTTCCATCCCTCACTGACAAATTGTATGGCATATGGCGTGGAGGGTTGTTGTACCTAAGAATGAGTTTTGGAGAAGGCATTTTTCTTTCTAGAGGGGGTAGGGATTGAAATTTTGAGGATCTCTTTGCATGTACCCCAGTCCCCCCGGGGTAAATTTCTCAATTGTAGTTGTCCAGAGTTAAATGTGTGGGACAGTGTGTGCTATACACCTGTTAAGGTCAAGTTCACCCAGGGTCTATTATCCTAGATATCTTATGGGGAAAGGGGAGAGGCACATTGTCCTAGGAGGGAGAAATTCTGAAGAGATAGATGTCCATGCAGAGGCAATTGTTCTACACTCTAAAACAATCTAGTCAGATTTGAATAGATTACCGTATCAGCGGGACACTTGAATAGAATTCTGGTCATTTTGAATAGAATCTAGTCATTTTTTGATTTTTGATTTTAATCTAGCAAGTGTCCCTCTAATACGGTAATCTATTTAAATCTGACTAGATTGTTTTTAGAGTGTAGGGGGTATTGACTTAGGGGATGGCAGAGTAGTCTGTGGGGATTCATATCCAAGGGTGCATCATCCTAGTGGGTAGCTTTTCCAGGGGATGATATACTAATGTCTGGATTACATTTGCGCCGGGCGCCGTACGATAAATTGGTCTACGATTTTTCGTGCTATTTTGGGGGCATCGTAGGAGGCTACGGGCTACGATGTTTGTGTTTACATCATCTACGAGCATCGTGCAATTTCTTGTATTGGCCCTCGGGGCAGGCCGGGCAAATCCGTACAGAGGCTGCTCGGAGATTGTATGGAAATCGTGCAATTTCAGTGCAGTAGCCGTGCAGTCTCCGCACGGAAATCGTGCAGCTTCCGTGCAGAGGTTGCGCGGAGAAGGCGCGATGACCGTGCAGCCGCCGTGCCGATTTTGAGCGTTATTTAGCCCCCATTTTCACCGAAAAATCGTGCGTTTGATGCACGATCAGCGCGAAGCCTCCGCGCGATGCCCGTGCGGGGATCGTGCAATGCCACCTACGACATGTCTACGGACTACGGGCTTACGATTTTTCAAATTTGTATAACTTCTCGCGAAACAAAATCGTAGAGGCCGTGGAGCCCGTGAATCCGTACGAAAATCTCACGGCCGCCTCCTGCCTCCGCACGGAGGCCGCACGGAAAAGGGGATACGGGCAGGATACGGGCTCCGTAGACTTATCGCAGGCCAAATGTAATCCAGGCATCAGTCAGAGTAGTTTGTGGGGATACATGTCCAAGGGTGCATTGTCCTAGTGGGTAGGTTGTCCAGGGGGTGGTATAGTTAGAGGGGTTTCTGTCTGAATCTAGAACATTCATTTCCGAAAGAATTTTGATCTACTGCGAATCATATCCGTATTCTACTTTGTAGTTTAACTAGTAAAGACTATTGTTTATAGTCCAGACATTTTGTGGTCAATCTAATTCATTAATCTATCATTCATCTATATTTAAACATTGAAAGGGACTGAAGGTTTTATGAAACATGCTCTGAAGAAAAAAACTCTTCGATCAACCAAAGTCCTAACTTCAACCCCCCAAAAATAACCGAACACCTAATACCTAACATTCAGTAGTAGCCCTAACCCTATCTCTTCTATGGCATAAAGCCATGTGTTACCAGACCAAAATGATCATTTTAATGTGGTTTGTTTAGACACCATTCAAGGAATGACCGCACTTAATTACCACTGAAAGTAGACTGGTTCAAAATGCCTCCATATATATCCACAGATGTTTTAAACGTGGATAGGTCTCCTCGAATAGCTTTTGATTCTACCTTTCCAAAGGAATACATCTTCCTGTAGAACATAGAATTTTTTACTTGTGTATCAATGAGCAAATATCAAGTAGTTGTCTCGATGAGGTCCTTACAATTTCCTACAAATGACCTTTCTATCTGCTCATGCCCAGATTGTAACTACAGACTGGCTTATTGGATGTCAATCTGATTGGACCATTCACTCATATTTGCCTATTTGACCCCCACTTCCTACATTTTTGCTTTACACACGCGCACTCATTAACTGGCAGCCATCTTAAATGACCCTGTTCCTCTGGGCCTTGAGAGTTATGTCATCCCAGATGAAAGAATGAGAGCTTCCAGTGAGCATACTGTTAACCATGGTGCAAACAGAGGTCGTCTTAACCTGGCCCCAGACGGAAACCTGCGTGGAGCCTGGTCTGCAGCTGCTAACGATCCGAACCCGTGGATCCAGGTAAGAAGGGTTTCTTAAGGCCAATTCAGACACGAAATATTTAGGCAACCCTTACTTCTATGGCATACGTTTATATCCCAAAAGGGTCAACAGTCAATTTTTAGGACATAGTTTAATTTGTATCCATACACTGCCACAATGTCTGTAATAAGAGTCACCAGTCATTTCTATGGCATGGGTTCATATCCCACCACTACCACCATGTCAGTAATGAAAGAGTCACCAATCATTTTTATGGCACCCTTCACTTACACTCTTAAAAATTGTTTTTATTGCCCACTATTTGAGGTGACTTATGGGTTCGTAGATTTTCTCTTCTCTCTGTCGGTAAAGCTACTTTAAGATTGCCATAGTTATATGGTTATTCACATCTAAGTCAGCATTTGTTTCCCTTTCAAGGACATTAATATAATTGTTCAATAATACTCAGAACTGAGATCGTCAATGACAGCATCAATGTGGAGAACTTCTAATTTAAATATTGCCCTTGGAGGAGCAGAGCTGTATGAGAGCAGGATAATTATGCCATTGGTAGGTGCACAGAAAGTAGCCGTTCTTATTATTTAAAAAATATCATATAGATTTGACAAATTTTGGAACATGCTCATTGGTTAAAGGTTTTGGCATGGAGATTAGATGATTATGAGGATGAACATCAAGAATTCTTCCCCCGATTCTTTTCTTTCTCCAAGGTGGATCTTTTGTACCCTTACCGTATCATTTCAGTTGCGACTCAAGGGCGACAAGATGATACATTTAACCAGTGGGTAACAAGCTACAAGCTTGCTTGTAGTTCTGATGGCACGACCTTTCACACCGTGCAGGGCATCACTACAAACCCTGGAGCTGACAGGGTAAGTTTGTTCTCTGATTATTCATATTTTTAATATTACATTGACTCTATTCTTGTAGAACTTTGAAGGAATTTGATATCTTATTGAAAACAGTGCGATTTTTTTTTTCTTAGGATAATTTCTTTTAAAGAGAAAGGCAATCGCCAACTCAGGAACAGAGATGCATGTTTGGTTTACTATTTACTATTCTTACACAATGTACATGTATAAGAGGAGAAAATTGGGCGCTAGTGTAGTTTTGTATCCATTTTTTTAGCAGTTTCATATCCAATCTTAGCAAAGGAATTTTAGCCCTAATTTTAATCATAATCATATACAGGTGTCATATATCGCATTTTCCAACTGAATTTGGATCACATCCAACATCGGGAATCCTCCGTTTAGGGCTTCGATGTCGACGTCGTCGCTCAGTTTCGTCTCTACGCTATAACTCTGCACCTCAAACTGAAGCTATCAGTCAAAAATTATGCAAACTTCTCGTATGGTTTATATGCATGGTATCGTGCAGCGCATGCGCGTAATACCATAAACCATACGAGAAGTTGGCTGCATAATTTTTTACTGATAGCTTCAGTTTGAGGTGCAGAGCGAAAGCATAGAGACGGTACTGAACGACGACGCCGACATCGAAGCCCTAAACCGAGGATTCCGATGTCGGATGTGATCCAAATTTAGGTGGAAAATGCAATATATGATTATGATTAAAATTAGTAAAATTGGGCTAAAATTTCTTTGCTAAGTTTGTATATCAAACTGCTAAAAAAATGGATACGAAACTACACTACCGCCGAAAATTGTTAGGTAGAATTAAAGAACTGTCTATCTTTGTAGATAATGTAGAGCAAGAAATGCACTTCAAGCAAAAACTCTTCAATCCATTTTAATTTGTATTTCTTTTCTTTTGTTTCCCCATTTAATTACTAAGCCTCTAAAACTAAAAATTGATGTAACCAGAATATAACTTAGAATAGAAACAAATGAAAAGGTAATGTAGAAGCGATTGTCGTCAGGGGTACAGGCAGAGACTCGAGAGTGAACGATAAACGAACGGATCTGTGATGAGAACGGCGCGCGCGCAAATTCAGTGTTTTCTTCCGGGTTTACCGAAGTCGACAAATGATGGCGCTGTTGTAGAATGCAATTGAAATTTGAATAGCCGTTACTTTTTTTATTTTCGGCAATCTATCTTTGAAAAGTCCATCATGTTCTTTTACATTTTTTTGTGGGTAAATGACCTTCTTTTTAATTCATACTTTCAGAAATGGTTAATTATATATCTATTTTTAATTTCATGCATAAAGAACCATACTATAAGCGTCTTTTGACATTATTAACAATGTTACAAAGTCCCTTTAAAACTAAAAATTGATGTAACCAGAATATAACTTGAAATATAAACAAACGAATAGGTAGGCCTACTGTAGAAGCAAAAATGTTTACCGGTAACTGCAGAATCATTTGAGTCATAATTATTCAAAAGTGGATTGATTTTCCTTTTTCATTGAAGATCTTCATCGGTAATGTTGACCAGAACACCATCGTGACCAACACTCTGCCTGTGCCCCAGGTTTGCAGATATGTCCGCTTGATGCCTGTCAGCTTTTTCAACCACATCAGTCTTCGTATGGAGATCTACGGTGAAGGTCAGTTTTAAAACTAGTGATACTCCAACATTTTTTGCTCCATCTTCAATTTCTCCGGCGACAACAATTGCTCTGGGCTCTTGCTCTAGTGCTATGGTTATGATTGTGTTTTAGGTTAGGTTCAGAGTTTGGTTAGTTATAGTGCTTATATATATGTATATATATATATCTGCTGTTTTACTTATCCTTTTGGTGCTCTTACTCGTATTACATATATACATACATATTAAGACACGTCAAGCATAATAATTACGTTCTAACAACTAAATACCTTTATTCTGTCAGACTCCATTACAGTGTACACGCCAACTGAGGATGTGCTATTCCACACTTTGTCTAACACCTTTCCTTCTTTAAAACAAGATATATGTTTAACATGGATATCTTCAAAATACTTTCAGATCACTTATCTGTCGAAATGTTGTCTTTTGCATAATAAAACGCAATTTATAAAGACGATAATATTTGTCAGGAATGTTTTCATTAAAGACGGAGGTGTAGGTTATATTATATCTAGGAATTCCAGGTACCAGGTACTAAAATGGCATGCTTGTGAGATCTCTATTTCCTGTGTAAACACTTTCTAACATTAACAATACCACAGGTGTGTGATTTGAGCCACACTAATTTGGTACCTCACGAAAAACTTGTTCAATATAATAACACTTTAGCACAATCATCCTTTTCAACTATAAATATATGATCAAGTTCGTAATGACCAATTTTTCCAATGATGCATAAATCTTGATGCCATTCGTATTCTTTTCCCCTTTTGTTCTTTTTTGTATTTTATCAAAAAGACTATTTGATATTCACACTAGGGCATAACTCTAGGTTGCATGTTAAAAGATTAAAAATACGATTAAATAAAGCCCAAATATGGTTTGAGAGTCCAGTGTCCTTGGCATGGTAAGTAGATTAAACAGTCACATAGTCCTTGAGGTACGATGGCTCATGGCGTCGTCACATGCATGCATGCTTCTGCGAACTTCACGATTCTCTGCGCGGATGTCTTCGTGTTGGCTTTGTTTGTTGCGGTAAGGAATGTACTCATGCATCCTCCAAACTTTCACTTGTTAGTTTCAGCGCTCTTCTATTTCTACGAAACCCAACCCCGCTTTCTGTTATGGCTTTGTATGACCTGGTCCCGACCTTTCGGAGAACTTTCGCTTTCGCCATGGTTGGCCTGCGCGAAATTTCAGACGAACCGTGTCGCCACTTTCCAGTTCCGCAAGACCTTTGGCGCTGTGATCATGAACTTTAGCTTGATGTCCCTGCCTGAGACGCTTTTTCTCCTTGACATTTTTTTGGCGGTTCAGGGTCAAGCAGTTTGTCCGTCATTGGCAGGTTGTTGCGAAGTCTGCGCGAGAACATGCGGTGTGTTGGCTCAGTCGGTAGAGCGTCCGCCTCACAACCGGGAGGTCGTGGGTTCGAACCCCGGCCGCGTCATACCAAAAGACGTTAAAGATGGGAGTCGCTGCTACCTTGTTTGGCGTTCAACAATAAGGGGATAGAGCAATGTCGATCTGGCGCTGCTCAGTGGCTGCCGGGCTCACGATCAATTGGGCACAAAGAATTTCCATTTTCGGTTTAATAAAATTTGGAGTGGACTATAAAAGATTATTATTATTATTATTATTATTATTGTGCGGGCGAACTATTCATCCCGGCTGTAGGGGTATTACGCAATACAAAAAGGCCGATGTAAAGTCAGTCCCTTCGCGTTTTGTCTTCTTCAACAGGCGTATTCTGGGGGGTATTCTGGGGAGCTTGTAGTATGGGTGAAGTAGCTGTCTGTGAACTGTGAAAAATTACGCGAATTAAACGGAGTACCGTTGTCTGTTTGGACTATCTCTGGCACACCGTGGGTTGAAAAGTGTCCTTTCAGCCTCGCGATCACTGCAGATGCATCCTTTTTTGCTTTCAGATTGTCGATTTCCCAATAGTCGGAGGTAATAATCGTCTGTGCAGAGGTAGTCAGTGCCGCGTCTAGTGTTAGGATATCACAACCGATTTTCTGCCAAGGGCGGCTTGGCAGCTCGTGATTGATCAATGTCTCTTTCTGTTGATTCTGCGGATAGGCATTACACGCTTCACACTTAGTCCTGGAGATCCGCTTTCATGCCTGGCCAGAAAACACTTTCTCTTGCACGTGCTAATGTGCTGATGAGTCCAGTGTGAGCTTCGTGCAATTTCTGACGGATTTCCGCTCGCATTGTTGGTGGAACAATAACGCGTAGTCCTTTGAACACACATCCACTATCGTCCCACGATATTTAATTTCGGATCGCGTAGTAGGGCTTTGCTTCTGCTTTGCAATAACGAATTGAATCCGGCCAACCAAATTTGGCATAGTCTGCGACCGCCTGATACCCAACATCTCTCTGTGTCGCTTCGCGAATTTTGACCTCTGTTGGCTGCGAAAATGGTATTGCTTCCATGAGATGGATGGTTTCTACCTCGCTTTCTGTTGCTGACCGCTCTGTTGACTCTATATATACGCTCTAGGCAGTGTGTCCGCGATTAACATGTCTTTACCTGGTAGGTATTTAATTTTACTTACTTATCAATAGGCATTGCAGGTGTTTCGGGGCTGCATTGAGTGGCTACTGTACAATGGAAAACAATGGTTTATGGTCAGTCCATAGGACAATGTCTCTGCCGTAGACATACTCACGGTGAAGCTCGAGACCGAAGATGAGAGCGAGCAGTTCTTTTTCGATTTGCAAATATCTGCGTTCCGCTCCTGTCAGTGGACGGCTGGCATAAGATACAGGCTGACTATCCTGCATCAACACAAAACCGAGGCCACTTTGTGAAGCATCACCTTGTCCTTCAGTCGCTATGTTCTGATCAAAATAACGAAGCACAGGCGCGTTACTCACAAGGTGTTTGATTTCCTCAAACGCTTTGTCCTGTTCCGGCCCCAGTGAAGCTTGTGCATTAGACGGCGAAGTGGTTCACACATGTTAGACAAACGCGGCAGGTATTTCCCCAGATACTTAACCGTGCCGACAAATCTCTGAACATCATCGACCGATTTGGGGCACTTCATTTTCTCAATTGTTACAACTTTGTTCGAAACAATCTTGAGCCCATCTTTCGACAAGATGTGGCCGATGAACTTCACCTGTTCACATTTGTACGCAAATTTCTCTTTGTTGAGACGCATTTCGCGTTCTTTGCAGCGTTGTAGGAAGGCGCATAGATTCTTATCATAATCGCGATGTGCTTCTTGAAGATTTGCGCCGCTTCCTGTGATGATAACATCATCCGCGATCTTGTGGATTCATGTAAGTCCTTCTAACTTCTGATCGAGAAATTGCTGAAAAATCTCGGGAGCAGGGAAGATATCAAAGGGCATGCGGGTCCAGCGATACCTTCCCATGGTGTCTGAAATGTTGTCAGTAGAGATGACTCATTCAATCTGTAACAACCCTTCCTTACAATCTGCTTTTGAGAACACTTTGGCTTGTGACATACATGGTAATACATCATGATCGTCTAACTGGGGCAATGGGTAGTGTCCTCTCTTTAACTAGCGAGTTTTCGATTTAGGTATCCGACGTGGGCTACTACGAGTTACTGGAGCGTGGAGACGTTGCGCAGCTCACGTCCGTTCCCTTCATGGAAGTGCTTTCGATTTTTCACGACGGTGCTATCGTCGGTCACTTGACCAATTTTTTAAATCAGGTGACTAAGTTAGGTACTAAATTCACAGTGCGCGAAAATCTGATACGAAGAATAACATAAGAGAAGGTGGTAGAAGGAAGAGACAAAGAATAACATAAGGAAAGACAGAAAGTGAAAGTGATAGTGATAGAATGATGAAAACAAAGAATAACATAAGAGAAGGTGATATAAGGAAGAAACAACGAATAACATAAGGAAATACAAAAAGAGAAAGTGATAGAATGATGAAAACAAAGAATAACATAAGAGAAGGTGATAAAAGGAAGAAACAAAGAATAACGTAAGGAAAGACAGAAAGAGAAACTGATAAAATGATAACGAAAGGTATGCTAAAAAAGCTAAATTTTATTTACAATGTTGATAAACAACTGTGACCTACACAATTCAAGTCACTACACATCTATATACTGATATTCTAGCCTCAATGCCACCCTATATATCTAAGGGCCCTTATAGATATATAATTAGGTGGTCAGTCGGTATCGACAGATCCCCTATTGTTTTCGCCAGAATTTTCTTTCTTCTTTATTTATTTATTTATTTATTAGGTGGTCTGTCGGTATCGACAGATCACCTATTGTTTTCGTCAGAATTTTCTTTCTTTATTTATTTATTTATTTATTAGGTGGTCTGTCGGTATCGACAGATCACCTATTGTTTTTGTCAGAATTTTCTTTCTTTATTTATTAGGTGGTCTGTCGGTATCGACAGATCACCTATTGTTTTTGTCAGAATTTTCTTTCTTTATTTATTTATTTATTTATTCTTTATTTTTATTTATTTCTCCCCTTTTTTGTTCCGAGGATAACTCAAGATCGGTTTTGTCAATTTCTTTCAATTTTGGCACAGTCATAAGTCATTGTCATGAGACGTGACAGTAACATTTTCAAGGTCATCAGGTCATCGTGACGTCATCCAGGCGCCATTTTGTGAAATCACATGATCAATCATATCTTCATGATGCGTAATCAAAGGTCATTCATATTCATATCACATATACTTCCGGTCAAGGGTCAACAAGTTATGTCGTCAAAGGTCGTATAAAGGTCAGGACGCGCGTACGCGCGTCAAAATTTTAATATGCTCAAAATCACTTAACTAATAAACGAGAGTACGAATCAGGTCATTTTAAGCATTTCAAAAATTTCCGTCCGTGCGCGTCCGCGTGCGCGTCATGCGCGCTCGCAGCGCGTACACATCGTGAAAACGCCGTTTTTTCGCATGGTTTGTATTCCTGACACTATTTTTGACAATTTCCAACTATTTTCAGTCATTCTCGACCTTCCATAATGCCACACGCGTGCGTCAAACTTTAAAATTCGTGCGCGCGTCAATGGGCAATATAATGTAAAAAGTGGTAAAAACATGTCTATATAAATTCCGCCATAGCTCGTCAGAATGCCTAAATACCCCCCAAATTTTTAACATTTTCTGGAAGCCCATGAAATTTATATGTGATTTCATGTATAATTTTGTCCAATCGTATGTTCTGACGTCGTCATATTTGCATATGAACTCAAAATTTGATTTTGAAAATATGACATCATAATTTTGTATTCATTTGACAATATTGCAGTAATAGGTTGTCGATTTTCTTCCAAATTTTAATATGTTCTAGCTGAGACAATTCTCTACAAATGCAGTCACCACGATTTTCATTTTGACAAAGGCATCATGGCGTATTTTGCGATTAAAGGAGGCATGTCAATTTTTCACATTTTGCGTGTATTCTCTATGGGACATGACTTTTCTCAAAACTGGATTCTACATTACCGTCTTTCGCGAGCAATATCTCCGTCGTTTTAGTTTTGTTTTCGCTGAGCTTCGAGTATGTTGTAGCTGAGACAATAAGCTATCACAAGTGTGCCCTTTATTTTTCGATCAGATGCCGGGATCATGCTCATATTTCACTTGCAAAGTGGGATTTGAGAATTCCATTTTCCGTTCACGTGTAATGTCTATGTGGATTATTTTGGTATAGTGGTCATAGCACTTGCCTCCCATTCCGGCGACCCAAGTTCGATTCCTGGTGGGTCATTTTTTTTTTTTTTTTCCGTCGTTTTAAATTTGATTTTATGATCTTCTTCGACTATTATAACATATTATCATATACAATCACAAACAATGTAATAAAATGCCTAATTTTGCGTGTTATATCTATGGGAGAAGAATGTCAATCGTTTCAGTGCAACCCTATGGGAAATCTGATTCCTTGTCGTGTATCAAACCTATAGGGTTAATCTCCTAAATCTGTTGGAATATATCAAATCATCCCATTTTTATGATGTTAGTCTCCTTCCCAGACGTTTATACTTTCCAGTTATTCAGCCCAGGTATATGCAATGTTTACGTCACTCCCATGGACATAGAATTGTTTACATGTCTATAACTTCTCTCTTTCTCTATAATATAGTAAATATTCAATTCTATTTATGCTGGAAATATTAAATGAATCGTTGTCCATTGCATCTCTTTCTCTTGCTCTCTCTCTCCTCTCTCTTGCTCTGTTTCCCTTCCCTCTCTTGTTCTGCCCCTATCCTTCTCTTGCTCTGTCTTTGCATCTTTCTCTCTCTACTTTTCACTCTCTCCCTATCTCTGCCTCCCTCTACCTCGACCTCTTGCCTTGCCTCCCTCTTATTCTCTTGCTCTGTCTCCCTCTGCCTCTGCCCTTCTCTTTTTTCTCTCTCACCCTCTACCTCTCTGGTTCTGGTTCTCGTTCTCCTTCTATTATGTCTTGTAATGTTCCTTAATTTTCTATAGCTCTGCCCTTTGCCCTTTGGCCTTGGAACTCAAAATACGAATTTGCATATTATGACGTCAGCATATTTATGGAAAATTGATTTATCTCTGTAAATATGGATCGATTTTCTTCCAAATTTTGATATGTTGTAGCTAAGACAATTTTCTACAAGATCAGTTATTCAGATTACATAACAGACCACCTAATTCGTCCTCATGACGAATTACATTTCTAGTTATTATTTATTTTTATTTCCTCCACTTTTTGTTCCTAGGATAACTCAAGATCGGTTTTGTCAATTTCTTTCAATTTTGGCACAGTCATGGGTCATTGTCATAAACGTGACAGGAACATTTTCAAGGTCATCAGGTCATCGTGACGTCATCCAGGCGCCATTTTGTGAAATCACATGATCAATCATATCTTCATGATGCGTCATCAAAGGTCATTCATATTCATATCACATATACTTCAGGTCAAGGGTCAACAGGTCATGTCGTCAAAAATCACATAAGGTCATGACGCGCGCGTACGCGCGTCAAAATTTAATATGCTCAAAATCACTTAACTATTAAACGAGAGTACGAATCAGGTCATTTTAAGCATTTCAAAATTTCCGTCCGTGCGCGCGCGCGCGTTATGCGCGCGCAGCGCGTACACATCGTAAAAACGCCGTTTTTCGCATGGTTTGTATTCCTGACACTTTTTTGACAATTTCCAACTATTTCCAGTCATTCTCGACCTTCCATAATGCCACACGCGTGCGTCAAACTTTAAAATTCGTGCGCGCGTCAATGGGCAATATAATGTAAAAAGTGGTAAAAACATGTCTATATAAAATCCGCCATAGCTCGTCAGAATGCCTAAATACCCCCAAATTTTTAACATTTTCTGGAAGCCCATGAAATGTTTATGTGATTTCATGTATAATTTTGTCCAATCGTATGTTCTGACGTCGTCATATTTGCATATGAACTCGAAAATTTGATTTTGAAAATATGACATCATAATTTTGGTATTCATTTAATAATATTGCAGTAATAGGTTGTCGATTTTCTTCCAAATTTTGATATGTTCTAGCTGAGACAATTCTCTACAAATGCAGTCACCACGAATTTTCATTTTGACAAAGGCATCATGGCGTATTTTTGCGATTAAAGGAGGCATGTCAATTTTTCACATTTTACGTGTATTCTCTACGGGACATGACTTTTCTCAAAACTGGATTCTACATTACCGTCTTTCGCGAGCAATATCTCCGTCGTTTTAGTTTTGTTTTCGCTGAGCTTCGAGTATGTTGTAGCTGAGACAATAAGCTATCACAAGTGTGCCCTTTATTTTTCGATCAGATGCCGGGATCATGCTCATATTTCACTTGCAAAGTGGGATTTGAGAATTCCATTTTCCGTTCACGTGTAATGTCTATGTGGATTATTTTGGTATAGTGGTCATAGCACTTGCCTCCCATTCCGGCGACCCAAGTTCGATTCCTGGTGGGTCATTTTTTTTTTTTTTTTTGCCGTCGTTTTAAATTTGATTTTATGATCTTCTTCGACTATTATAACATATTATCATATACAATCACAAACAATGTAATAAAATGCCTAATTTTGCGTGTTATATCTATGGGAGAAGAATGTCAATCGTTTGAGTACAACCCTATGGGAAATCTGGTATTAAACCTAATATAGGGTTTATCTCCCAACTCTGCTACAATATCAAATCACCTTGCTAGTCTCCTTCCCAGACGTTTTTACTTTTCCAGTTATTCAGCCCAAGGTATATGCATGTTTACGTCTCTCCCGTGGACATAGAATTGTTTACTTGTCTATACTTCTCTCTTTCTCTATATTAAATTCTATTTATGCTGGATATATTGAATGCATCGTTCTCCATTGCATCTCTCTCTTTCTCCTCTCTCTTGCTCTGTTTCCCTTCTCCTCTCTTATTTTGCCCCTCTCCTTCTCTTGCTCTGTCTCTGCATATATCTCTCTCTACTCTTTTACCCTCTCCTCTCTCTCTGCCTCCCTCTACCTCGACCTCTTGCCTTGCCTCCCTCTTATTCTCTTGCTCTGTCTCCCTCTGCCTCTGCCCTTCTCTTTTTCTTCTCTCTCTCACCCTCTACCTCTCCCGCCTCTGGTTCTCGTTCTCCTTCTATTATGTCTTGTAATGTTCCTTAATTTTCTATAGCTCTGCCCTTTGCCCTTTGGCCTTGGAACTCAAAATACGAATTTGCATATTATGACGTCAGCATATTTATGGAAAATTGATTGTATCTCTGTAAATATGGATCGATTTTCTTCCAAATTTTGATATGTTGTAGCTAAGACAATTTTCTACAAGATCAGTTATTCAGATTACATAACAGACCACCTAATTCGTCCTCATGACGAATTACATTTCTAGTTTATTCTTTATTTTTATTTATTTCTCCCCTTTTTTGTTCCGAGGATAACTCAAGATCGGTACAGTCAATTTCTTTCAATTTTGGCACAGTCATAGGTCATTGTCATGAGACGTGACAGGAACATTTTCACGGTCATCAGGTCATCGTGACGTCATCCAGGCGCCATTTTGTGAAATCACATGATCAATCATATCTTCATGATGCGTAATCAAAGGTCATTCATATTCATATCACATATACTTCAGGTCAAGGGTCAACAAGTCATGTCGTCAAAGGTCGTATAAAGGTCATGACGCGCGCGTACGCGCGTCAAAATTTTAAAATGCTCAAAATCACTTAACTAATAAACGAGTACGAATCAGGTCATTTTAAGCATTTCAAAATTTCCGTCCGTGCGCGTCGCGCGCGCGTCATCGCGCTCGCAGCGCGTACACATCGTAAAAACGCCGTTTTTTCGCATGGTTTGTATTCCTGACACTATTTTGACAATTTCCAACTATTTCCAGTCATTCTCGACCTTCCATAATGCCACACGCGTGCGTCAAACTTTAAAATTCGTGCGCGCGTCAATGGGCAATATAATGTAAAAGTGGTAAAAACATGTCTATATAAAATCCGCCATAGCTCTTCAGAATGCCTAAATACCCCAAATTTTTAACATTTTGGAAGCCCATGAAATTTTAATGTGATTTCATGTATAATTTGTCCAATCGTATGTTCTGACGTCGTCATATTTGCATATGAACTCAAAATTTGATTTTGCAAATATGACATCATAATTTTTGTATTCATTTGATAATATTCTGTAATATTGTCGATTTTCTTCCAAATTTTGATATGTTCTAGCTGAGACAATTCTCTACAAATGCAGTCACACGATTTTCATTTTGACAAAGGCATCATGGCGTATTTTTGCGATTAAAGGAGGCATGTCAATTTTTCACATTTTGCGTGTATTCTCTATGGGACATGACTTTTCTCAAAACTGGATTCTACATTCCGTCTTTCGCGAGCAATATCTCCGTCGTTTTAGTTTTGTTTTCGCTGAGCTTTGAGTATGTTGTAGCTGAGACAATAAGCTATCACAAGTGTGCCCTTTATTTTTCGATCAGATGCCGGGATCATGCTCATATTTCACTTGCAAAGTGGGATTTGAGAATTCCATTTTCCGTTCACGTGTAATGTCTATGTGGATTATTTTGGTATAGTGGTCATAGCACTTGCCTCCCATTCCGGCGACCCAAGTTCGATTCCTGGTGGGTCATTTTTTTTTTTTTTGCCGTCGTTTTAAATTTGATTTTATGATCTTCTTCGACTATTATAACATATTATCATATACAATCACAAACAATGTAATAAAATGCCTAATTTTGCGTGTTATATCTATGGGAGAAGAATGTCAATCGTTTGAGTACAACCCTATGGGAAATCTGGTATTAAACCTAATATAGGGTTTATCTCCCAACTCTGCTACAATATCAAATCACCTTGCTAGTCTCCTTCCCAGACGTTTTTACTTTTCCAGTTATTCAGCCCAAGGTATATGCATGTTTACGTCTCTCCCGTGGACATAGAATTGTTTACTTGTCTATACTTCTCTCTTTCTCTATATTAAATTCTATTTATGCTGGATATATTGAATGCATCGTTCTCCATTGCATCTCTCTCTTTCTCCTCTCTCTTGCTCTGTTTCCCTTCTCCTCTCTTATTTTGCCCCTCTCCTTCTCTTGCTCTGTCTCTGCATATATATCTCTCTCTACTCTTTTACCCTCTCCCTCTCTCTCTGCCTCCCTCTACCTCGACCTCTTGCCTTGCCTCCCTCTTATTCTCTTGCTCTGTCTCCCTCTGCCTCTGCCCTTCTCTTTTTCTTCTCTCTCACCCTCTACCTCTCCCGCCTCTGGTTCTCGTTCTCCTTCTATTATGTCTTGTAATGTTCCTTAATTTTCTATAGCTCTGCCCTTTGCCCTTTGGCCTTGGAACTCAAAATACGAATTTGCATATTATGACGTCAGCATATTTATGGAAAATTGATTGTATCTCTGTAAATATGGATCGATTTTCTTCCAAATTTTGATATGTTGTAGCTAAGACAATTTTCTACAAGATCAGTTATTCAGATTACATAACAGACCACCTAATTCGTCCTCATGACGAATTACATTTCTAGTTATTCTTTATTTTTATTTATTTCTCCCCCTTTTGTTCCGAGGATAACTCAAGATCAGTTTTGTCAATTTCTTTCAATTTTGGCACAGTCATAGGTCATTGTCATGAGACGTGACAGTAACATTTTCAAGGTCATCAAGTCTTCATGACGTCATCCAGGCGCCATTTTGTGTTTTTTTGGTACTTTCAACTCATGATCATATCTTCATAACGGAAAGTCATTTTCATTCATATTTATCATGATCAAGGTCAATATCCGTCCGGTCAATTTCAGGTCAAAAACGCGCGCGCATGCGTACGTCCGCGCGTCAGCGCGCGCAAAATTTCAAAATGCTCCAAATCGTCTCAAATTCATTTTGGATACGTTTCAGGCCATTTTAAGCATTTCGCAAAAACGCGCACACGAATGCGCGCGCGTTTTCGTTCGTGACGGCCGAACGCAACATAAATCCCATATTTTTTTTGGCATGATATTCCTCATTTTTTCTGAACAATTTGATACCATGTTTATCCTTTTATGACCATTAATAACGGAATGAGCGTCCGTTCAAGAAACATGTCCGTGCGCGCGATCTCTTGTAATACATAGCATATATGGGCAAAAACATGCCTATACAAAATTCATTGTAACTCTTCAGAATGGATGGGAACTCCCAATTTTTTTTCATATTTGGATAGATTATGAGTCGGAGATATGATTTCATGTCTCATTTGACCCTCAATTAACTCATGACGTCATCATAATGGCCTCCGAACTCAAAATTTCAATTTGCATATTATGACGTCAGCATATTTTTGGAAAATTGATTGTATCTCTGTAAATATTGATCGATTTTCTTCCAAATTTTGATATGTTCTAGCTGAGACAATTTCTACAAATGCAGTTTCCACGATTTTCATTTTGACAAAGGCATCATGGCGTATTTTTGCGATTAAAGGAGGCATGTCAATTTTTCACATTTTGCGTGTATTCTCTATGGGACATGACTTTTTCTCAAAACTGGATTCTACATTCCGTCTTTCGCGAGCAATATCTCCGTCGTTTTAGTTTTGTTTTTGCTGAGCTTTGAGTATGTTGTAGCTGAGACAATAAGCTATCACAAGTGTGCCCTTTATTTTTCGATCAGATGCCGGGATCATGCTCATATTTCACTTGCAAAGTGGGATTTGAGAATTCCATTTTCCGTTCACGTGTAATGTCTATGTGGATTATTTTGGTATAGTGGTCATAGCACTTGCCTCCCATTCCGGCGACCCAAGTTCGATTCCTGGTGGGTCATTTTTTTTTTTTTTTTTGCCGTCGTTTTAGATTTGATTTTATGATCTTCTTCGACTATTATAACATATTATCATATACAATCACAAACAATGTAATAAAATGCCTAATTTTGCGTGTTATATCTATGGGAGAAGAATGTCAATCGTTTGAGTACAACCCTATGGGAAATCTGGTATTAAACCTAATATAGGGTTTATCTCCCAACTCTGCTACAATATCAAATCACCTTGCTAGTCTCCTTCCCAGACGTTTTTACTTTTTCCAGTTATTCAGCCCAAGGTATATGCATGTTTACGTCTCTCCCGTGGACATAGAATTGTTTACTTGTCTATACTTCTCTCTTTCTCTATATTAAATTCTATTTATGCTGGATATATTGAATGCATCGTTCTCCATTGCATCTCTCTCTTTCTCCTCTCTCTTGCTCTGTTTCCCTTCTCCTCTCTTATTTTGCCCCTCTCCTTCTCTTGCTCTGTCTCTGCATATATATCTCTCTCTACTCTTTTACCCTCTCCTCTCTCTCTCTGCCTCCCTCTACCTCGACCTCTTGCCTTGCCTCCCTCTTATTCTCTTGCTCTGTCTCCCTCTGCCTCTGCCCTTCTCTTTTCTTCTCTCTCACCCTCTACCTCTCCCGCCTCTGGTTCTCGTTCTCCTTCTATTATGTCTTGTAATGTTCCTTAATTTTCTATAGCTCTGCCCTTTGCCCTTTGGCCTTGGAACTCAAAATACGAATTTGCATATTATGACGTCAGCATATTTATGGAAAATTGATTGTATCTCTGTAAATATGGATCGATTTTCTTCCAAATTTTGATATGTTGTAGCTAAGACAATTTTCTACAAGATCAGTTATTCAGATTACATAACAGACCACCTAATTCGTCCTCATGACGAATTACATTTCTAGTTTTTATTTATTTCTCCCCACTCAAGATCGGTTTTGTCAATTTCTTTCAATTTTGACACAGTCATAGGTCATAGTCATGAGACGTGACAGGAACATTTTCAAGGTCATCAAGTTTTCATGACGTCATCCAGGCGCCATTTTGTGTTTTTTTGTATTTTCAACTCATGATCATATCTTCATAACGGAAAGTCATTTCTCATTCATATTTATCATGATCAAGGTCAATATCCGTCTGGTCAATTTCATGTCAAAAAACGCGCGCGCATGCGTACGTCCGCGTGTGAACGCGCGCGCAAAATTTCAAAATGCTCCAAATCGTCTCAAATTCATTTTGGATACGTTTCAGGCCATTTTAAGCAATTTCGCAAAAAACGCGCACACACGCGCGCAATGGCATTTTGCAACATAGAATCGCCGAATTTTCGCTGTCATCATATTGATATGATTTCATGTCTCATTTAACCCTTAATTAACTCATGACGTCATCATAATGGCCTCAGAACTTAAAATTTCAATTTGCATATTATGACGTCAGCATATTTTTGGAAAATTGATTGTATCTCTGTAAATATTGATCGATTTTCTTCCAAATTTTGATATGTTCTAGCTGAGACAATACTCTACAAATGTAGTGGTCACGGAGGCATGTTTTTTTCACATTTTGCGTGTATTCTCTATGGGACATGACTTTTTCTCAAAACTGGATTCTACATTCCCGTCTTTCGCGAGCAATATCTCTGTCGTTTTAGCTTTGATTTCGCTGAGTTTCGAGTATGTTGTAGCTGAGACAATAAGCTATCACAAATGTGCCCTTTTCTTTGATCAGATGCCGGGATCATGCTCATATTTCACTTGCAAAGTGGGATTTGGGAATTCCATTTTCCGTTCACGTGTAATGTCTATGTGGATTATTTTGGTATAGTGGTCATAGCACTTGCCTCCCATTCCAGCGACCAACTTTTGATTCCTGGTGGGTCATTTTTTTTTTTTTTTTTTTGCCGTTGTTTTAAATTTGATTTTATGATCTTCTTCGACTATTATAACATATTATCATTTACAATCACAAACAATGTATTAAAATGCCTAATTTTGCGTGTTATAGCTATGGGAGAGGAATTTCGATAGTTTGTGTACACAACCCTATAGGAAATCTGGTTCCTTGTTGTGTATTAAACCTAATATAGGGTAAATCTCCCAACTCTGGTACAATATCAAATCACCTTGCTAGTATCCTTCCCAGACGTTTTTACCTTTTCCAGTTATTCAGCCCAGGTATATGCATGTTTACGTCTCTCCCGTGGACATAGAATTGTTTACTTGTCTATACTTCTCTCTTTCTCTATATTAAATTCTATTTATGCTGGATATATTGAATGCCATTGAATCTCTCTCTTTCTCCTCTCTCTTGCTCTGTTTCCCTTCTCCTCTCTTATATTGCCCCTTTCCTTCTCTTGCTCTGTCTCTGCATATATATCTCTCTCTATTCTTTTACCCTCTCCCTCTCTCTCTGCCTCCCTCTACCTCGACCTCTTGCCTTGCCTCCCTCTTATTTTCTTGCTCTGTCTCCCTCTGCCTCTGCCCTTCTCTTTTTCTTCTCTCTCACCCTCTACCTCTCCCGCCTCTGGTTCTCGTTCTCCTTCTATTATGTCTTGTAATGTTCCTTAATTGTCTATAGCTCTACCCTTTGCCCTTTGAACTCAAAATACGAATTTGCATATTATGACGTCAGCATATTTATGGAAAATTGATTGTATCTCTGTAAATATGGATCGATTTTCTTCCAAATTTTGATATGTTCAGTTATTCAGATTACATAACAGACCACCTAATGACGAATTAAATTTCTAGTTAAATTTTAAATTCGATTTGACACTGTTGGATGTAAAAGCCGGCCCCTGCCCCCCCCCCCTTTTCTAATTAATCCAACATGGCAAAAATTAAATGTTGTTATTGTTGATTGTCGGATATTTTTCGTTTTATATGCTCCCGCACTAAGGCTTACAGAACCCTAGATCTGCCCTAGTTGTAAGAGTAACAATGTTCCCTTTTCTCTTTTATTTAGCACCATGTGAAACTAATACGGCCTACATCGACCTTGCTGTAGAAGACAGAATAACTGTAGACTACCAATACGCTAGCGCATACGCACCCGGGTCATCAATTTACGCACTTGCTGCAGCTGATCCCCCAACCAATTCATCGTTCTCTGTTGGAGTTACCACTGTGAACGTTACCTATGGTGGTTTGAGTAATTACTCGTGCATGTTTAATGTAATTGTAATAGGTAAGTAACATGTATACTATAGCTATAATTGAAAGTGAAAAATGGAGTGGTAAATCCTTTATTGTAAAGTAGGTTAAATGTATTTCCTTTTCCACTTTTTACTTTCAACATTTTCTTTGTCAACGGTAGGCCTATTCATGGCTAGACCGACAGCTTCAGTTTCTGATATCGACGGTTTTTCCGCTGAGATAACATCCGGCTCCTCTGGGAAAGGTTAATTGACAAATGTCAGTTTTATTTAATAAATGACCCATACCAGATGGTTATTTCTGTCTAGCCTATAGTGTAGCATGCTCTCAAGGAGTCATTTCGATAGTCAGGATAGTATTAAAGGGAGTGTAGCATGACGAGACAATGTGTCTTTCCCGTGGCCCTACTCGGGGCCAATCGGTATACGACTCCGGACGACGCGACCGCAGCATTCACGTGCGTGCAACATACGCGAAACCGAAGCGTGAGGAGAAATTCGGTTTCGCGAACGCTAGCGCGCACTGACCATGTAGAGATTAAGTCGCTGACTATCGTTAATCAAGTCAATTCGTTTACGTACACTTGTCCAAGAGAAGACGTAGATGGCGTTAACGAGTATTTGCCATGCTACACTCCCTTTAAAAGCTGCGTTTATCAAGCCTTTGAGTTTGAAGACAGTGAACTCAATCCGCAAGGGACGGGCGTGGCATTATTCCATGACACCAAACATCCTTAATGATTCCAGTGGCATATCTCTTGAGGCAGCGGACACTTGAAAGGGCGCAAAAAATCACAAAAGAGAGAACATGTAGGGGAGAACAGGAAGGACAATTATTAAAATAGTGATAAAAATAACTGTTCCTTATTAAATACCTTGCCAGCTACATGTATATGCTAGGTTTACATTATGTATCCGGCGGCCACGGCAATCACGTTCAAGGCCACCGTGGACAAAACGAGATGGCCGTTAGACAACGCGGAGGAAGGAATGGGCAAACGTGACGTCAGGCCGTGATTGCCGATGATCCTGGGTCAGATTTTTAAACTGTCCAAAAAATTGCCACAGCAGTCACGGTGCGGATGAGAAACATAGTAGGTCGTAGCATAAAACTAGGTGAACGCAACAAAACGTGACAGTACATAATATTAAAAAAAATTGGCAAGACCTAACAAAACTTGAATACAGAGAAAAACAGCAAAAATCCCACGGCGCTCTACATTTCAGGCAAACGGGGCTGCCGTGGCCGCCAGGAACATAAGCCATTCTAAATAAACCTAGCATAACAACGTAACCAACTAAAGCGCTTGCTGTATCTATGATTTTACCCCGGTTACTGAATTCAATTAAGATTCTGCACTTTACAGTGCACTCTCTCCACTCCTGTAGAAGACAGACGACTGAGACTGAAATTTGATTGACAGGAATTCGGTTGAGACCAGCCCTCTGACCACAGATCAACTGGCCCTCGAACCAAAATATAGAGTGGCCCATGGGGACCCTCCCCTCCCAACTAGTCGCCTGTTTACAAGCACGTACCGGCTATTTAAATAATAGATGTTGACATCCTAATGGGAACCCATTTAACACCTGGGTGGAGAGAAACAATGTAGACAAAATGCCTTACTCAAACTCAAAGACATACATGACATATTTGGTCCATAAGGCACCAATCCAGGGTATAATAACATTAACAAATAACATTTTTGATGGATTTAAATTCGAAAATGTTGTGACCATTTTGGTGCATCAAAGTTTGGTTTCTGGGCACTGTCCAGTGGTGTCAAATGTTCATTTCATTAATAGGTTATAAAATTGAAATAATATTTGTGTAATTAATATATGAATGGTAAATTTCAGCATGGCAGTCAGATAGCCCAGAAACATAACAATCTCCTCTATTATGTCTTGTAAAACAGATGCAGATTTTCAATTCGTGTGTTTACATATTCCTGTCAATATTTTTTGGCAATGCAAGTTTACAATTCAATAACTTGCTAATAAAATTGATCATTAACCCATTAAATTGCACCTCTGAAAATTATAATACTTTGTTTTGCTCTTGGTAAATTTGCACTGAATTAGACTATACACTTTTGAGTTATTGAGGTCAGAATGTAAACATTTTTTTCCTGTACATCGGACCATTTTGGGGCAAGAAATCTTTGTTTAAAGTCCAAGTCAACTCCAAAAAATAACTAAAAATCAGACAAACCAATCAAAAAAAAGTTTGAGCAAAATCGGATAACTAATAAGAAAGTTATGAATTTTTAATGTCATGCAAAACTTTGAAAATCACTAGACAAATTGGACACTCACATGAGTCTGTGACGTCATGTCCTCACTATCCACTAATTATTTTCTTTATATTGATAAAATAAATATATATATATATATATATATATATATATATTGGCCCAAAGAATCTTATTTCTTCACACCAGCATCCAAGTTAGATTGATAGTAATATGTTTTTGTGTGGATGCACTAATATGGAGTATTTTTTTCCAGTTAAATCCTGACAAATTTGAATTTTGATAAACTGTTTATATAAAAATCAATAATTATGATTATATACTGCATATCTAGATTCTAGGCCTCTGATTGGTCGAATTTGCGAGCATAAAATTCACAACGGACTACTGGGCGGTATAGTGAAAAATATTGCCCGGCAAATATTCACAATGCAAATTTATGCAAATGAAATACCGCGCAGGCCAGGGCTAGGCCTTTTATAGGGTAAGGGCTAGCCTAGCTATAACCGCCGCGCGTAGACGCTAGCTAGTTAATTTTACGCGCGTAGCTATGGCAATTTAGATACGCGGGCGCGCGTCTGGCACCATATCATACATGTATGATGCATGAACATCGAACGAAATTTTGAAAGAGCGATCGATCGATGAGAATTACGTATACGGTACAGACCACAGTATTTCATCTGTCTTTGAAATTAATATCTGAGTTAACGAAGAATGCAGTATATAAAACAAATGTTGACTGCTTCTTTTTCGCGTCACGGTGAAAACCATGGCCCTCGGTGATCTCGCAACTCGACAATTTTTCATTTTCTATATTTTTGTAATGTGCATGCAGCCATAGCTCTTCCTTCTGACAAAATTTGGTCCATGGAAAAATTGACCCTGATTTTTAGGGGCCGTCAGACACCCCATCCTAATGGAATGTTTTTGTCTCGCCTGCGTAGCAAAAAGCGAGACATAGGCGCCGCTTTTCCGGTGACGGCGGCGACGGCGGCGACGGCGGCGACGGCGACGGCGTCAACATCAAAAACTTAACCTGAGGTTAAGTTTTTGAAATTGTAGTATAATTTTGAAAGTATAAGGTCCTATTAAATGAAACTTGGACTAAAGGGTTATCAAGTATCCCCAACTATGTGAGGAAAATTTCAGGTCACAAAGCCAAGGTCAAAGGTCATTTCAGGTCAACAAACTTAGACTATGTTGTGGCATCATCATCAAAAACTTAACCTGAGGTTAAGTTTTTGAATTTGTAATATAATTTTAAAAGTATAAGTTCTTATTCAATGAAACTTAGACTAAAGGGTTATCAAGTATCCCCAATCATGTGAGTAGAATTTCAGCCCACTAGGTCAAGGTCAAAGGTCATTTCAGGTCAACAAACTTAACTATGCTGTGGCATCAGGCTAAGATTTTTTTAATTGTTATCATAATTTTGAATGTATACATTCCTATTCCATGAAACTTGAACATAAGTGTTATCAAGTATCACCAATCATGTTATTAGTCTTTTAGGTGACAAAGTAAAGGTCAAATGTCATTTCAGGTCTGGAAACTTAGACTTTGTTGTGGCATCAACATCAAGATTTTGAAATTTTAGCATAATTTCAAAAGTGTTTGTTCAAATTCCATGAAACTTGTACCCAAGGGCTATCAAGTATCACAAATCATGTGACACAAATTCCAGGTCACAAAGTCAAGGTCAAATGTCATTTTAGGTCAGTAGACTTGGATTATGTTCTCAAAATTTAATATGAGAATTAATAAATAAATTGTTGTTATTTGTTCATATTTCATGAAAGTAAATATTCGAATCATTCGAGTACTTTCCAATGAATATTCTAATAGTAATTTTAGTATTCGATCCCAGGCCTAGTATGTACATGATCAGTTACAGCTAGGTGACAATATTGATGTTTTGATAATATACATTGGAGTATATGTTCTCATTATGCTAATGAGACGTGATGTGATGTAGATGGGCTTTACCTTCTAATTGTTTTTACACAAAATGCTGAAAAATCCTCTTTTCTTAAAAAGTTTATTAGATAACTTTATTTGTAAATTACTGACAAGCATTGAAACATTTATAGTCTTACCCATACACTAAATCTCATTATATTGTATTCTTATGATACAGTAAATAATTATTCTGATGATTCATAATCAATATTCACTTCAAAATGGTTATTATATTCAGAGGATTTCATTTTCGGGGGTCTGCAAATGGGCCACCCTGCCTATAAAAATAATGTCCCAACCTCAATTTTTCATATCGAATTGCGTAATGCAGGCGAGACCGCCGAGAGCGTTTCACTTGTTTAATTTTTGTTGGTGTTATGTGATGTCTAGTAGTACTACTTCCTACTGACAAAGCGGTGCATCGGCTAGATGGGGTAAAATGGACTCTACTTTGGTATTTGTTGGGGGCTCTGGGGGCTTACCTGACAGCTAAAGTCAGGCTGACAACAAGTTTAAACTTTGAGGTGTCAAATCTAGTATAGTTATATCGACTGCTACGAGAGGACTAGCTGTTTCTATACGCTCAAGGGACACCCAGGCGCACCTCGGGGTGATAGCAGGGGATTCAACTATCCCGCGAGCCAGTATAGAAACAGCTAGTCCTCGAGTATTAAAGCAGTCGATATGACTTTTATATGCCGAATTAAAACAAAAATCTACCAAGAATTCTTACCTTAGCCTTTTAGTGAGTAAAAATTTGTTAAAACATCGCAGAAAATCTGAAACACTGTCTGTTAATCTTCGCTTAAAAAATGAGTGAAAGTTTCAATCATTTGGGAATCGCAGACAAAGAGCACTGTATTGTGTCCGTGCTCGCACGTAGACAATTTTAACACGCAAACCAATGGGATCGCAGTAAACCAATGGGAATCGCAGGATAATGAGGATGAGGGTAGAAACTTTTAACTAGGCCCTGTGGGCTATTGCTATGCCCTGTGAGTTGGGCATGGCTTGAAATCACAACTCCAATTTCGACCAATCAGATGGCTAGATATCTAAAGTGAGGTACATAATGGATAATATTGGGTGACTATTTCAGGACAGGCACCCAGACTATATAGTTTTACGTGCGGCTAAAAGAAGAAGCCTCCTCTCTCAATGGAGCTTGATGCTCTGTACCTCCACTGGTTAGCAAAGGTAGCGTTGACGAGTTCATCAGGCAGAGAGAGTTCCCAAACCTGACAGATTCTGGAAAGAATGACTTCTGGTAGATGATAGCTAGTCTGTTCATAACGTGCATAAAATATCTCGAACTGCCGGGTATGCCCATGGTGTGATGTATAGTACCAGAACCAACTACCGGTATACCTTGGGAATGTTGGTGCGCAGGTTGATCAGTGGTGAAGCCAGGATTTTTGTTCATTAGGGTACAGGGGGCACTGAGGGGGAATTGCCTTTATGTGGGGGAAGGGGGGGTGGGGCGAATGGAGAGAGAAAAATTTTCTCATTGGTTTGAATGATGTGGAGATGGGCGCCTGACATCTGGGGGAATCAAATTAAGTGCTTAAACCACTCGACCATGACACCTCTAGCCAAGTAAAATGCTAAGTAAAATAATGTGCGTACTGAAATGAATGAAGTGGAGAGGTGCATGGCCACGTACTGACGTCGGTTGACCATCGCTGTCATGTTTCTTGATATTGAGAGGGAGAGTTAGTTACCGGACATGCAGCCTTTTAAAATTCTTTAAAGCTGATTATTTTAAAGAGCTTTAAAGTAATCAGCTTTAGATACAACATCATTCACACACAGAAAATGTTGGTGCGGTCGTTCGAGATTAAACACGTATATCCGTTCACACACAAAATGTCAAGCTCTCTAGATACGCACTATCTGCAGCCTGCTTTGAAGGGCGTATGAATCGCGACTTAGTATCTGTCCGAACATCGTATAAACGACGTTCACACAGGGAAAATATTCTTTAAAGCTGTTTAAAGCTGTTGAATTAAACAGCTTTAAACTAATCAGCTCTAGACACTACTTCAGAATACGGGCCGATGAATTTTAGCTGTGTGTGAAAAGGCTGATGGCAAAGCAGCGCTGGACCATTTTCACTGTGTGGCTTTTACATTATTATTGTTTTTTACTATCATTATTAGTATAAATTTTGTTACATGTTCTATGTAGGTTATTGTTATTGTTGTTGGTGTTGTTGTAATCATCATCATCATCACTATCGTCATCATCATTAGGCCTACCCGATATCACCTCACTTGCATGCGTCTGTGTATTAATCTAGTGTATATACCCACCTCCCTCCTTACAGCGCTTTCTTTCCTAACTGTCCTGTGAACGTGACGGTAGAGGGTGGCCCCGGTATTACATCAGCATCAGCATCAGCAAGCTGGCAACTCGCTACTTCGACACACGGTGATGAGTTCCCCATTCTCTACACTCCAGCCGATGGGTCCTCCTTTTCTCTTGGAGACAATACTGTCACTGCTTATCTGACTGGTTATCCAAACATCAGCTGTACCTTCACGGTCACTGTAGTGGGTGAGTGTGTGTTCATAACCATGTATTAGAGAAATGGTCCTATTGAAGTGTAATTATAAGAATGTATTACTTTGATCTAGAGGTCTATAGACTAACAAACAGTGTATATACTTAAAAGTAAATGTAGATCGCTACATGTATTCACGCATAGTAGTGTGTCTTTCATGGGGAATTTGACACCATTCTGGTCTTTACCCAATAACAGGTGTTGTCAGTCACCAAGAGTGGGCTTCAGTTTTACGACAGATAAGCGGAGGGCCAAAGTCAGAAAAGAGAGTTTTGCCTGCCACTTCCGCGTAAACTAAGCACACATTGTTTATTCGAAAGCTTTTGTCATAATACACAATATTTCAGAGGTGTTTTTTTAATAATTTGTAGCAAACACCCTTGAATCGGAGGGGGCATCCAAAAAAGCGGCCCTTTTGACGAAAAATAATATTTTGTAAATAATATTTTAGGGGAACCTTGAACCACCATCAGTTTGGTGTCATATGAAAGAAAATTGAATTATCTACACTTTGATACCAATTTGAACGGAATTGAGATTAATTAACATCACAAATTTAGGTAAAAAACATGATTTGTTGTGTTGTGTTGTGTTGTGTTTACATCGAGGTTTAAAGATAAATTTTAAGTAAAACCTCTAATCACCATGAATGTGGTGGTAAAAGATGAACTTTCTGCACTACTAAATGTCGAATCACTTTTGTCCAGTTAATATACTGAGATACTGGCCAAAATTATAGGGGAAAAAATATCTATAAAAAAAAAACATTTTGGGCTCCAAATTTATATTTCACACACTACATAACTCAATGAAATCAGATATCAAATTGAAGGTATTTCATTATTCATCTTTTGACACCAAATCCATGGTGATTAGAGGTTTTTCTTTAAAACTCGATGTAAACAAACCAAACTGCTATGTCCTCAATACACTAATACACGTATATGCGTACAGTTAAAGGGATTTGGTATCTTTGTCTCAGATTCTAAACAAAATCCTGGATTTAGCTCATGCTGCAATCATAATTATATACTTTTAGGTCAGTCAGGAATTCTATGACAATTACAAGCCAATCGCCCTTCTGAGTATCAAGATATTTATGAGTGGAATTCGAAATTTAAAAAACGTTTTCCCAACGGTTTTTATAACACTACAGGAAAATTAGTATGGTAAAACCAGTCACTCAAAGATTTTTACTTTTCTGAGACACTTCATGATAATTTTGAAGCGCACATCAATTCTCTGAACATATACCGTCCTACTTCTTACCAGCATTTACCAACCAAGAGTCTTTTAAGTATTAGTAGTAGGAGGAGTATATTACGTAGAAGTACGGTAGTACTGTAGTAGTATTAGTGCTATAGTAGTAGTAGTAATAGTAGTAGCAGTATTATTAGTAGTAGTACTTGTAGTAGTAGTAGTTGTGGTCGCTGTTGTATTAACTCTTGCTGTGGCAAGGAGATTCAATGGTTTTGTGATTTTGTCAAAACTCGAACAATGCTAATTACTTTCCAAACGCCCAGTACCCCTTAACCATATATATATTATATTTTATTATGTTGTGTACAAATGTTGAAGGAAATCCAATACCCTGACTAATGCCCTTGAGCAATTATTCCAAGTTTATTAAATTTTGTTCATGAAAATTATTGTAAAATTTAAATGAGTTTTCTTAAAAACTCATGGTGTGTTGCTTGTATGTTTGTTTGTTTTATGTATTCACCATGTTAAATAATTGTTTACAGATAATAAAATTCCATCGGTATACATCGAGATATAATACATAGTAGGAACAGTGCATAAACAATAAACGTTTGAAGGGCAACCTGGCCCCCAAAACAGGTAAATTTAACCTTGTTTGAAGAAGAAGAAAAACGAATTGGGCCCACTATTTGGCCCCTCCATTGCCACCGGCTGGATCCGCCCCAGCTTTACTATCAAACTCTGGAAATTAAGGAAAAAAACTTACTTCTTCCAAAGGTAAACTCAGGTGTAAAGTGACACTAGGGCGTTCCGAGCTCAATACACAGCCCGACACATGCACAACATCATCAACCCATGACAAGATAATGTGTGTCCTACGTACACTGCTATGTCAGGCAGATGCCCGCGCCCACATTCCAGGAACTATCACAATACTATAAACAAAATATCCTTCCTCTTCTTGCTATTCTTCTACAAACAGCTTCTGAATAAAGTACATATTACTTATGACACATTTATATGCAATCTTGTTCCTTTTTTAAATAATAATAATAGCTCACATTTATAATGTGCCTAACACTTTGTTTCTAGGCGCAGTACATATTATTACCCCGGTCATCGGATTCAGGCTTACCCGCACACAATGTATGCACATTCTCCACTCCCTGGGGAGCATTCTGGCCAGTCGCCATTTTACAAGCCCCACTTGCTCATCCAACCACATTAACTTTCGCATCCTACCGGATACCCATTTAGCACCAGGGTGGAGAGTGGCAAATGTAGATTAACGTCTTGCCAAAGGACATTGGTGCCGCGGGGACTTGAACCCCGTACCTTGCGATCTGCAGTCGGGTGACTTATCCACTAGACCACAACAGTTTACAATATACTCAAAATATAACAATTCTTCCTCAAAATTACAAAACAAACTTTTAAATCGAGGACCTACTATTCGTTCACCGTCATATTAGCGGCAGTTTTATGCAAATTTTCCAAACTCATTTGCATAAGAAAAAATACAAACAAATCCAAATTCCTACACAAAAATAAAAACAAAATACAAAATAAATGCTTAAATGAAAATCATGCCCCTTAACGTATTTGAATAACGAGCAAAACAAGGGAATACACATCATTACCTCTTCTTGACAAAAATAGCACTATTATAGTGTACCTCAAAAGTCAACAAACATATTTGGAGAGAAATAATTCCTTCAGTTTCTTTTAAATAACAAAAGGTTATTACAAGCTCGTATATCAGGTGGCAATACGTTCCAAATGTCAGGGCCTACATATTGAATCGATCTGTGGGCTAATTAAGGCACTTCTTGGCGTAAACAAATGAAAATCAGAAGAATGTCTGGTTGGGTACAAATGAATGTCTCTATTTAGAGTAAAATCGTTACAAAATGATAAAGGCAGTTCTTTTGTATTACGTCGGTACATGTATATGAACACTGCAACTTGCATAAAATGAATATCAGTAATTTTCAAAGTTCTCAATCTGAAAAATAATGGGTCACTGTGATCTAAATACCAAGAGCCACAACGAAGTCTCATTGCTCTCTTTTAAAACCATCAGTATTTTCTCTATTAATGGCCCATACAATGTTACAGTAAGAAATACGTGAATGAATAAAAGAATTGTAAATAATGAACAAAACTAAGTGGAACAAAAGGTGTACATAACATCAACATATAACGAGACAAAAATCAAGAAAGTTCACGTACTAGTCCGGGAGCCAGGGGGTCAACCTAGCTGGAAAGGAAACCAATTTTCATGTGCACAGATGTAAAGATCACATAGCTCCATATAGCAAATTGACCGTCTGGCATGTTCTGGGTGTGGCCAGGGGGCGGCCCCCTCCCAAAAAAGCGGCCCTTTTGACGACAAAATAGTATTTTGTAAATAATATTTTAAGGAAACCTTAAACCACCATGAGTTTGGTGTCATATGAAAGAAAATTAAATTATGTACATTTTGATACCTATTTCAACGAAATTAGGATTAATTAACATCGCAAATTTTAGTAAAAAACATGATTTTTGGTGATTTTTTTCGAAATATTGAATTTTATCAAAAAACATTATTTTCCATATATCAAAATCGGAGAAGTGCATTTTCTCATAACTTTCCAAGAATTTGCTTATGTACAAAGACAGTATCCTGTGCAAGGGGGAGAGGTTTATATATCTTTTAAATAAAAATTTATAGCAATCCAAAGTTATTGATTTGACTTCCGCAAAAACAACATTTTTGCCCACATGTGTATTAACTATATGCATATACGTGCATTAGTGTATTAAGGACCTGTTTGGTGTGTTTACATCGAGTTTTAAAGATAAACTTTAAATAAAACCTCTAATCACCATGTATTTGGTGTCAAAAGATGGATAATTAAAATACCTTCATCCTGATATCAATTTCAATGATGGTGTAGTGTGTGAAATATAAATTTTGAGCCAAAAAGGTGCTTTATTGTAGATATTCCTCTGATTTTGGCCAGTATCTCGGTATATTAACTGGACAAAAGTGATTAGACATTTAGTAGTGCAGAAAGTTCAGAGAATTTGGAGCGCTGAGTGCAATTGATAAGTTCTTCTTCTGTACTCTGGGATGTTTCAGGAAATGAGGACATTGGCAGTTGCCTCCCCCACCCCCACCCTGCCCCCTTCCAGCCACTTGTCATAATCTTGCCCATGACCAAGACAAGTTAGTGCATCGATCAACATGAATATAATATAATATCGCCATGTTTGGTTTAATGGTTTATTTGCCTGACTACTAAGAAAACGTGTATGCTTGTAAGCAACCAATACTCCGCATAATTCCTATTGTGATTAGATTAGAATGACATAAACTTTTCTCATCAAATAGTTTTGGCTAGGTATGCAAAGTTATTTTTTCTCTCGATTACAAGTAATTTGGTACAAAAATCGAAGGAACATTATGAAACTACTTGATTCGATTGAATCTCAGTTTTAGTCTTTGTGTGTTTCAAATAGGAAGTTCCACAACAATAATTGAGATCAATTTGAAATCTTTTCTGCTTAGCCATGAATAACTTAAAATCGTTACTAACTCCTTGAACTTCTAAGGATCTCACGATTTGATGATTGGAAAACGTCATTAGGTACCAGCTTATAATTTTGGTAACACATGGTAACACTTATCAATTGCACTCAGCGCTCCAAATCCTTTGAACTTTCTGCACTACTAAATGCCTTATCACTTTTGTCCAGTTAATATACCGAGATACTGGCCAAAATCAGAGGAATATTTACAATAAAGCACCTTTTTGGCTCAAATTTTATATTTCACACACTACATCACTCATTAAAATTGATATCAGGATGAAGAAATTTTAATTATCCATCCTTTGACACCAAATACATGGTGATTAGAGGTTTTAGTTAAAAGTTATCTTTAGAACTCGATGTAAACACACCAAACAGGTCCTTAATACACTAATGCACGTAATATGCATACAGTTAATACACATGTGGGCAAAAATGTTGTTTTTGTGGAAATCAAATCAATAACTTTATATTGAAAAGATATATAAACCTCTCCCTTCCACAGGATATTGTCTTTGTACATAAGCAAATTCCTGGAAAGTTATGAAAAAATGCACTTCTCCGATTTTAATATATGGAAAATAATCTTTTTTGATAAAATTCAATATTTCGAAAAAAATCACCAAAAATCATGATTTTTACTAAAATTTGCGGCGTTAATTAATCCTAATTTCATTGAAATAGGTATCAAAATGTAGATAATTTAATTTTCTTTCATATGACACCAAACTCATGGTGGTTCAAGGTTTCCGTAAAATATTATTTACAAAATACTATTTTGTCGTCAAAAGGGCCGCTTTTTTGGGAGGGGGCCGCCCCCTGGCCACATCCACCACTTAGAACATGCCAGACGGTCAATTTGCTATATGGAGCTATGCGATCTTTACATCTGTGCACATGAAAATTGGTTTCCTTTCCAGCTAGGGTGACCCCCTGGCTCCCGTACTATACGTGTTAAAGAGTGACAAGACATCTCTAAGAAGGCTCTATTTTCCGCCAAAAAAAATAAATGGAGGCAGCTAGGTAATAATTCTGTAATATTTTAAACGCCTGATTCAAGCAATTGAAAGTGTGATTGAAATAATGTTTTTGTCACCTAATGAGAGATGGGCACAGCAAGAGTTATGGCTTTTATTATATCATAATCGTAATCATCATCATCATCGATATCGATAATTATTAGGTCCTATATGCTGTTAACTTCACCCGTCGACATCGGCAGTCGACTAACAGTGGATATTACATAATCCAAACCATGCCTCATGAATATGAACATTTACAAGAAATTAAAAATGTAAAATTCGTTGAAAGGAAATGGTTATTCAGAGTGTATATGTCCTATCCCCTATAGGGTCGCTCCTATATCAAGGCTATAGCTGCTGAAGAAGCACAATTTAGTGATATTGCGTGAAATGAATTTGTGAAATGGTTTGGATTCACATAATTATATACATTGATATTCTAGCCTCAATTCCACCTTATATCTTAGGCCTGTAGGTATATAATTTAATTTTAAATTCAATTTGACACTTTTGGATGTAAAAGGAAAAGTCGGCCCCTACCCCCCTCCCCTCCCCTCCTTCTTATCTTATTGAACATAGTATACAAGATCAATGTTGTTACATGTATTGTTGATTGTCGGATATTTTTCGTAATGTGCCCCGAACTTACAGAACCCTGGCTCCGCCCCTAGTTGTAAGAGTAACGATTTCCCCTTTTCTCTTTTTATTTAGCACCATGTGAAACTAATACGGCCTACATCGACCTTGCTGTAGAAAGCAGCATCACTGTAGACTACCAATACGCTAGCGCATACGCACCAGGGTCGTCGTTTTACGCATTTGTGGCAGCTGATCCCCCAACCAATTCATCATTCGCCATTGGAGTTACCACGGTGAACGTAACCTATGGTGGTTTGAGTAATTACTCGTGCATGTTTAATGTTAGTGTAATAGGTAAGTAACAGGTATACTATATTTTCATGTGAAAATGGAGTGGAAAATCTTTTATTGTAAAGTAGGTTACATGTATTTCCTTTTGCCTATGGGAACTCAGTGTTATATTGCTCTGGCTCATAACATTAGGAGCCAGAGCAATTTAACACTATGAGTTCCCATAGGCATCTTTTTATTCAGATGGTCATATCTCAGCCAATACTTAACATATTCAATTGGTTTTCGACATTTGGACATTATTTTTGGAGGTCTTTCGGAAAATGAAGAAAAAATTGAGAAATTCCAAAAATAGATTTTTGATGACGTCACACTTCACCACTCTATAATGGTCGGAAAATTGACCCTGATTTTTTTAGGGGCCGTCAGACACCCATCCTAATGGAAATTTTTGTCATATTTTTGGTGTTTTTTGTGATGTCCAGTCGAACTACTTCCTACTGACAAAGTGATGCATGGGCAAGATCGGGTAAAATCGACCCTACTTTGGTATGTGTTTGGGGGGCTCTGAGGGCTAACCCGACAGCTAAAGTCAGACTGACAACATTTTTGTCAATGAGTTAGAGATTTTAAGTTAAAACTTTGAGGGTTCAATTTTAGTGGATAATATGGGGTGACTCTTTCAGGACAGGCACCCAGACTATGTAGTTTGACGTGCGGTTAAAAAAAAAAGCCTCCTCTCTCAATGGAGCTTGATCGATGCTCTGTACCTCCACTGGTTAGCAAAGGTAGCATTGACGAGTTCATCAGGCAGAGAGAGTTCCCAAACCTGACAGATTCTGGAAAGAATGACTTCTGGCAGAAGATAGCTAGTCCATCCATAAGGTGCATAAGATATCTCGAACTGCCGGGTATGCCCATGGTGTGATGTGGTGTGCAGGTTGATCAGTTGTGTAGCCAGGATTTGTGTTCATTAGTGGACAGGGGGCACTGAAGGGCATTGCCTTTATAAGGGGAGGGGATGGGGAAATGGAGAGAGAAAAGGTTTCTCATTGGTTTGAATGATGTGGAGATGGGTGCCTTACATCTGGGGGGGGGGTGAGATTAAGTCAAGTGCTTAAACCACTCAACCATGACACCTCTAGCCAAGTAAAATGCTAAGTAAAATAATGTACGTACTGAAATGAATGGAGTGGAGAGGCAACCACTGACGTTGGTTGAGCATAGGTGTCATGCTTATTGATCTTATGAGGGGGAGTTAGTTACCAGACCTGGCAAAGCAGCGATGGACCATTTTTACTGTGCGGCTTTTGTCCTTCATAAACAGCAGGGGTTAACATTATTACTAATTTTTATGCCTCCGCTACAAAGTAGCCGGAGTCATTATGTTTTCTGGTTGTCCGTCCGTACGTACGTACGTCCCGTTCTCGTGATCGCGTTATCTCAAGAACCGATGAATAGATTACCGCAAAACTTGGGTCATGTATGTATCTTGCAGAGCTAATGAACTGATTAGATTTTGGGGTCACGAGGTCAAAGGTCAAAGGTCACAAGGCTCATTATGTATGCAAAAATAGCTCGTGATCGCGTTATCTCAAGAACCGATTGATGGATTACCGCCAAACTTGGGTCATGTATGTATCTTGCAGAGCTAATGAACTGATTAGATTTTGGGGTCAAAGGTCAAAGGTCACAGGGCTCATTATGTATGCAAAAATAGCTCGTGATCGCGTTATCTCAAGAACCGATTGATGGATTACCGCCAAACTTGGGTCATATATGTATCTTGCAGAGCTAATGAACTGATTAGATTTTGGGGTCACGAGGTCAAAGGTCAAAGGTAACAGGGCTCGTTATGTATGCAAAAATAGCTCGTGATCGTGTTATCTCAAGAACCAATTGATGGATTACCGCCAAACTTGGGTCATGTATGTATCTTGCAGAGCTAATGAACTGGTTAGATTTTGGGGTCACGAGGTCAAAGGTCACAGGGCTCGTTATGTATGCAAAATAGCTTGTGATCACGTTATCTCAAGAACCGATTGATGGATTACCGCCAAACTTGGGTCATGTATGTATCTTGCAGAGCCAATGAACTGATTAGATTTGGGGTCACGAGGTCAAAGGTCACAGGGCTCATTATGTATCCTAAAATAGCTCGTGATCGCGTTATCATTAGAACCAACAGATGGATTACAATCAAACTTGAATTTTAAAAATTGCTTCCATTTTGGTTTGTAAAATTGCTCTATGGCGGAGGCATCATTTTCGACTGCGCACAGTTGAAGTTCCATCTAGTTTTTTAATTATATCCTGCATCAAAAATGTATTGGTTTTTGATTGGTTTTATTATGAGAGCTCGTCACGTGACCAGAAATATTTCAACTATTTTAATGTTGCTCTGAAAAAGTACTATTTGGGAGTACTATTTGGGAGTAGAAGTACTATATAAGAGTACTACTTGGGGGTCGAAATTTCTTTTCAAATGTTTTGTTTTTCAATTTGAAAATTTTCTTTTATTTTATTATGTTTCTTAAATCTAATACTTCTTTTATTTTTTTTTTTAAATAAAAATTGAAATTTTTCTAATTTTTCAAATTTTGCTAAAATTTTTCTCAAAAATTGAATTTTTTAAATATTTAAAAAAAATATATATATATTTGATGCAGGATATAAAACAAATATACCATGCCTTCTTTTCGAGGTACTGGTTAAAACTGTGGGCCTTGGTGACTCCAAAGATACCATTTGCATCGGGGCTGCGCCCCTCAGCAAATAGTACTATTGGAGTCACCTCTTGCGCATAGTTTTAACCAGAACCTCTCAAGTGTATATTTGTATACTATCATTATTACTATTAATTTTGTTAGATGATCTATGTAGGTTATTGTTATTGTTGTTGTTATCATCATCATCACTATCGTCATCATCATGATCACCTCACTTGCATGAGTCTGTGTATTAATCAAGTGTATATACCCACCTCCCTCCTTACAGCGCTTTCTTCCCCTAACTGTCCTGTGAACGTGACGGTAGAGGGTGGCCCCGGTATGACATCAGCATCAGCAAGCTGGCAACTTGCTACTTCGACACAGGGTGATGAGTCCCCATTCTCTACACTCCAGCCGATGGGTCCTCCTTTTCTCTTGGAGACAATACTGTCACTGCATATCTGACTGGTTATCCAAACATCAGCTGTACCTTCACAGTCACTGTAGTGGGTGAGTGTGTGTTCATAACCACGTATTAGAGAAACAGTCCTATTAAAGTGTAATTATAAGAACGTATTATTTAGATCTAGAGGTCTATACACTAATAAACAGTGTATACTTAAAAGTAAATCGCTACATGTATTCACGTATAGTAGTGGGTTTTTAATGGGGAATTCGACACCAATATGGTGTTTGAAGTTTGAAGTTTGAAGTTTATTTGTTCCACATTTACATTAAAAAACAATTTAAATTCTTCTTTTTTTATACAAGCGTATAAGCGTCGATTACAAACACACACAAAATTAAAGATTTCAAATCAAGTATAATGTACGGAAAATAGGTACGAAGTTTCAAAATGTATAGTTATGACAGGTAAGGTAAAACAATGTAAAATGTGGGGAGCCTAAATAAAAAGCATAGCTTGTATGTATAGGCTTCTGTACTGAGTAACACAATATAGTAGGTCTGAATTTAAAAGGTGTTATAGGAGGCGAAAACGGAGTAGTATAGTAAGAGATTCTAGAGACGTACAAGGAGAGTGAATTTGAGAAGAAAAGAAAAATAGAATAAAGAGTAGAGAAAATAATGAAAAGTAGGGAAGGGAAGGAGGAAGAAGAAGATCTAGGGAGACGAGAAAAAATGAAGAAGAAGAGAAAGCAAATTGATGAAATCAATGGCATTGTAAAATAACAAAAACAAAGTCTGTATAACCACCTGTACGAGCCAGCACGACATCAACATTAATTGACACATATTTACTCAAAAGGAAACACCTGAGCTTTCGTTTAAAAGAATGAATGGAGGGGCTTTCAACTAGTTCGTGATTCAGGCTGTTCCAGAATTTGGGTCCAGTAAAATTAATTGTTTGGTTGCAAAAACGGTGCGGGTTCGAGGGAGATGAAAATGGTTTTGTCTAGTAGGGTAAGAATATATAGCATTAGTGCGTTGAAAAAAGGGGACGAAAGCATCTGGTAAATTACCTTTCGATAGTTCATATCTGTACATAAATATTCCAAGATTACCCAATAACAGGTATTGTCAGTTACCAATTTAAGAGTGGACTTCAGTTGCAGAGGTTGTGTAATGCAATGTGCCCTAGCCTACCACCGTATGGAATTCTCATCATCATATAAAATTGTCCTCACCCTGATCGAGAAATGGGCAAATTGGAGTATTTTCTGATGGGACCACAGGTTCGCTGCTTTAGAGACCTTTGTACATACAGACAAATTAATTGGTAATTTAACCAAATCTAGTGTCAGCGAATTACGATGCACATGCTTGACACTATATGGCTTTAACAAGCACTGCCAAAGTTGTTTTTTGAAGGTGAATATATAGACCTAGTTCTAGAGAGAGTCAGCAATTGGCAGATTGACATGCCCATGCATGCATAAGACAATTGCGTCATGCGGGCATTTGATATGTTACATATTAGTATTAAGGTGGGAGACCTAGCCAGTTTGCCATTAATGCTTGTTTTCAAAGCTAATTTATATATAATACACCTAAGTGTTACTTTCAGGTTGCCTTCAATACCATTTAACATATAAGGAAATAATAATAATGTCAAAGTTTTCTTCAATATGTTATCGTAAATATTGAGATAAGACTGAGTAAATATACTATACTACACTGCCCTTCATCAAATTACGTTAGTTTTAAACATTGCTGGCTCGAAAAACCATACCCTCGGCCCTCAAAGGTATTTTTTTTTCTTCTCTTCTTTATACAAACTAAAAATTTTATAACATCTAGAAAATCTTCTGAAAATACCTGATTTAAAATTCATATGTTGAACTTAAGTAAACATGTATATGTCTGCATGTAAACCTCTTTATATCATTTTTATGAACTTCATACTCTCCTTAAATTTGTCACAGTATAAAAAGGTCCAAAAGAATTATAGAAGAGAAAAAGCACTCTCGATTGTATTGTAAACATATCAAACGTGTGAAACACTTAAATGTAACCTATATGTAAAATATATTGATACACAAACCTCCTTTTGAAATCGAATATTTGATATATAGTAATGGAGGTCTTGTTCGCTTTTATAAAATTATGTGCAGTTTATATGCAGAATGAGACAATATTTTTTGTTTTTAATAATTATTTGTAATAATTGTCATGTATAAATATATGTTAACATGATATATAGATACTATATGTAAACGAAAAAGACGATGTTAATCCTGGTACCCTAACCCACCCACAATGTCAAAAGTATCTAAGCAAATATGCATAAGCGCATGGGGCTTATGCCGAAAGGGTGGGTAGCGTCGCGTCGCGTTTAATATAACGCGACCATTCGTCCAAAGCCGCCCCCCCCCCGAGTTTTTGCCGAAAGGGTGCCTTGGGTAGCGTCGCGTCGCGTTGACTTGAATGCGACCATTTGTGCGAAAATTTGAAAATCGTGCCAGCCGATTTTTCGCTCAGTGGGGGGGTAGTGAGCACATTTTTGTTTGGCACCCGAAATTTATTTTAGCTAAAAAAATTTCAACCGCCACCCCACCCCTTGAGCGCCTCATGCCTCCAATTTGAAGCCGCCTCGAGATCATCAAACCCCTGTTACACGTTGGGGCGCACTCCAGGAAGACAGAAAGAGAAAGTGATAGAATGATAAAAACAAAGAATAACATAAGGAAAGACAGAAAGAGAAAGGGATATAATTATAAAAACAAAGAATAACATAAGAGAAGGTGATAGAAGGAAGAAACAAAGATTAACATAAGGAAATACAGAAAGAGAAAGTGACAGAATGATAAAAACAAAGAATAACATAAAAGAAGGTGATAGAAGGAAGAAACAAAGAATAACATAAGGAAAGACAGAAAGAGAAAGTGATAGAATGATACAAACAAATAATAACATAAGAGAATGTGATAGAAGGAAGAAACAAAGATTAACATAAGGAAATACAGAAAGAGAAAGTGATAGAATGATTAAAACAAAGAATAACATAAGAGAAGGTGATAGAAGGAAGAAACAAAGAATAACATAAGGAAAGACAGAAAGAGAAAGTGATAGAATGATACAAACAAAGAATATCATAAGGGAAGGTGATAGAAGGAAGAAACAAAGAATAACATAAGGAAAGACAGAAAGAGAAAGTGATAGAATGATTAAAACAAAGAATAACATAAGGAAAGACAGAAAGAGAAAGTGATAGATTGATAAAAACAAAGAATAACATAAGAGAAGGTGGCAAAGCGCGCCTGATGTATTATGTTGATATATGATGACAGGTCACGTCACTTCCGCTTATAAGCCGGCCCCGAGTCCACTTTGGTGTTACACCTACTGATTGCGGGACTGAGTCCGGACTTGGGCCGGCCTCAAACCACATCCAGAGGTGGACTGAGTCCACCTGGCCTCAGTCCGGCCTCGGTCCGGCTTTTCAAAAAAAGTTGATGTTACACATACGTCGAGCCGCCTCCGGGGCCGGCCTCAGTCCACTTTCAGACGTATGTGTAACAGGGTCTAACGCCTCTTCTTCGAAACTCTCCATGTATAGGTTGGCCACGACAGCCGAGACCGGACTGCCCATGGCTGCCCCTTCTGTCTGTTCATAGTATGAACCTTTATACAGAAAATATGTGGATCGAATGACAAACTCTAGGAGTTGAGTGAGTTGTTCCGGTGAGAGTGCGGTACGGGTAGACAAATTGCTGTCTGATTGTAAGCGTTGCAAGGTAGCATTGCATGCGCCCTCAATCGGTACATTGGTGAAGAGTGAAACTACGTCAAACGAGACCATGCATTCCTGTCCGCCGATGGTTTGCTCTGCTATGAACTTTGCAAAACCACTCAAATTGGGAATCGTATATTCAGTCGAACCGGTGAGCGGAGAAAAAAATCTCTGCTCGGTACTTTGAGAGGTTATAGGCAAAGGAGCCTATGCATGACACTATAGGTCGTAATGGTACTGCATGTGGGTTTGTGTATCTTGGCCTTGGGTAACCCGTTCAGCATCAGCCAGACTGGGACGGGGTTCAGTGCCTTTCCCAAGAACTGCATTGGTACACACGGAGGGTAAAAGAAGCTATCAATATCCATCTCAATCCCAATAATAGTCGCTTTTTACCGCTGGCATTTTCCTCTGGCATTTTTTTCCACTGGCAATTTTTCCACTGGCATTTTTTAATTTTTTTAACACACCCTTTCGGCAAAACGGGGGGGGGGGGCTTTGGACGAATGGTCGCGTTCAAGTCAACGCGACGCTATCCACCCTTTCGGCATTAGCCAGCGCATGGAATGTAAATGGACTTGTTAAACGACTGAACGGAACTATTAGTCAGGTGGCTTAGCGTCAAATTTATCGATTATCGTTACCTGCCGGATACAAGCGCCATTTTGGTACAGGGCTTCCTTATGACCTACTAAACGATATTAGGGTAGGAGCCCCCGGCAAAAATTTCAAATAGGGGTGTGGTGGGCAGAGGCGTCGTCCCGGAGCCCCCAAATAATAGATAAGGCGAAATAACATTGATTTGTTGTTGTACAAATGCAATTTTTGGTACAGGGCTTCCTTAGGACTTACTGAACGATATTAGGATAGGAGGTTCCTACAAAAATTTCATATAAGGGTGTTGTGGGCGGGGGCGTCATCGCAGAGCCCCAATATAAGAATTAAGGTAAAATAACATTGATTTGTTGTTCTACAAATGCAATTTTTGATACAGGGCTTCCTTGGGACCTTCTGAACATTGGGAGGGTTGGAGCCCTCAACCAAATATTTATAAACGTTCGATTTGGTCGGGGGCGTCGTCCAAGAGCCCCCAAATAAGAAATAAGGTAAAATAACATTGATTTGTCATTGTAAAAAATGCAATTTTTGGGACAGGGCTTCCTTATGACCTTCTGAACGATGTGAGGGTAGGAGCCCCCGGCATAATATTCATATATGTGTGAATGGGGCTGGGGCGTCGTGCCAGAGCCCCCATGTTATATATAATGTACGACCGCCTGTTTTTGGTACAGGGCTCTCTTATGACCTACTGAACGATATTAAGGAAGAAGCCCCTGGAAAAAAAACATTCACATAAGTGTGAATGGAGCAGGGGCGTTGTTCCTGACCCCCACACAATCACGTTGATTTGTTTAACCTGAATACTTTGCATACTCTGGGGTAGAATGTTGTGAATTGCCAATAAATAGTCCTATCCAAAATAACAGTAGAACACGTTCATACAGTAAATTAAGGTAAGTGGGGTGTAGCCTCGCAAACTGATCTACATGGCAATGCCACTGTATTTTTACATTTTAAACATTGGAATTTAATACTAAATCACTACCTTTTCTATTTGACATGGATTTAAGAAAAGAAGAAATAATTCATGGTGCATGCGGAAGGGTTGGTTTATACAGTTATAAAAGCCCTCCTCCTAACACACTCTTTGCACCATTTAGTGTCCAACCAATCGAAGGCATGAACCCCTCATGACCCCTCCCCTGTAATTCAACAATTTGCACTGGCAGCAGGAGGTTTTCATGCCAAGTACAGGCCCCAAGGATTAACGATCAGCCAAGGAGAGGAGAGATCACATGCTGAAAAAGGGCCCTACTTTCATGTTCTCGGACCAGATCATGAAATATGAAGTCCTCATACTCATCTTCATCAGAGCTCACACAGAGAAAAACTTCCCACTGTATGTGAAGGTCCTTCGCCTTGGACCATGTGAAGTTGTGAACTATTCCAGGTGGATGCCTGTCCACATTTGAGATATGAAGTCTTTACCAGCCACTGTCAAGAAGGAGTTTGATCAACACTCACACTGGGTTCTTTCCAAAATATCAAACAAGCTTTCTTCGATCCCTTTTGACCAGGCCCATGAGCAAGAGAACAAGATTGCGAAAGGTGCAGGTGGCGCTATTGGACTCCTGGAAAACCCTGCTGCTCTTAGACGATGGATGCTCTCTGGACCAGAAATGGCTAGGGATGCTGAAAGAGTTTGAGGAAGAGTACTTCATGGAAGATGATACGGAGAATCCTAAGAACTTCCAGCACCATGAGCAAGGTCTCTCATCACAGAAGTCGTTCCAGAAACAAGTCAATGCCCTTTCTACAAGAATCAGGCAAACGGGTAATCCATCTTCGGATGAGTTTAATGATCTGGTAACGCTTGACAGTTGCAAATGCACAGACAGAGCCGTTGTTACCACAGTCCGCACTCTGGAGGAGACTAGAAGGAAACCAGTACCAAGAGTTTTTCAAGGCCGTGCTTGATGAGCGCATGCACCCACTCAATCCACGATCCAATCAAGAGAAATTCCCACTGCAAGATAGTACAGAAGAAAGACAAGAAGATCAAAGTGCTTCATGACAATGTAGCACTATTTGGCCAACTCTACATCGCTATGCAGAGCCGTGAGAGTGACTTAGATGAATTCTTCGCACACAAGATACAGTCCTTCCCTCCTCTCTCTCAGACTTAGGTACTGATCTTCATCTACCAGGCACAAAGTCTGACCTGCTGCATTGCCTTGAGCAGCCTGACCAACCAGAGGCACCATCAGCATATTGCTGTAAAGTACTTCGATGGAGCTGTCATCGTCTACTGTCTGCCTGTTATCGGCATCAGTGCTTTGATGGGTACGCCAACGAAGTCTTCATTCCATACCTCGAGAAGCAACTGCAGACTACCAAGAGATTAGATCTTGTGTGGGACACTTACATTCCAGACAGTTAGAAAGAGTCTACCCGTGAAAAGAGAGGAACTGGCATCCATAGAAAAGTGTCTGGCTAGACCAAGCTTCCAGGCAATTGGATGGATTTTCTCTGTGACCTAATCAATAAGAAAGAACTGTTTGCCTTTCTTAGATCCAAAGTGAGAGAGTTCCACTGGCCACATGGCAAAGAGGTGTTTGTCACATCACGAGAAACTGTGTCATCTGTTGGATCTAGCATCGGCATGGGAAACTGCAATCACAAAGAAGCCGACACAAGGATTATGGTTCATATTCTGCATGCACTGTAGGGTAGGGAGCAAAGACTGTCCTTGTGTGAACAGTAAACACTGATGTTGTAGTCATCCTCAAGACTCGACCATTAACTGACATCTGGGTGGCATATGGTATGGGGAAGAAATACAGATACTTCCACATCAATGCCATCTGTGGGAGTTTGGGAGAGTCAAAGTCACAAGCCCTTCCTGTGTTACACTCATATTCGGGTTGCGACACGACATCAGCATTTCATGGCAAGGGAAAGAAGTCAGTCTGGCAGGCTTGGAAAGTGTACGATGATGCCACAAAGGCATTCGCTTATCTAGCCAAGCATCCCTTTTAGAAGATGACCGTTGACTCTGAGCCTTTCCAGGTTCTTGAAAGGCTGACCATCGTCTTGTAAGACAAATCGAGACCATCAAACTCTATCAATGAGACAAGAAGAAGCCTCCAGTATGACGCCCCTCCCCCAAATCACACATATATGAATATTTTGTTGGGGGTCCAACCCTAATATCGTTCATTCGTTCAGTAAGTCCTAAGAAGCCCTGTACCAAATATGGCACGTGTACAACACCAAATCAATGTTATTTTACCATATATGTTATTTTGGGGCTCCGATGACGCCCGCCCCACACCCTTATATGAATTTCTTTTCAGCAGTATTCAGTATTCAGGTAAAAGAAAATCAACGTGATTATGCATTGTATATGATGTGGGGGCTCCGGAACAACGCCCCTGCCCCTTCACACTTATGTGAATGTTTTCCAGGGGCTCCTTCCTTAATATCGTTCAGTAGGTCCTATCCTAAGAGAGCCCTGTACCAAAAACAGACGGTCGTATAACCACAAACCAATGTGATCTTACATTATATATAACATGGGGCTCGGCACGACGCCCCGCCCCATTCACACATATATGAATATTATGCCGGGGCGCCTACCCTCACATCGTTCAGAAGGTCATAAGGAAGCCCCGTACCAAAATTGCATTTTACAACAACAAATCAATGTTATTTTACCTTATGTCTTATTTGGGGGCTTTGGGACAACGCCCCCGCCCACCACACCCTTACATGAAATTTTTGCAGGGGGCTTCTATCTTAATATTGTTTAGTAAGTACTAAGGAAGCCCTGTACCAAAAATTGCATTTGTACAACAACAAATCGATGTTATTTCACCTTATCTATTATTTGGGGCTCGGGACGACGCCCTGCCCACCACACCCTATTTGAATTTTTTGCCGGGGGCTTTTACCCTAATATCGTTTAGTAGGTCCGAAAGAAGCCCTGTACCAAAAATGGCGCTTGTATCCGGTCGGTAACGATAATTTCACTAAGCCACCTGACTATATACAATGTAAACTGGATGACCCTTTGTTTTGTGAGAAACCTATAACAGATATTGTATTTTTAAGTGACACGCATTTATCATACAGTGATAAAATCTCATATAAAGGATATTAATATTATTCCAACTGTCGGTCAAACGAACCTAGTAGACTGAGAGGGGGATTATGAGTCCTTCTTGTAAAGGGAACTACCATTATTGATAGAACCTGTAGTGAATATATGTGGCTAAAGCTCAGTCATAAATTTTTTGGCTTCAAAAAGGATATTTATATTACATGCCTAATATACATACCACTTGTCAACTCATCTTACACACTGAGAACACGAATAGATAAAGAGATATTTGAAAACCTCGAAAGAAATATTGAAATATGCAGTAAAAGGAGAAGTTATTATCATGGGAGACAATAACGCCCATAAGCAGAATGTGACTACATAAGTCTGGATTCAAATGATCCATCAGCACACTTTCTACCTAATGCATACATTGCTGACACAACCCCTCAACGTAGAAACTTGTCAATTCATCAAGTCACTAATAATTACGGAAAACAAATTTTAGATTTATGCATATTAAAACTGCTCAACTCCGAATATTAAATGGAAGAACCTCATAATTAGGTGATACAATGGGAAGAGCAACATGTATAATACAAGAGGTGTCTCAATCGTTGATTACTGTATATGTAGCGCCTCACTACTTGATAAAGTTATAGCCTTTAATGAAGTTGGAGAATTCTTTCCTCTTTTATCCGATCATTGGCAAATAACATTAACTCTTCAATCATTTGTATTCGCCCATGACAACATGAAACTACATGATATACAGCCATGCAAATGGACCCAAACGATTGAAGATCAAGTCATAACAAAATTAAATAAAGAAAATTTTGAACAAATCAGATTAGAATTGTCAAAAATTATATTAAATGACAACAAAACAGATAACAAAAGAAAAACAAACAAAACAGTCGACATCTTTACTCAAACCTTGAATGTCGCTGCTGGCGTTTTTAGCAAAGACGAGAGTCAAGGTCAAGAAAAATCCAAACCATGGTTTAAGTCGATATGCAGATCCAAACTACGACTAATAAGGAAACTATGTAGAGATCTGAGAAAATCACCGTGGGATAACGTATTACGGCTAAAAGTTTTATGGGAACAAAAACTCCTTCGGAGATTAACACGTAAAAATCACAGAGCTTACAAAAAACATATGTTTGATAAATTACTCTCGCTAGATAACAGAGACTCCTCATCTTTTTGGAGTCTTGTGGACAAAATGAAAGAAAAAGACACAGATAATGCGTCTATAAATATAACAGCAAAAGAATGGTATGAGCACTTCAGAAAACAAAATAATGAACAAAGATTACAAACTTATTTTGATACTGAAAAGCCTGTAAACACACAACTTTTGATTTACAAAAGCTTAATTCTACTATCACAGTCAAAGAAGTCTTAGATGCGATTAAAACTCAAAAGAAGGAAATCGGGCGGTATTGATAATTCATTGAATGAGATGATTATATCCTCAGGGAATGTCTACGTTAAAAATTTATGTAGATATATTTAATGCTTATCATTATCATCTTAAAAACGGAATATACCCAGACATTTGGAGGATAATCTCAAAATACCAATATTCAAAGGAGGAGACAGTAATGACCCTTCTAATTATAGAGGGATATCCGTTAGAAGCTCCTTTGCAAAACTATTTTCAGGAATACTCTACAATAGACTTCAAATATACATTGAAGAAAACAACATAGTAAACGCTAATCATTTAGTTTTAGAAAAGGTTGCAGGACTAGTGACCATATATTCACTCTAAAAACACTGGTAGATAAAATGTTTAAAAATAAGAAATATTTGTATTTGTGTTTTGTGGATTTCCGCAAAGCGTTTGATTTAGTGAATAGAAAAGCTCTCCTCTTTAATTAAAAAACTACAATATAACCGGACCAGTCTACGATATCATTCAAAATATGTATGAAGATGTACGACTTTCTGTTAAACTTCGGTAGGAGTACAACAAGGTTGTGTATTAAGCCCAACACCTTTTCTTTATATTTAAATGATATCAAAGATTTATTTGAAGGTAATTGTCACCCAGTAACATTACATTCGGGAGAAAAATGTCATGTATTTTGTATGCAGATGACCTGCTTATAGTATCTGAAAAGGAGTGTGGAATTCAAACAGCATTAAACCACTTGAATGAATATTGTGTGAAGTGGAATTTAGAAATTAATACGGAAAAGACAAAGATAATGATTTTTATTAAGGGAGGAAGAATGTTAAAAAGAAAAGTATTTTAATTTGATAACACCCGAGTAGAAACAACGAACGAATACAAATATTTAGGAATTATCTTCAAACCATCAGCTACTTTTACACGTGCAATAAAAAACTTAATGAACAACTTAATGAACGAAAGACCTAAAGACCGAATATCCTTAATACCAAACTTAAAACTTTTCGATACCTGTATAAAACCAATCCTTCTTTATAATTCTGAAATATGGGGGCTTGAATACTTGATAAAGGATACGAAAGAATTAGAGAAATGCTACAAAACATTCCTACCCGAATCCCTACAACTGAAATTTTAAAAGTTCTCATTGGCACTAACAGATCAGCAATGGATAGCGCTATCCTAGCGGAAACCGGACGATTCCCCCTCGCACTAACAACATTAAAAAATGTTGTTGGCTGCTGGCATCACATGATAAACTCCTCCGAAAAAAGCTCTGTAAAGCAAGCTTACGTTGAGGGTAAAATCATTGACATCAAATATTGCAAAAACATGAAATCCTTTTTAAACTCATTAGGTTTCTCTCACATCTGGCAAAATCATCATACTTAACAAATTACAAGATAGGTATATAAAAGCCTGGAAAGACAGTCTATCAAATGAAAACAATAATGAACACTCTACAAAATTAAAAACATATAGAATTCTAAAAACAAAATACAAATTGGAGAACTATTTATTACTCGATATTGACAAATCACATATAGCTAAATACACGAAAATCAGAATAAGCAATAGTAACCTCAAGATTGAGAAAGGTCGGTAGAAGAAAATAACATTAATAGATAGGATATGCCCCCTTTGTAAAACTGACATAGAGAATGAAATACACTTCCTAAAAAAATGTACATACTTAATAGATCTCAGATTTAAAATATACTCTAAACATAACAATATAGTACCGGACTTTCAAAACCTAAACGACGATGAGAAATTTAAACTAATGATGTCCATAATGCAATAATAATATTTGGAATAAGCGAAATGTGCGACAAACGAATAGCACTACTGAAAAATAATAAACCAACATAAAAATAGACATAACATCCCCCCCCCCTTCCTACGCTTTAGAAAAAATACATATATGTATATATGTGTGTATGTACATTCATGTAAGTGTATGTGTGCATGTAGGTACGGGTGTGTGCGGGTGTGTATGTGTGTATGTATGTATATGTATCTATGTATAAATATATACAAAGTTCAAGTATTGTTTTTTTACCACGTAATTTCTTACCTCTTTTATTTACATTGCTGTTTATCTTTATACAATTAATATATTTTGATTGTCTATTATGTGATAGAAATACGACCATATACAAAATTAGTAGATCATTGATTGTTTTTTTACCATTATTATTATCTCGATGTAAAAAGCATTATTTATTGTCTTCCCATGCTCACTGTCTCCAACGAGTTTGGAATAGGAATAGGGTCGAGTTGTCGGTATCATCTAAATTTGGTAATCATAAAACATATATATATATATATATATATATGTATATTGTCTTACTATCATGTTGTATATTTATATATATATAGATATATATATTTTTTTCTCCTTTTTATTTGAAAAGAAAAGTTGGAAAAATGTATAAAGTATTACAAGTAATATAATTTATTCTCATCCCTGTATTATATTTCAGGTGAGACATGCAGTAGTATGTTAATTTGTGTCATTCCTGGTTATTGTTATCTTTACTCTTATACTCAATGATCTATGTTACACTATAACTTTGAAATTTGTTATCCAATGTATGTAATAATTGAGAATGATCCTATCTGTTTGGATTGAAATCAATAAAGTTCGAATTTGAATTTGAATTTATATCACTGACAACGAAAAATGTAAGTGAGGTAACCAGACAGCAAATTATTAATTATCAATGTAGGTCTGTAGGCTACTTGTTGCAACTTGCATAATAAAACGTTCCAATCCCAACCCCCAAATACCGAGTTGCAGTCTCTGTTACAATAAACAAACCCAATTAACTTTTGGTGTACAATAAAGATATTAGTCTACATAAACTGTGACATTAATGTTTTCAAAGTAGATCTGCATGTACACATGTATATTAATGACGATGTAATAATAAAGATCATCTTGAAGTCTTTATCTAACACATCATATTACATGAAAGCATCTTCAAAATACATTAATAAACAACACTACACCAATTAAACAAATTATATAATCATATCGTACTATAATCCCTACCCATTAATGTCTCTGAAGCTACAGGAACTACAGTCGCCTCGCTAGAAAGATGACTCTACTCTCTAGCTCCCGGCTCCCAACAGAGTCCCAGACCACAATTTGACCTGCGCTCAGAAAGCTAAGTCTGCTGACCGTACACTGACTAGCTGACAAAAGTCCTGACACGGTGACAGTGCACCTCACTAGCAATTCCTACAATAAATCATTAAAACATTCTTACAGTATACTAGTAACATATTATACAAGAAATTAAAAATGTAGAATTCACTGAGAGGAAATGGTTATTCGGAGCGTATATATAAAGACTATAGCTGCAGAAGGAGCACAATTTTAGTGATATTATACATGGTGTACATTGATTAACTACGGATAACTTTTCACCACCTCAGCGTCATGTACATGGTTGGTTGGTTGGTTGGTTATTTTACCTGACTGCTAAAAAAGCATAAATGCTAGTAAGTAAGCAACCAGACGGACGACGGCTTTAGGTTCTCTCCGAGGGACCTGGTAGTGAGGATTAATGCCTTACCATAGGGCACTAGCGCATCGACTTGGTTTCGAACTCGGGTCGCCGGATTACGAGACCACGTACTGCTCTACCAACTGAACTATCTTGCATGAAATGAATTTGTGAAATGGTTTGGATTCATATATACGCTGATATTTTAGCCTCAATGCCACCATATATCTTAGGCCTGTAGGTATATAATTAAATGTTGAATTCAATTTGACACTTTTGGATGTAAAAGGGAAAAGTCGGCCCCTGCCCCCCCCCCTTCTTATCCAACATGGCATTCCTTAAGTACGCAAGATCAATGTTGTTATTGGTGATTGTCGGATATTTTTCGTAATATGCCCCGAACTTACAGAACCCTAGATCCGCCCCTAGTTGTAAGAGTAACGATTTCCCCTTTTCTCTTTTATTTAATTAGCACCATGTGAAACTAATACGGCCTACATCGACCTTGCTGTAGAAAGCAGCATAACTGTAGACTACCAATACGCTAGCGCATACGCACCAGGGTCGTCGTTTTACGCATTTGTGGCAGCTGATCCCCCAACCAATTCATCATTCGCCGTCGGAGTTACCACGGTGAACGTTACCTACGGTGGTTTGAGTAATTACTCGTGCATCTTCAATGTTAGTGTAATAGGTAAGTACAGGTATACTTTATTTTCATGTGAAAATGGAGTGGAAAATCTTTCATTGTAAAGTAGCTAGGTTACATGTATTTCCTTTTTCATCCCTCTTGGGCACTTTGGTGTCAAATTTTATTTCAGTAATAAGTTTAATGAAATTGAAATAATATTGTTGTACTTATCATAGTTCATACGAATGGTAAATGTCAGCATGGTAGTCACACAGCCCAGATACCTGACAATCTCCTCCAGTTACTGTATGTCTTGTAAAACGGATACAGATTTTCAATGGGTGTGTTAACACAATCCTGTCCCCAAAATTGACAATATAAGTTTACAATTCAATAACTTACTAATGAAACCATCACTTGATTGACATCAAATTGCACCTTAAAAAACTATAATATACTCAGGTATGCTCCAGATCTATGTAAATTTGAACTGAATTGAATTATACACTTTTTGAGTTATTAAATTCAGAATGTAAATAGTTTTTTGTCTGTACATCAGATCATTTTAGGGCAGCAAACCGTGGTTTAAGGGCAATTTGGTGTATAATTTTTCTGGGGGTTGTTACAGCCCCTTCCTAATAGACAACTTTGTCTGGGTTTTTTTGTAATGTAACTCACTTGTAACTCACTTGATCCAGGATTATTCAGTCTTTAGACTGCTGTTCCTATCCGTGGTTTCCTTTGGTTGGGGTTGTCATCATTTATCTGGGGCATCTTTCCACCATTTCTCAAATCCAGATTTGAATCGATTGATAGTGGTACTCTCCACAACATCGCCTGGAAGACCATTCCACACATTGATTATTCTCTGGCTGATTGAGTTTTTCTTTAGTGTCTTCCGGCATTTTAGCTTGTAGAGCTTAAGTGAGTGACCACGGGTGCGACTGCACTTTGTTCTGCTGAAGAAGTGTTGTTCTTGAAGATTGTCAAACTGGTGCATTATTCTGAACACTTGAATCATATCAGATTGTTTCCGTCTGAAGTGTAGAGTGGGGATTTTCAGTGCTTTGAGTCTCTCTGAGTAGTTTAAGTGTCTCACACTTTTGACAAGTTTTGTAGCCCTCCTCTGCGCCTTTTCAACTTATCCTTGTACATACAGGATAAGTAAGATACATAGCAAAGGTAGCGTTGACGAGTTCATCAGGCAGAGAGTTCCCAAACCTGACAGGTTCTGGAAAGAATGACTTCTGGTAGATTGGAAGAAGATAGTTATCCATTCATAAGGTGCATAAGATATCTCGAACTGCCGGGTATGCCCATGGTGTGATGTATAGTACCAGAACCAAGTATGCCTTGGGAATGTTGGTGTGCATCAGGTTGATCAGTTGTGTAGCCAGGATTTTTGTTCATGAGCGGACAGAGGGCACTGAGGGGGCATTGCCTTTATGTGGGGGAAGGGGGGATGGAAATGGAGAGAGAAAAGGTTTCTCATATACAGCGGGGGTTCACATTATTATTATTATTATTTTTTACTATCATTATTAGTATTGATTTTGTTAGATGTTCTATGCATAGGTTATTGTTATTGTTGTTGGTGTTGTTATCCTCATCATCATCACTATCATCATCATCATTATAGGCCTACCCGATATCACCTCACTTGCATGCGCCTGTATATTAATCTTGTGTGCATATATACCCACCTCCCTCCTTACAGCGCTTTCTTCCCCTGACTGTCCGGAGAACGTGACGGTAGAGGGTGGCCCCGGTATTACATCAACATCAGCAAGCTGGCAACTTGCTACTTCGACACACGGTGATGAGTTCCCCATTCTCTACACTCCAGCTGATGGGTCCTCCTTTTCTCTTGGAGACAATACTGTCACTGCTTATCTGACTGGTTATCCAAACATCAGCTGTACCTTCACAGTCACTGTAGTGGGTGAGTGTGTGTTCATAACCACGTATTAGAGAAACAGTCCTATTGAAGTGTAATTATAAGAACGTATTATTTAGATATAGAGGTCTATACACTAATAAACTGTGTTTATATACTTAAAAGTAAATGTAAATCGCTACATGTATTCACGCATAGTGGGTTCTTCATGGGAATTTTACATCAATCTGGTGTTATACCCAATAACAGGTATTGTCAGTTACCAAGAGTGGACTTCAGTACGTTGCAGATCTTGTGTAATTAATGCACTGTGCCCTAGCCTATTTACCGTATGGAATTCTTATCACCATGTCAAATTTTCCTCACCCTCGAGATATAGGCAAATTGGAGTATTTTCTGATGAGACCACATGTTCGCTGCTTCAGAGACCTTTGCATGTTACAGACAAATTAATTGGTAATTTAACCAAATCTAGTGTCAGCGAATTACGATGCACATGAACACTAACTACCATGTGGCTTTAACAAGCACTGCCAAAGTCGTTTTGGACTTGAAGGTTAATATATAGACCTAGTTCTAGAGAGAGTCAACAATTGGCAGATTGACATGCCCATGCATGCCCATCCCCTTCCCTATTTAAAACCCAAGTATCTGCTGGAGTCAATTACATGTATCACTGCTACCTGAATCTGTAGCATAGGGCACAACAAACATATTATTTCAATAGTGAAAGAATATTTGAATCTTTTTTACCATTATGAAATCATGTAGATGACGTAGCCCTTCCTGTCTTAATCATTATCTAATTCTAGCTGTTACCATCTTTTTTCATAAATGCAGGAATAGGCATTTCAAACATCTTTTTAGCAGATATAAAAATCAGTGTTTTCTGGTAGGCATCCTATTATGCAACATATAATCTTAAGAATTAGGACATTTCTAGGAAATTTTTGGTACAAAGCAATTGTAAAAACTAGATGACTTCGTCACTTGAAAGACGAATAAGGTGGTCTGCCAGGGAGAGGCAGAGACAGAGGGAGACAGAGCAAGAGAAGTTGAGAGAGACAGAGAGAGGGAGAGGGGAAATGAAGAGTAGAGTAGAGAAGGAGAGAGAGAGATGCAGAGACAGAGCAAGAGAAGGAGATGGGGCAGAACAAGAGAGGGGAGGGGAAACAGAGCAAGATAGAGGAGAGAGAGAAATAGAAAGAGATGCAATGGAGAACGATGTATTTAATATTTCCAGCATAAATAGAATTGAATATTTACAATAATATATATAGAGAGAGAAGTTATAGACATGTAAACAATTCTATGTCCGGTGGGAGAGACGTAAACATTGCATATACCTGGGCTGAATAACTGGAAAAGTATAAACGTCTGGAAAGGAGACTAGCATCATAGATATGGGACGATTTGATATGTTTTTAGAGTTAGGAGATTAACCCTATAGTTTTAATCAACGACAAGGAATCCGATTTCCCATAGGGTTGTACAAAAACTATTGAAATTCCTCTCCAAAAGTTAACACTCAAAATTAGGCATTTTATTACATTGTTTGTGATTGTATATGTTATGACTGTCGAAGAAGGTGATAAAATCATGTGTAAAACAGAACAAAAAAATTGACCCACCTGAAATCGAACCTTCGAACCTGGGTCGATTGAATGGGAGGCAAGTGCTTTAACCAATGGACAAAAAAAATTCTCATTGACTTTACATGCAAAGCTGACAAACCGCCTTGGCATAGTCGCAATTTCAACTATTAATTAAAAATTTCGACATGATCCTAACATCTGATCAAAAACAAAGGCACGCCCCCCCCCCCCCCCCATGGCCCATAGTCTCAGCTATAACGTACCAAAATCTGGGAGGAAATAGAGCAAAAAAAAGCGAGATACTGCTCAAAGAACAATGTCATGTAGATTCATGATGTGAACGAAATTCACCTTCCATAGACATAACACGCACATTAAGAACATTCTGACATGTCGCCTTTAATTGCAATTTTCACTATGATGACGTCATCAAAATGAAAAATGGTGGTGACTGAGCTTGTAGATCAATTGTCTTAGCTACAATATATAAAAATTTGGAAGAAAATCAATCAGTGTTTACAGATCAATTTTCCATAAATATGCTGACGTCATAATATTCAAATTCGTATTTTGGGTTCCAATTAGGCCTTTATGATGACGTCACGATATTTGTAATGGCCAAATGAGACATGAAATCATATCTCCAACTCATACTCTATCCAAATATGAAAAAACCACCTAATAAAGAAAATTCTGACGAAAACAATAGGTGATCTGTCGTAGACGACAGACGACAGACCACCTAATAAAATCCAACTCAAACATAACACATGAAGTTATGAAGTAATTCGAAAGTTCTCTTATAATCCCCACTTTCGAAAATTGAACCTCCTTAGATCTCATAAGTTATTATCTGCCCAATATCAAACTTTCACAAACTTCCTTCTTCCACTCATTCTTGCCAAATTTGATCTGTAATCAATCAAAGGCAGTGAAACTGCCAACTCTTTGACATCCTTCTGAATACTATTATTACAAGTTTCTGAAATTCTTTCTAATAGTTTATCAAATTTTCTTCAAACTTTCACTGATATGTGTTGTATTATGACAGTTTAACCATGTATTGTAAACGAATTACATGATGCGCACGCATATCATTGTGACGCTGGATATTGGTCCACGCCAATTAAGCTCTACCCATGTAAGATGTGACTCTATTGTCGTCTTCAAGATCCCACTTATTTGTGTCCATAATCTACAGTGTGTAATATTTGACATTAGCCATGCCCCATAACACAACAATATGTGTCTCTCATTTTGTAATGCTTTTAATAATTCAAAATCATGAACAGGATGAATTTTGGATTAAACCATATACCGACCTAATTGATTCCAACCACTTTCCGACATTGGAGCGACGTCAACCTAACATCAGCTTTTTTATGTCAAAAATTGGTCGTATTAATGACGTTGTTCCAACAACAATTTTCTGACCATTTAACGACCAAGAGTATATAAAGCAGTAGTAGTAGTAGTACAGTTGTAGTAGTAGTAGTAGTAGCAGCAGCAGTAGAAGTAGTAGTAGTAGTAGTAGTACAGTAGAAGTGTAGTAGTATATAGTTGTAGTAGTATATAGTTGTAGTAGTATAGTTATAGTAGTAGTAGTAGTAGTAGTACGGTGATGGTAGTAGTAGTAGTTGTATTAGTAGTAGTAGTAGTAGTAGTAGTAGTAGTAGAACATAAAGTAGTAATAGTACAGTAGTAGCAGTAGTAGTAGGAGTACATAAAGTAATATTAGTAGTACGGTGGTAGTAGTAGTAGTACTAGTAGTTGTTGTAGTTGAGGTAGTAGTGCCGTAGTAGTAGTAGTAGTAGTAGGGGTGCATAAAGTAGTAGTAGTACGGTAGTAGCAGTAGTAGTATAGGAGGAGTACATAAATTAATATTAGTAGTATGGTGTTAGTAGTAGTAATAGAAGTTGTTGTAGTAGTAATAGTAGTAGTAGTAGTAGTAGTAGTAGTAGTAGTGTAGTAATGGTAGAACAGGGAGTAGGAGTAGTAGTAGAAGGCGGGGAAGTATAGTAGTAGGAGTAGTAGTAGTAGGAGTAGTAGTAGTAGTAGGCGGAGAAGTATAGTAGTAGTAATAGTAGAAGTAGTAGTAGTAGTAGTGTAGTACAGTAGTAGTAGTAGCAGTGGGAGTGTGGTAGTATAGTTGTAGCAGCAGTGGTAGAAGTAGTAGTACATAAAGTAATAATAGTATGGTAGTAGTAGTAGGAGGAGGAGTACATAAAGTAATATAAGTAGTATGTGGTAGTAGTAATAATAGTAGTTGTAGTAATAGTAGTACATGTTGTACGGTAGTAGTAGTGGTAGTAGTAGTAGTAGTACATAAAGTAGTGATAGAAGTAGTAGTGGTAGTAGTAGTGTAGTAATGGTGGAGACAGGGATGGGATTAGTAGTGGGGGGAGGGTAGTATGGTAGTAGTAGTAGTAGTAGTGGTGGTAAGCGGAGAGTATGGTAGTAATAGTAGTAGTAGTAGTATTAGTAGTAGTAGTAGTAGTAGTAGTAGTAGTAGTAGGCAGAGAAGTATAGTAGTAATAGTGGTAGTAGTAGTATTAGTAGTAGTAAGAGTATAGTAAGCAGTCGTACCAGTACGGTAGTAGTAGCAGGAGTAGTAGTAGTAGCAGTGGGAGTGTGGTAGTATAGTTGTAGCAGCAGTAGTAAAAGTAGTAGTACATAAAGTAATAGTAGTATGGTATGTATACATGTAGTAGTAGGAAGAGTACATAAAGTAATATTAGTAGTATGTGGTAGTAGTAGTAATAATAATAGTTGTAGTAGTTGTAGTAGTAGTAGTACATATAGTACGGTAGTAGTAGTAGTAGTAGTAGTACATAAAGTAGTGGTAGAAGTAGGAGTAGTAGTAGTAGGCGGAGAAGTATAGTAGTAATACAAGTAGCAGTAGTAGTAGTAGTAGTAGTAGCAGTAGAAGTAGTAGTAGTATTATAGTAGTTGTATTAGTAGTCGCTGTTGTTCTTGATATTGTTGTTGTATTAACTCTTGCTGTGGCAAGGGGATTCAATGGTTAGGTGATTTTGTCAAAACATGAACAATGCTAATTACTTTCCAAACCTCCCCTTAACCAGTTATGTTATATATGATGTAATGTTGTGTACAAATGTTGAAGGAAATCCATTACCGTGAAGGCTGCTAATAATAATTCTTTGATATTTTGAATACTTGATTCATGCAATAAACATCGATATAAATTGACCATCATAAAAAACACGTTTTTCAAGCAATGTGTGATTGAAAAGATGTTTTTGTCACCTAATGAGAGATGGGCACAGCAAGAGTTATGGCTTTTATTATATCATAATCGTAATCATCATCATCATCGATATCGATAATTATTAGGGCCTATATGCTGTTAACTACACCTCCGGCATCGGCAGTCGGCTGACAGTGCATATAACACAATCCAAACCATGCCTCATGAATATAAACATTTACAAGAAATTAAAAATGTAAAATTCGCTGAAAGGAAATTGTTATTCAGAGTGTATATGTCCTATCCCCTATAGGGTCGCTCCTATATCAAGGCTATAGCTGCTGAAGAAGCACAATTTAGTGATATTGCGTGAAATGAATTTGTGAAATGGTTTGGATTCACATAAGTATATACATTGATATTCTAGCCTCAATGCCACCCTATATCTTAGGCCTGTAGGTATATAATTTAATTTCACTTTCAATTTGACACTTTTGGATGTAAAAGGGAAAAGTCGGCCCCTGCCCCCCCCCCCTCCCCCCTCCCCTTCTTATCTTATCGAACATGGCATTCGTTAAGTATGCAAGATCAATGTTGTTATTGTTGATTGTCGGATATTTTTCGTAATATGCCCCGAACTTACAGAACCCTAGCTCCGCCCCTAGTTGTAAGAGTAACGATTTCCCTTTTCTCTTTTTATTTAGCACCATGTGAAACTAATACGGCCTACATCGACCTTGCTGTAGAAAGCAGCATCACTGTAGACTACCAATACGCTAGCGCATACGCACCAGGGTCGTCGTTTTACGCATTTGTGGCAGCTGATCCCCCAACCAATTCATCATTCGCCGTTGGAGTTACCACGGTGAACGTAACCTATGGTGGTTTGAGTAATTACTCGTGCATGTTTAATGTTAGTGTAATAGGTAAGTAACAGGTATACTATATTTTCATGTGAAAATGGAGTGGAAAATCCTTTATTGTAAAGTAGGTTACATGTATTTCCTTTTTCATTCCTCTTGGGCACTTTGGTGTCAAATTTTTATTTCATTAATAAGTTTAATGAAATTGAAATAATATTTGTGTTATTATCATACAAATGGTGAATGTCCGCATGGCAGTCACATAGCCCAGATACCTGACAATCTCCTCCAGTTACTGTATGTCTTGTAAAACGAATACAGATTTTCAATGGGTGTGCTAACACAATCCTGTCCCCAAAATTGACAATATAAGTTTACAATTCAATAACTTACTAATGAAACCATCACTTGATTGACATCAAATTGCACCTTAAAAAACTATAATATACTCCGGTATGCTCCAGATCTATGTAAATTTGAACTGAATTAAATTATACACTTTTTGAGTTATTAAGTTCAGAATGTAAATAATTTTTGTCTGTACATCAGATCATTTTAGGGCAGCAAACCGTGGTTTAAGGGCAATTCGGTGTATAATTTTTCTGGGGGTTGTTACAGCCCCTTCCTAATAGACAACTAATTTGTCTGGGTTTTTGTCTCGACTGCGTAGCAAAAAGCGAGACATAGGCGCCGCTTTTCCGGCGGCGGCGGCGGCGTCAACATCAAAACTTAACCTAAGGTTAAGTTTTTGAATTGTTATGAAAGTATAAGGTCCTATTAAATGAAACTTGGACTAAAGGGTTATCAAGTATCCCCAATCATGTGTGGAAAATGTCAGGTCACAAAGTCAAGGTCAAAGGTCATTTCAGGTCAACAAACTTAGACTATGTTGTGGCATCATCATCAAAAACTTAACCTGAGGTTAAGTTTTTGAATTTGTAATATAATTTTGAAAGTATAAGTTCTTATTCAATGAAACTTAGACTAAAGGGTTATCAAGTATCCCCAATCATGTGAGTAGAATTTCAGCCCACTAGGTCAAGGTCAAAGGTCATTTCAGGTCAACAAACTTAACTATGTTGTGGCATCAGGCTAAGATTTTTTAATTGTTATCATAATTTTGAAAGTATACATTCCTATTCCATGAAACTTGAACATAAGGGTTATCAAGTATCACCAATCATGTTATTAGTCTTTTAGGTGACAAAGTAAAGGTCAAATGTCATTTCAGGTCTGGAAACTTAGACTTTGTTGTGGCATCAACATCAAGATTTTGAAATTTTAGCATAATTTCAAAAGTGTTTGTTCAAATTCCATGAAACTTGTACCCAAGGGCTATCAAGTATCACAAATCATGTGACACAAATTCCAGGTCACAAAGTCAAGGTCAAAGGTCATTTTAGGTCAGTAGACTTGGATTATGTTCTCAAAATTTAATATGAGAATTAATAAATAAATTGTTGTTATTTGTTCATATTTCATGAAAGTAAATATTCGAATCATTCGAGTACTTTCCCATGAATATTCTAATAGTAATTTTAGTATTCGATCCCAGGCCTAGTATGTACATGATCAGTTACAGCTAGGTGACAATATTGATGTTTCGATAATATATATTTGAGTATATCTCATAATAATTATGACTGCATGTATTAGGAATAGAGGTAACAAAACTGAGAGATTGAGACAGATAGTGAGTGAGAGAGAGAGAGAGTTAGATCCTGTTTACATCTTAATGAATAGATTAAATTAGAGTATTGGACATATATAGGGGAGAAGAAAACTAACATTTTCCCTTGTAAAATGAGAAATGAATGGTTTCATAAAATCTCTGTTGTAAAATACAAAAATCACTTCCCTGCTCATTCCTGGCAATTGGAAACAACAAAAATCAAAGAAAACCAAATCTGTCTACCACAGTTGTTTAAAGGACAATAAAACCCCAAACTTGTATGCACTTTAACAGAAGCAGACAAATCATAGATGCATATAAATGAAGGTTTCAGGAAAAAGGAACAAGTAATACAAGTTAAGAATATTTGACATCCCCAAATCACTAATTGTATGGGGATCTGAAATTCGCAATGTTCTCATTATGCTAATGAGACGTGATGTTATGTAGATGGGCTCTACCTTCCAATTGTTTTTACACAAAATGCTGAAAAATCCTCTTTTCTTAAAAAGTTTATTAGATAACTTTATTTGTAAATTACTGACAAGCATTGAAACATTTATAGTCTTACCCATACACTAAGTCTCATTTTATTGTATTATATTCAGAGGATTTCATTTTCGGGGGTCTGCAAATGGGCCACCCTGCCTATAAAAATAATGTCCCAACCTCAATTTTTCATCATATCGAATTGCGTAATGCCGAATTGCGTAATGCAGGCGAGACCGCCGAGAGCGTTTCACTTGTTTTGTAATGTAACTCACTCACTTGTAACTCACTTGTAACTCACTTGATCCAGGATTATTCAGTCTTTAGACTGCTGTTCCTATCCACGGTTTCCTTCGGTTGGGGTTGTCATCATATTTATCTGGGGCATCTTCCACCATTTCTCAAGTCCAGATTTGAAACGATTGATAGTGGTACTCTCCATAACATCGCCTGGAAGACCATTCCACACATTGATTATTCTCTGGCTGAATGAGTTTTTCCTTAGTGTCTTCCGGCATTTTAGCTTGTAGAGCTTAAGTGAGTGACCACGGGTGCGACTGCATTTTGTTCTGCTGAAGAAGTGTTGTTCTTGAAGATTGTCAAACTGGTGCATTATTCTGAACACTTGAATCATATCAGATTGTTTCCGTCTGTACTGTAGAGTGGGGATTTTCAGTGCTTTGAGTCTCTCTGAGTAGTTTAAGTGTCTCACACTTTTGACAAGTTTTGTAGCCCTCTTCTGCACCTTTTTTCAACTTATCCTTGTACATACAGCCATGGCTCTCCTTTCTGAAAAAATTGGTCCATGGGGCTTATAATGGTCGGAAAATTGACCCTGATTTTTAGGGGCCGTCAGACACCCATCCTAATGGAAATTTTGTCATATTTTTGGTGTGTTTTGTGATGTCCAGTCGAACTACTTCCTACTGACAAAGTGATGCATGGGCAAGATCGGGTAAAATCGACCCTACTTTGGTACGTGTTTGGGGGGCTCTGAGGGCTAACCCGACAGCTAAAGTCAGACTGACAACATTTTTGTCAATGAGTTAGAGATTTTAAGTTAAAACTTCGAGGGTTCAATTTTAGTGGATAATATGGGGTGACTCTTTCAGGACAGGCACCCAGACTATGTAGTTTGACGTGCGGTTAAAAAAAGCCTCCTCTCTCAATGGAGCTTGATCGATGCTCTGTACCTCCACTGGTTAGCAAAGGTAGCATTGACGAGTTCATCAGGCAGAGAGAGTTCCCAAACCTGACAGATTCTGGAAAGAATGACTTCTGGCAGAAGATAGCTAGTCCATCCATAAGGTGCATAAGATATCTCGAACTGCCGGGTATGCCCATGGTGTGATGTGGTGTGCAGGTTGATCAGTTGTGTAGCCAGGATTTGTGTTCATTAGCGGACAGGGGGCACTGAGGGGCATTGCCTTTATGTGGGGGAAGGGGGGGATGGGGGAAATGGAGAGAGAAAAGGTTTCTCATTGGTTTGAATGATGTGGAGATGGGTGCCTTACATCTGGGGGAGATTAAGTCAAGTACTTAAACCACTCAACCATGACACCTCTAGCCAAGTAAAATGCTAAGTAAAATAATGTATGTACTGAAATGAATGGAGTGGAGAGGCAACCACTGACGTCGGTTGAGCATAGGTGTCATGCTTATTGATCTTATGAGGGGGAGTTAGTTACCAGACCTGGCAAAGCAGCGATGGACCATTTTTACTGTGCGGCTTTTGTCCTTCATATACAGCAGGGGTTAACATTATTACTAATTTTTATGCCTCAGCTACAAAGTAGCCGGAGTCATTATGTTTTCTGGTTGTCCGTCCGTCCGTACGTGTGTCCCGTTCTCGTGATCGCGTTATCTCAAGAACGGTTGATGGATTACCGCCAAACTTGGGTCATGTATGTATCTTGCAGAGCTAATGAACTGATTAGATTTTGGGGTCACGAGGTCAAAGGTCAAAGGTCACAAGGCTCATTATGTATGCAAAAATAGCTCGTGATCGCGTTATCTCAAGAACCGATTGATGGATTACCGCCAAACTTGGGTCATGTATGTATCTTGCAGAGCTAATGAACTGATTAGATTTTGGGGTCAAAGGTCAAAGGTCACAGGGCTCATTATGTATGCAAAAATAGCTCGTGATCGCGTTATCTCAAGAACCGATTGATGGATTACCGCCAAACTTGGGTCATGTATGTATCTTGCAGAGCTAATGAACTGGTTAGATTTTGGGGTCACGAGGTCAAAGGTCACAGGGCTCGTTATGTATGCAAAATAGCTTGTGATCACGTTATCTCAAGAACCGATTGATGGATTACCGCCAAACTTGGGTCATGTATGTATCTTGCAGAGCTAATGAACTGATTAGATTTTGGGGTCACGAGGTCAAAGGTCACAGGGCTCATTATGTATCCTAAAATAGCTCGTGATCGCGTTATCATTAGAACCAACAGATGGATTACAATCAAACTTGAATTTTAAAAATTGCTTCCATTTTGGTTTGTAAAATTGCTCTATGGCGGAGGCATCATTTTCGACTGCGCGCAGTTGAAGTTCCATCTAGTTTTTTAATTATATCCTGCATCAAAAATTGGTTTTTGATTGGTTATATTATGAGAGCTCGTCACGTGACCAGAAATATTTCAACTATTTTAATGTTGCTCTGAAAAAGTACTATTTGGGAGTACTATTTGGGAGTAGAAGTACTATATAAGAGTACTACTTGGGGGTCGAAATTTCTTTTCAATTTTTTGTTTTTCAATTTGAAAATTTTATTTTATTTTATTATGTTTCTTAAATCTAATACTTCTTTTATATTTTTTTTTTTTTTAATAAAAATTGAAATTTTTCAAACTTTTCTAAAAAATTGAATTTTTTTAATATTTTTTTTTTTTTAAATAAATATTTGATGCAGGATATAAAACAAATATACCATGCCTTCTTTTCGAGGTACTGGTTAAAACTTTGGGCCTTTGTCACCTCTTGCGCATAGTTTTAACCAGAACCTCTCAAGACAGTGTATATTTGTATACTATCATTATTACTATTAATTTTGTTAGAAGTTCTATGTAGGTTATTGTTATTGTTGTTATCATCATCACTATCGTCATCATCATTAGGCCTACCCGATATCACCTCACTTGCATGCGTCTGTGTATTAATCAAGTGTATATACCCACCTCCCTCCTTACAGCGCTTTCTTCCCCTAACTGTCCTGTAAACGTGACGGTAGAGGGTGGCCCCGGTATGACATCAGCATCAGCAAGCTGGCAACTTGCTACTTCGACACAAGGTGATGAGTTCCCCATTCTCTACACTCCAGCCGATGGGTCCTCCTTTTCTCTTGGAGACAATACTGTCACTGCATATCTGACTGGTTATCCAAACATCAGCTGTACCTTCACAGTCACTGTAGTTGGTGAGTGTGTGTTCTTAACCACGTATTAGAGAAACAGTCCTATTGAAGTGTAATTATAAGAACGTATTATTTAGATCTAGAGGTCTATACACTAATAAACAGTGTATACTTAAAAGTAAATGTAGATCGCTACATGTATTCACGCATAGTAGTGGGTTTTTAATGGGGAATTCGACACCAATATGGTGTTTGAAGTTTGAAGTTTGAAGTTTATTTGTTCCACATTTACATCAAAAACAATTTAAATTCTTCTTTTTTTATACAAGCGTATAAGCGTAGATTACAAACACACACAAAATTAAAGATATCAAATCAAGTATAATGTACGGAAAATAGGTACGAAGTTTCGAAATGTATAGTTATGACAGGTAAGGTAAAACAATGTAAAATGTGGGGAGCCTAAATAAAAAGCATAGCTTGTATGTATAGGCTCCTGTACTGAGTAACACAATATAGTAGGTCTGAATTTAAAAGGTGTTATAGGAGGCGAAAACGGAGTAGTATAGTAAGAGATTCTAGAGACGTACAAGGAGAGTGAATTTGAGAAGAAAAGAAAAATAGAATAAAGAGTAGAGAAAATAATGATAAGTAGGGAAGGGAAGGAGGAAGAAGAAGATCTAGGGAGACGAGAAAAAAAATGAAGAAGAAGAGGTAGAAGAAGAAGAGAAAGCAAATTGATGAAATCAATGGCATTGTAAAATAACAAAAACAAAGTCTGTATAACCACCTGTACGATCCAGCACGACATCAACATTAATTAACACATATTTACTCAAAAGGAAACACCTGAGCTTTCGTTTAAAAGAATGAATGGAGGGGCTTTCAACTAGGTCGTGATTTAGGCTGTTCCAGAATTTGGGTCCAGTAAAAATAATTGTTTTGTTTGCAAAAACGGTGCGGGTTCGAGGGAGATGAAAATGGTTTTGTCTAGTAGGGTAAGAATGTATAGCATTATTGCGTTGAAAAAGGGGACGAAAGCATCTGGTAAATTACCTTTCGATAGTTCATATCTGTACATAAATATTCCAAGATTACCCAATAACAGGTATTTTCAGTTACCAATTTAAGACTTCAGTTGCAGATGTTGTGTAATGCAATGTGCCCTAGCCTACCACCGTATGGAATTCTCATCATCATATAAAATTTTCCTCACCCTGATCGAGAAATAGGCAAATTGGATTATTTTCTGATGGGACCACAGGTTCGCTGCTTTAGAGACCTTTGTACATACAGACAAATTAATTGGTAATTTAACCAAATCTAGTGTCAGCGAATTACGATGCACATGGACACTATATGGCTTTAACAAGCACTGCCAAAGTTGTTTTTTGAAGGTGAATATATAGACCTAGTTCTAGAGAGAGTCAACAATTGGCAGATTGACATGCCCATGCATGCATAAGACAATTGCGTCATGCGGGCATTTGATATATTACATATTAGTATTTAAGGTGGGAGACCTAGCCAGTTTGCCATTAATGCTTGTTTTCGAAGCTAATTTATATATAATACACCTAAGTGTTTATACTTTCAGGTTGCCTTCAATACCAGTTAACATATAAGGAAATAATAATAATGTCAAAGTCTTCTTCAATATGTTATCGTAAATATTGAGATATTGAGTAAATATACTATACTACACTGCCCTTCATCAAATTACGTTAGTTTTAAACATTGCTGGCTTGAAAAACCATACCCTCAAAGGTACTTTTTTTTCTTCTCTTCTTTATACAAACTAAAAACTTCATAAAATCTAGAAAATCTTCTGAAAATACCTGATTTAAAATTCATATGTTGAACTTAAGTAAACATGTATATGTCTGCATGTAAACCTCTTTATATCATTTTTATAAACTTCATACTCTCCTTAAATTTGTCACAGTATAAAAAGGTCCAAAAGAATTATAGAAGAGAAAAAGCACTCTCGATTATATTGTAAACATATCAAACGTGTGAAACACTTAAATGTAACCTATATGTAAAATATATTGATACACAAACCTCCTTTTGAAATCGAATAGTTGATATATAGTAATGGAGGTCTTGTTCGCTTTTTATAAAATTATGTGCAGTTTATATGCAGAATGAGACAATATTTTTTTGTTTTTAATAATTATTTTTAATAATTGTCATGTATAAATATATGTTAACATGATATATAGATACTATATGTAAACGAAAAAGACGATGTTAATCCTGGTACCCTAACCCACCCACAATGTCAAAAGTATCTAAGCAATTATCCATAAGCGCATGGGGCTTATGCCGAAAGGGTGGGTAGCGTCGCGTCGCGTTTAATATAACGCGACCATTCGTACAAAGCCCCCCCCCCGGGTTTTTGCCGAAAGGGTGCCTTGGGTAGCGTCGCGTCGCGTTGACTTGAATGCGACCATTTGTGCGAAAATTTGAAAATCGTGCCAGCCGATTTTTCGCTCAGTAGGGGGTAGTGAGCACAATTTTTGTTTGGCACCCGAAATTTATTTTGGCTAAAAAAAATTCAACCGCCCCCCCGATCCCCCCCCCCCTTGAGCGCCTCATGCCTGCAATTTGAAGCCGCTTCGAGATCATCAAACCCCTGTTACACATATCTCGGGCCCGCAATTTTGTGTCTACACATAGACAGGCCTCACGTCGCCTTTTCACGAGCTGACGTTGGGGCACACAGAAAGAGAAAGTGATAGAATGATAAAAACTAAGAATAAAATAAGGAAAAACAGAAAGAGAAGGTGATAGAAGGAAGAAACAAAGATTAACATAAGGAAATACAGAAAGAGAAAGTGATAGAATGATAAAAACAAAGAATAACATGAGAGAAGGTGATAGAAGGAAGAAACAAAGAATAACATAAGGAAAGACAGAAAGAGAAAGTGATAGAATGATACAAACAAAGAATAACATAAGAGAATGTGATAGAAGGAAGAAACAAAGATTAACATAAGGAAATACAGAAAGAGAAAGTGATAGAATGATTAAAACAAAGAATAACATAAGAGAAGGTGATAGAAGAAACAAAGAATAACATAAGGAAAGACAGAAAGAGAAAGTGATAGAATGATACAAACAAAGAATATCATAAGGGAAGGTGATAGAAGGAAGAAACAAAGAATAACATAAGGAAAGACAGAAAGAGAAAGTGATAGAATGATAAAAACAGAGAATAACATAAGGAAAGAGAAGGTGGCAAAGCGCGCCTGATGTATTATGTTGATATATGATGACAGGTCACGTCACTTCCGCTTATAAGCCGGCCCCGAGTCCACTTTGGTGTTACACCTACTGATTGCGGGACTGAGTCCGGACTCGGGCCGGCCTCAAACCACATCCAGAGGTGGACTGAGTCCACCTGGCCTCAGTCCGGCCTCGGTCCGGCTTTTCAAAAAGTTGATGTTACACATACGTCGAGCCGCCTCCGGGGCCGGCCTCAGTCCACTTTCAGACGTATGTGTAACAGGGTCTAACGCCTCTTCTTCGAAACTCTCCATGTATAGGTTGGCCACGACAGCCGAGACCGGACTGCCCATGGCTGCCCCTTCTGTCTGTTCATAGTATGAACCTTTATACAGAAAATATGTGGATCGAAGGACAAACTCTAGGAGTTGAGTGAGTTGTTCCGGTGAGAGTGCGGTACGGGTAGACAAATTGCTGTCTGATTGTAAGCGTTGCAAGGTAGCATTGCATGCGCCCTCAATCGGTACATTGGTGAAGAGTGAAACTACGTCAAACGAGACCATGCATTCCTGTGCGCCGATGGTTTGCTCTGCTATGAACTTTGCAAAACCACTCAAATTGGGAATCGTATATTCATTCGAACCGGTGAGCGGAGAAAAAATCTCTGCTAGGTACTTTGAGAGGTTGTAGGCAAAGGAGCCTATGCATGACACTATAGGTCGTAATGGTACTGCATGTGGGTTTGTGTATCTTGGGTAACCCGTTCAGCATCAGCCAGACTGGGACGGGGTTCAGTGCCTTTCCCAAGAACTGCATTGGTAAACACGGAGGGTAAAAGAAGCTATCAATATCCGTCTCAATCCCAATAATAGTCGCTGGCATTTTTACCGCTGGCATTTTTTCCTCTGGCATTTTTTTCCACTGGCAATTTTTCCACTGGCATTTTTTAATATTTTTACACCCTTTTGGCAAAACGGGGGGGGGGGGCTTTGGACGAATGGTCGCGTTCAAGTCAACGCGACGCTATCCACCCTTTCGGCATTAGCCAGCGCATGGAATGTAAATGGACTTGTTAAACGACTGAACGGAACTAGACAATGTAAACTGGATGACCCTTTGTTTTGTGAGAAACCTATAACAGATATTGTATTTTTAAGTGACACGCATTTATCATACAGTGATAACATCTCATATAAAGGATATTAATATTATTCCAACTGTCGGTCAAACGAACCTAGCAGACTGAGAGGGGGATTATGAGTCCTTCTTGTAAAGGGAACTACCATTATTGATAGAACCTGTAGTGAATATATGTGGCTGAAACTCAGTCATACATTTTTTGGCTTCAAAAAGGATATTTATATTATATGCCTAATATACATACCACTTGTCAACTCATCTTACACACTGAGAACAGGAATAGATAAAGAGATATTTGAAAACCTCGAAAGAAATATTGAAATATGCAGTGCAAAAGGAGAAGTTATTATCATGGGAGACCTTAACGCCCATATTAATCAAGCAGAATGTGACTACATAAGTCTGGATTCAAATGATCCATCAGTACACTTTCTACCTAATGCATACATTGCTGACACAACCCCTCAACGTAGAAACTTGTCAATTCATCAAGTCACTAATAATTACGGAAAACAAATTTTAGATTTATGCATATTAAAACTGCTCAACTCCGAATATTAAATGGAAGAACCTCATAATTAGGTGATACAATGGGAAGAGCAACTTTGTATAATACAAGAGGTGTCTCAATCGTTGATTACTGTATATGTAGCGCCTCACTACTTGATAAAGTTATAGCCTTTAATGAAGTTGGAGAATTCTTTCCTCTTTTATCCGATCATTGCCAAATAACATTAACCCTACAATCATTTGTATTCGCCCATGACAACATAGAACTACATGATATACAGCCATGCAAATGGACCCAAACGATTGAAGATCAAGTCATAACAAAATTAAATAAAGAAAATTTTGAACAAATCAGATTAGAATTGTCAAAAATTATATTAAATGACAACAAAACAGATAACAAAAGAAAAACAAACAAAACAGTCGACATCTTTACTCAAACCTTGAATGTCGCTGCTGGCATTTCCTTAGCCAAAAGACGAGAGTCAAGGTCAAGAAAAATCCAAACCATGGTTTAACTCGATATGCAGATCCAAACTACGACTAATAAGAAAACTGTAGAGATCTGAGAAAATCACCGTGGGATAACGTATTACGGCTAAAAGTTTTATGGGAACAAAAACTCCTTCGGAGATTAACACGTAAAAATCACAGAGCTTACAAAAAACATATGTTTGATAAATTACTCTCGCTAGATATTACAGAGACTCCTCAAAGTCCTCATCTTTTTGGAGTCTTGTGAACAAAATGAAAGAAAAAGACACAGATAATGCGTCTATAAATATAACAGCAAAAGAATGGTATGAACACTTCAGAAAACAAATGAACAAAGATTACAAACTTATTTTGATACTGAAGAAGCCTGTAAACACACAACTTTTGATTTACAAAAGCTTAATTCTACTATCACAGTCAAGGAAGTCTTAGATGCGATTAAAACTCTCAAAAGAAGGAAATCGGGCGGTATTGATAATTTATTGAATGAGATGATTATATCCTCAGGGAATGTCTACGTTAAAAATGTATGTAGATATATTTAATGCTTATCATTATCATTAATAAACGCTAATCATATAGGTTTTAGAAAAGGTTGCAGGACTAGTGACCATATATTCACTCTAAAAACACTGGTAGATAAAATGTTTAAAAATAAGAAATATTTGTATTTGTGTTTTGTGGATTTCCGCAAAGCGTTTGATTTAGTGAATAGAAAAGCTCTCCTCTTCAAATTAAAAAAACTACAATATAACCTGTCCAGTCTACAATATCATCGAAAATATGTATGAAGATGTACGACTTTCTGTTAAACTTCGGTAGGAGTACAACAAGGTTGTGTATTAAGCCCAACACTTTTTCTTTATATTTAAATGATATCAAAGATTTATTTGAAGGTAATTGTCACCCAGTAACATTACATTCGGGAGAAAAATGTCATGTCTTTTGTATGCAGATGACCTGCTTATAGTATCTGAAAAGGAGTGTGGATTTCAAACAGCATTAAACCACTTGAATGAATATTGTGTGAAGTGGAATTTAGAAATTAATACGGAAAAGACAAAGATAATGATTTTTATTAAGGGAGGAAGAATGTTAAAAGAAAAGTATTTTAATTTGATAACACCCGAGTAGAAACAACGAACGAATACAAATATTTAGGAATTATCTTCAAACCATCAGCTACTTTTACACGTGCAATAAAAACTTAATGAACAACTTAATGAACGAAAGACCTAAAGACCGAATATCCTTAATACCAAACTTAAAACTTTTCGATACCTGTATAAAACCAATCCTTCTTTATAATTCTGAAATATGGGGGCTTGAATACTTGATAAAGGATACGAAAGAATTAGAGAAATGCTACAAAACATTCCTACCCGAATCCCTACAACTGAAATTTTAAAAGTTCTCATTGGCACTAACAGATCAGCAATGAATAGCGCTATCCTAGCGGAAACCGGACGATTCCCCCTCGCACTAACAACATTAAAAAATGTTGTTGGCTGCTGGCATCACATGATAAACTCCTCCGAAAAAAGCTCTGTAAAGCAAGCTTACGTTGAGGGTAAAATCATTGACATCAAATATTGCAAAAACATGAAATCCTTTTAAACTCATTAGGTTTCTCTCACATCTGGCAAAATCATAATACATTTTAAGCCATACTTAACAAATTACAAGATAGGTATATAAAAGCCTGGAAAGACAGTCTATCAAATGAAAATAATAATGAACACTTTACAAAATTAAAAACATATAGAATTCTAAAAACAAAATACAAATTGGAAAACTATTTATTACTCGATATTGACAAATCACATATAGCTAAATACACGAAAATCAGAATAAGCAATAGTAACCTCAAGATTGAGAAAGGTCGGTAGAAGAAAATAACATTAATAGATAGGATATGCCCCCTTTGTAAAACTGACATAGAGAATGAAATACACTTCCTAACAAAATGTACATACTTAATAGATCTCAGATTTAAAATATACTCTAAACATAACAATATAGTACCGGACTTTCAAAACCTAAACGACGATGAGAAATTTAAACTAATGATGTCCATAATGCAATAATAATATTTAGAATAAGCGAAATGTGCGACAAACGAATAGCACTACTGATAAATAATAAACCAACATAAAAATAGACATAACATCCCCCCCCCCTTCCTACGCTTTAAAAAAAAATACATATATGTATGTATGTGTGTATGTACATTCATTAAAGTGTATGTGTGCATGTAGGTACGGGTGTGTGCGTGTGTGTGTATGTATGTGTATGTATGTATATGTATCTATGTATAAATATATACAAAGTTCAAGTATTGTTTTTTTACCACGTAATTTCTTTACTCTTTTATTTACATTGCTGATTATCTTTATACTATTAATATATTTTGATTGTCTATTATGTGATAGAAATACGACCATATACAAAATTAGTAGATCATTGATTGTTTTTTTACCATTATTATTAATCTCGATGTAAAAAGCATTATTTATTGTCTTCCCATGCTCACTGTCTCCAACGAGTTTGGAATAGGAATAGGGTCGAGTTGTCGGTATCATCTAAATTTGGAAATCATAAAACATATATATATATATGTATATTGTCTTACTATCATGTTGTATATATATATAGATATATATATTTTTTCTCCTTTTTATTTGAAAAGAAAAGTTTGGAAAATGTATAAAGTATTACAAGTAATATAATTTATTCTCATCCCTGTATTATATTTCAGGTGAGACATGCAGTAGTATGTTAATTTGTGTCATTCCTGGTTATTGTTAACTTTACTCTTATACTCAATTATCTATGTTACACTATAACTTTGAAATTTGTTATCCAATGTATGTAATAATTGAGAAATCTGTTTGGATTGAAATCAATAAAGTTAGAATTTGAATTTGAATTTATTTCACTGACAACTAAAAATGTAAGTGAGGTAACCAGACAGCAAATTATTAATTATCAATGTAGGTCTGTAGGCTACTTGTTGCAACTTGCAAACATAATAAAACGTTCCAATCCCAACCCCCAAATACCGAGTTGCAGTCTCTGTTTAATACAATAAACAAACCCAATTAACTTTTGGTTTACAATAAAGATATTAGTCTATATAAACTGTGACATTAATGTTTTCAAAGTAGCGATCTGCATGTACATCAATGACGATGTAATAATAAAGATCATCTTGAAGTCTTTATCTAACACATCATATTACATGAAAGCATCTTCAAAGTACATTAATAAACAACACTACACCAATTAAACAATTTATATAATCATATCGTACTATAATCCCTACTCAATGTCTCTGAAGCTACAGGAACTACAGTCGCCTCGCTAGAAAGATGACTCTACTCTCTAGCTCCCGGCTCCCAACATGAGTCCCAGACCACAATTTGACCTGCGCTCAGAAAGCTAAGTCTGCTGACCGTACGCTGACTAGCTGACAAAAGTCCTGACACGGCGACAGTGCACCTCACTAGCAATAAATCATTAAAACATTCTTACAGTATACTAGTAACATATACAAGAAATTAAAAATGTAGAATTCACTGAAAGGAAATGGTTATTCGGAGCGTATATATAAAGACTATAGCTGCAGAAGGAGCACAATTTTAGTGATATTATACATTGATTTACTACGGATATAACTTTTCACCACCTCGGCGTCATGTAGATGGTTGGTTGGTTGGTTATTTTACCTGACTGCTAAGAAAGCATAAATGCTTGTAAGCAACCAGACGGACGACGGCTTTAGGTCCTCTCCGAGGGACCTGGTATAGTGAGGATTAATGCCTTACCAAAGGGCACTAGCGCATCGACTTGGTTTCGAACTCGGGTCGCCGCTGCTCTACCAACTGAGCTATCTTGGATGAAATGAATTTGTAAAATGGTTTGGATTCATATATATACGCTGATATTTTAGCCTCAATGCTACCATATATATATCTTATAGGCCTGTAGGTACATGTATATTATACAAATGATGCATGCTCATGAGTTCATTATACAATCTATCCGCACTCGAGTTGAGGATGTGTGTTTCTATCGCACGAAGCCATTAGGCCGAGTGCGATATATAGATTGTCAGATATTTTTCGTAATATATGCCCCGAACTTACAGAACCCTAGATCCGCCCCTAGTTGTAAGAGTAACGATTTCCCCTTTTCTCTTTTATTTAGCACCATGTGAAACTAATACGGCCTACATCGACCTTGCAGTAGAAAGCAGCATCACTGTAGACTACCAACACGCTAGCGCATACGCACCCGGGTCATCAATTTACGCATTTGTGGCAGCTGATCCCCCAACCAATTCATCATTCGCCGTCGGAGTTACCACGGTGAACGTTACCTATGGTGGTTTGAGTAATTACTCGTGCATCTTCAATGTTAGTGTAATAGGTTAGTAACAGATATACTATATTTTCATGTGAAAATGGAGTGGAAAATCTTTTATTGTAAAGTAGGTTACATGTATTTCCTTTTTCATTCCTCTTGGGCACTTTGGTGTCAAATTTTTATTTCATTAATAAGTTTAATGAAATTGAAATAATATTTGTGTTATTATCATACAAATGGTAAATGTCCGCATGGCAGTCACATAGCCCAGATACCTGACAATCTCCTCCAGTTAATACTGTATGTCTTGTAAAACGGATACAGATTTTCAATGGGTGTGCTAACACAATCCTGTCCCCCAAAATTGACAATATAAGTTTACAATTCAATAACTTACTAATGAAACCATCACGTGATTGACATCAAATTGCATCTTAAAAAAACTATAATATACTCAGGTATGCTCCAGATCTATGTCAATTTGAACTGAATTGAATTATACACTTTTTGAGTTATTAACTTTCAGAATGTAAATAATTTTTTGTCTGTACATCAGATCATTTTAGGGCAGCAAACCGTGGTTTAAGGGCAATTCGGTGTATAATTTTTCTAGGGGTGGTTACAGCCCCTTCCTAATAGACAACTTTGTCTGGGTTTTTTCGTAATGTAACTCACTCACTTGTAACTCACTTGATCCAGGATTATTCAGTCTTTAGACTGCTGTTCCTATCCATGGTTTCCTTTGGTTGGGGTTGTCATCATATTTATCTGGGGCATCTTTCCACCATTTCTCAAGTCCAGATTTGAATCGATTGATAGTGGTACTCTCCACAACTTCGACTGGAAGACCATTCCACACATTGATTATGCTCTGGCTTAATGAATTAGTGTCTTCCGGTATTTTAGCTCGTAGAGCTTAAGTGAGTGACCACGCGGTGCGACTGCACTTTGTTCTGCTGAAGAAGTGTTGTCAAACTGGTGCATTATTCTGAACACTTGAATCATATCAGATTGTTTCCGTCTGTACTGTAGAGTGGGGATTTTCAGTGCTTTGAGTCTCTCTGAGTAGTTTAAGTGTCTCACACTTTTGACAAGTTTTGTAGCCCTCCTCTGCGCCTTTTTCAACTTATCCTTGTACATACAGGATAAGTAAGATACATAGCAAATGTAGCTTTGACGAGTTCATCAGGCAGAGAGAGTTCCCAAACCTGACAGATTCTGGAAAAAATGACTTCTGGTAGATTGGAAGAAGATAGCTATCCATTCATAAGGTGCATAAGATATCTCGAACTGCCGGGTATGCCCATGGTGTGATGTATAAATATATACAGAACCAAGTATATGCCTTGGGAATGTTGGTGTGCATCAGGTTGATCAGTTGTGTAGCCAGGATTTGTGTTCATGAGCGGACAGAGCTAGGGCACTGAGGGGGCATTGCCTTTATGTGGGGGAAGGGGGGATGGGGGAAATGGAGAGAGAAAAGGTTTCTCATTGGTTTGAATGATGTGGAGATGGGTGCCTAACATCTGGGGGATCAAGCTTAAACCACTCAACCATGACACCTCTAGCCAAGTAAAATGCTGATTTCGAATGTGAATCATAAATCTCACATTTTAAGAGTTGTCAGTGAAAATGTCTTTGAAGCAAAGAGCTCAATATCTTTCTTGATCACTATTTTCATATCAGTATATATCAGTCTGCGAACATGTCGACCTGATCTAGTGACATATGTGTTCTGAGTTTGTTTAGCACTGTTTTGTGATCGGTGTGTGTTTCCATCTGTTGGCACGTTGTCTTGATCATTTTGTTCAATGACTTGTTCTATGTCATGTTGGATTTCAGGTTTTTCTCCTGTTTCCCGAATGTGTCTTCGGGTGCGTCGTAGAGTTTGGCCACTTGGTGTTTGCACCTCATAGGACTTTGGTTCAGGTCTCTTCTTTAGTACTGTTCCTTTGTCCCAGTGTCTATTTTCCTGGTTTTGTATGCGAACCTGCTGTCCTTGGTGAAGTGGTGGGAGGACGCGTGTTCCTGTCGTAGTAGAACTTCTGCTGATCTTGTCTTTCTTGCAGGCGTTCTTTCACTGCTTCCCTATTAGGATCACGGTTATGGATCCTTACTGGAAGATTAGTCTGGATCTTCCTACCTAGTAGTAGTTCTGCTGGTGACGGTAGATGAGTCGATGGGTGTTGCCCTCACGTACTGCAAAGCCTTGTTGACATCTTGTCTGGCTCGCTTCGCTTTCGTCATCGTCATCTTGATGGTTTGTACCTGACGTTCAATATATCCGTTTGACTGTGGGTATCTCGGGCTTGAGGTGACATGAGTTAAACTCCACTCGTCAGCAAAGGATTTGAACTGAGAGCTTCTGTATTGAGGACCATTGTCACTCAAAACCTTCTCTGGTGTGCCTTGTTCGGAGAATACTTCCTTCAATATGTCGATGACACAGGCACTTGTTGCTCGTCCTTGGATCTTCTTGACAATTGGGTACTTGGAGTATACATCTGCAATTAGTAAGTACTCCTTACCATCCAAGTGGAACAAATCAGTGGCAATGACCTGCCACGGTCTTGTTGGAATCTCACGTGGTTGAAGTGGTTCAGACGTCTGTGATTTTCCAAACTCTTGGCATACTGGACATGATTTCACGACATCTTCTATGTCTGAGTTGATGCCATGCCAGTAAATGCAACTCTTTGCAAGTAGTTGGCTCTTCACTATTCCTTGATGGGCTTCATGAAGCTTGTCCATGAACTCTCTCGTCAAGGCTCTTGGGATGAAGACTCTTGCTCCCTTTAGAAGGACTCCATCTTCAATGGACAACTCGTCTCTGTATGCCCAGTATTTCCTCAGTGGTTCTGCTACATCACGTCGATATCCAGGCCAACCTTGAAGAATGACGTCTCTCAAGGCACATAATTCAGCATCTTGGGCAGTTGCATTCCGCAATTGTTGAATCTTTTGCTCTGAGAACATGACATGGTCGATGCGCACTGGCGTCTCTATGGTCTTGCCAGGTAGAGGATTTAGGCGAGACATTGCATCTGACAATAACATCTCGCGTCCAGGTTTGTACTTGATGACTACATCATAACCTTGTAGGCGTAACAGCATCCTCTGCAATCTTGGGGAGCTGCTCCTAGGTTCTTCAGATGAATCATCTCCAGTGGTTTGTGATCAGAGAGAACCTTGAATGGCTTACCATACACAAATGTATGAAATTTCTCACAGGCGTATATCACAGCTAGCATTTCTCTCTCGATGTTAGCGTATCTTGTCTCTGTGTCAGTCAGGGATTTTGACGCAAAGGCAATGGGTCTGCCTTTCTGAGTCAGTGCTGCTCCAAGTCCTCTGGATGAGGCGTCGACTTCTAACACTGCTTCTTCCTGGGGTTGAAGTATGCAAGTGTAACTTCATCTGTGATGAGTTTCTTGATAGCCTCGAATGCTTGTTGATGCGATGCCGTCCATGCGTAAATCGCATCCTTCTTCATCAATTCTCGGAGTGGAGCAGTTTGTGTTGCAAGATTGGGAATGAACGGAGACATGTATGTCACAATCCCGAGGAATTCTTGCAATGCCTTCACACTTGTAGGTGCATTGATAGCATCAATGGCTGCCGTCTTCTGAGGATCTGGATGTACACCATTCTGGTCGAACACCAAACCGAAGAAGCGAACTTGGTCTTGCTTGATTCTGCATTTCTCCAAGTTGAAGATCAGCCCATGTTCTCTTGCTACCCTCATGAGACAGTGTAGGTTCCGGTCGTGTTCCTCTTCGTTTGCTCCAACGACGGCAACATCATCAGCTAGGCCAATCACCCCGGTACACTTCTCGAGTATTTGGTTCATCTTCTGTTGAAAGATGTCTTGAGATACAGACAATCCAAATGGAAGTCTCTTGAACCTGTATCTTCCGAATGGACTATTGAACGTAGTCAGCGTGCTGGATTCATCGTCGAGCTTTATGGACCAGTATCCATGTTTAGCATCTAGTGTTGAGAACACTGTAGCTCCAGCAAACTTGTGCTTGATTTCCTCTAGAGTAGGAGTTGAGGTGTGTGCACGCTTGATTGCCTTGTTGAGATCTTTAGGATCCAGACAAACCCGCCAGCGTCCGCTAGGCTTCTTGGCGTACACCAGACTTGATACCCAGTCAGTAGGTTCCACTACTGGTTCAATCACCTCGAGTCTCTCCATCTCGTCCAACTCATGCTTGATCTCATCTTTGATGTGTATTGGACATCGTCTTGCTGCATGAATGACGGGCGGAACATCTTTGTCTATGACAATATGGTACTCCCCACTGAACTGTCCTATACCTTCGAAACGGTCTGGGTAGAGCTCTTTCAACTGCTTCTTGTCTGCAATTTGGCTTTGTGGGGTCTCCTTCACCATACAGTTCAATATCACCAGCCCCAACTTTAGACATAGTGGCAACCCTCCAATAGCTGGTCTATTAGTGTCTACCACAAAGAATTTGGCATCGACTCTCTTGTCTCCACGTCTGCAAGTGAGCGTGTGGATGCCGAACTGAGGAATGACTCTCGCCATATCCCGTGATTATTGTGTTGGTCTTCTGGAGCATCCCAGCCAATGGTCGGCCATCCCTGCTCACCCGGCTAGGGTACATTGACTTAAACAGACGCAGGGGTAGGATGTTTCCTTGTGCTCCTGTATCTACCTTCAGCTTCAGAGTGGCTGGTCTCATAGGAGTAAGCATAATGTCAATATCTGCAAATACTTCATTTTCCTCAATGTGATCTATAGAGATGATAGAGATTGTCTCGAATCTGCAATTTTCGCTCTCTTCATCTGGTTGATCATCTTGCAGCACTTCATGGACATGTTGGGGTGGATGGCGACTCTGGTACTTCTTTGGTCCCATCTCACGTTTATCCCAATGTGGTTTCTTCTGATAAGATTGTCCAGTTGCGGATTTCTTTCCTTGTGTAGATTTCCTACAACACTGCTGCCAGTGGTTTAGACCTCCACACCCACGGCATGTGGTGCCATACGCTGGGCATTTCTTACTTGGGTGAGTCCTACCACAGTTCTGGCATTTACTCTGCAACTTGTTTTCGGTATGAGTCTTCCTTCGGACTGCATCCACATTCATCTTGTGGTTACCGACAGCCTTCATCATGTTCATGTGGCTTTCTGTTGCTTCATGTGTCCTGGCAACGTCAAGTGCTGCATCCAACTTGAGCTTCTCATCTTTGCCCAGGAGTCTTTCTTGTACTTTCATGTACTTCGTACCAATGATGAGTTGCTCGATGAGGCATTCATCCATTTCAGTGGCTGAAAACTTGCATTTTTTTGCTTGAAGTTTACACCTGGTCACGAAGTCATCAATTGTTTCATGTTGGTCTTGCCTGAACTTCTGAAGGTTAAACCGACTTATGCGAAAATTTGATTTCGGCTCGAAGTGCTTCTCGAAAGCATCCATCACAGTGTCAGGCTTGTTTCTGTAATCGTCATTAAGTTCCCAAGAGTTGTAGATTCTTATCCCTTCCTGACCTAACCAAAGTAGGAGGTATGTCACCTTCTCAGGACCAGACTTCTTGGCTAATGGGCCCTTGAAAATCAACTCGCAATATTGACGAAAATTTAGAAATGTTGTAGGTGGATCATCAGATCTCCAGTCCATACAAGGAGGATTAACTCCTGTCATTTCACCCATGTTGGTGAATTTTCGTGTCAACCTGTTTGAATGTGCGTATATCTATTGTGTAGATGGTGCAAATATGTACACTAGATCAAATCTTTAGATTCTATTATTCTAACAGTTAGATCCTAGTTACACAAAGGAGTAAGGTTTGGCACAAAAAACCTTAACCTGTATACAAAAAGGAGTAAGTAATCTTATCCTGTATACAAAAAGGAGTAAGGAAGCACCTTATTCTGTATTTAAGACTACACAGAGGAGTAAGGGTTAACCACCTTATCCTGTTCAGGTTACACGAAGGAGTAAGGAATTGCCTTATCCTTATCAATCAATCTCACAAAGGCTGTGCATTTTCATTAAAAAATGACATAGGGTCTAAGATTCGTTTTATCAATATCATGCAGACATATTTCATCAACAAGTCATAAATTTTTATACCCTGCACAATAAATATTATTAAATTCAACAACAATATTGACATGCTTCTGAAGTTCTGTTATCGTTTCTCGATACCAATTCTATGAGCCTGAATTTTCTTCAGCTGCGAATAATTGTTCAAAGTTCAGTTCTATGTTCATATCTTGACCTGATATTAACTGCTTATCGTCGAGCGTGGAACTAACATTAACAATGAGTCACTTGCTGTCTTGAAAAGACAGGCTTATTTCACATTCATTGTTCTGTGTGAAACATTACCTTCTGGAAAGCTTCTTCCTTGATAAGTTTATTGATTTCATCACCAGTCTATCTGCGAGAATCCATGTCGATCCCTCGTAGAAAGTAGATCGGCTAACTTGAATGTCATCAAATCTAGTCCGGTCCGTATGCGATATCGGCGTCCCTCAGATCTCTGCTAGCAAAATCCAACAGTGTATGCAGCAGAACATCTCAGCTCAACGCGCGAAATCAATCACTCGCGATAAAATTTAATTTCAGCCAATTCAATATTAGTCCGCGTTGTTGTCATGGTTGCCTACCGACGTCGTCGACAAGTCTAATTTGGGTGCGCGTACATAGCTTGCACACAGCTCAGCGCGTAGTCAATTCAACTCCGCACGGGATAGCTTCGGCGCGGCATCTCATCGGGCGTCCGCTCGGTCAGCCAGGCTAGTGCTATTTTGATCCGTCAGAGTCAGTCTACTAAACTTGTGTGGTAAAAACGTTTCCCATCTGAACGTTAGTAGTTATATCGGCACAAAATTGTCCCAGTCACTTCGATGATTCTAACTTTCACCGCTGCCACCATGTTGTGTTTTGTGTTCCTACACAAAGAAGTCAAATAAAGATAAAACTGGAGACATGTGATATAACGTTCATATGACCTTGGCGTGTCCTTTATTGTGCAACCTTTTTACCGCGCTTCTCTTACACAAGAGATATGCATGCGCGCATATATGAATGTAGTTATAGCATAACTCATCTCATTACAAAAATAATGTACGTACTGAAATGAATGGATTAGAGAGGCAGCCACTGACGTCGGTTGCATGAGCATACGTGTAGGTGTCATACGCTTATTGATCTTGTGAGGGGGGAGTTCGTTAATACAAGACCTGGCAAAGCAGCGATGGACCATTTTCACTGTGTGACTTTTGTCCTTCATATACAGCGGAGGTTCACATTATTATTATTATTTTTTACTATCATTATTAGTATTGATTTTGTTAGATGTTCTATGCATAGGTATTGTTATTGTTGTTGGTGTTGTTATCCTCATCATCATCACTATCGTCATCATCATTATAGGCCTACCCGATATCACCTCACTTGCATGCGTCTGTATATTAATCTTGTGTGCATATATACCCACCTCCCTCCTTACAGCGCTTTCTTCCCCTGACTGTCCGGAGAGCGTGACGGTAGAGGGTGGCCCCGGTATTACATCAACATCAGCAAGCTGGCAACTTGCTACTTCGACACACGGTGATGAGTTCCCATTCTCTACACTCCAGCCGATGGGTCCTCCTTTTCTCTTGGAGACAATACTGTCACTGCTTATCTGACTGGTTATCCAAACATCAGCTGTACCTTCACAGTCACTGTAGTGGGTGAGTGTGTGTTCATAACCACGTATTAGAGAAACAGTCCTATTGAAGTGTAATTATAAGAACGTATTATTTAGATATAGAGGTCTATACACTAATAAACTGTGTTTATATACTTAAAAGTAAATGTAAATCGCTACATGTATTCACGCATAGTGGGTTCTTCATGGGGAATTTTACATCAATCTGGTGTTATACCCAATAACAGGTATTGTCAGTTACCAAGAGTGGACTTCAGTACGTTGCAGATCTTGTGTAATTAATGCACTGTGCCCTAGCCTATTTACCGTATGGAATTCTTATCACCATGTCAAATTTTCCTCACCCTCGAGATATAGGCAAATTGGAGTATTTTCTGATGAGACCACAGGTTCGCTGCTTCAGAGACCTTTGCATGTTACAGACAAATTAATTGGTAATTTAACCAAATCTAGTGTCAGCGAATTACGATGCACATGAACACTAACTACCATGTGGCTTTAACAAGCACTGCCAAAGTCGTTTTGGACTTGAAGGTTAATATATAGACCTAGTTCTAGAGAGAGTCAACAATTGGCAGATTGACATGCCCATGCATGCCCATCCCCTTCCTTATTTGAAACCCAAGTATCTGCTGGAGTCAACTACATGTATCACTGCTACATGAATCTGTAGCATAGGGCACAACAAACATATTATTTCAATAGTGAAAGAATATTTTAATCTTTTTTACCATTATGAAATCATGTAGATGACGTAGCCCTTCTTCTGTCTTAATCATTATCTAATTCTAGCTGTTACCATCTTTTTTCATAAATGCAGGAATTGGCATTTCAAACATCTTTTTAGCAGATATAAAAATCAGTGTTTTCTGGTAGGCATCCTATTATGCAACATATAATCCTAAGAATTAGGACATTTCTAGGAAATTTTTGGTACAAAGCAATTGTAAAAACTAGATGACTTCGTCACTTGAAAGACGAATAAGGTGGTCTGCCAGGGAGAGGCAGAGACAGAGGGAGACAGAGGAAGAGAAGTTGAGAGAGACAGAGAGAGGGAGAGGGAAATGAAGAGTAGAGTAGAGAAGAGAGAGAGAGATGCAGAGACAGAGCAAGAGAAGGAGATGGGGCAGAACAAGAGAGGGGAGGGGAAACAGAGCAAGATAGAGGAGAGAGAGAAATAGAAAGAGATGCAATGGAGAACGATGTATTTAATATTTCCAGCATAAATAGAATTGAATATTTACAATAATATATAAATAGAGAGAAGTTATAGACATGTAAACAATTCTATGTCCGGTGGGAGAGACGTAAACATTGCATATACCTGGGCTGAATAACTGGAAAAGTGAAAACGTCTGGAAAGGAGACTAGCATCATAGATATGGGACGATTTGATATGTTTTTAGAGTTAGGAGATTAACCCTATAGTTTTAATCAACGACAAGGAATCCGATTTCCCATAGGGTTGTACAAAAACTATTGAAATTCCTCTCCAAAAGTTAACACTCAAAATTAGGCATTTTATTACATTGTTTGTGATTGTATATGTTATGACTGTCGAAGAAGGTGATAAAATCATGTGTAAAACAGAACAAAAACATTGACCCACCTGAAATCGAACCTTCGAACCTGGGTCGATTGAATGGGAGGCAAGTGCTTTAACCAATGGACAAAAAAATTTCTCATTGACTTTACATGCAAAGCTGACAAACCGCCTTGGCATAGCGCAATTTCAACTATTAATTAAAAATTTCGACATGATCCTAACATCTGATCAAAAAACAAAAGGCACGCCCCAACTCAAACATAACACATGAAGTTATGAAGTAATTCGAAGGTTCTCTTATAATCCTCACTTTCAAAAATTGAACCTCCTTAGATCTCATAAGTTATTATATCTGCCCAATATCAAACTTTCACAAACTTCCTTCTTCCACTCATTCTTGCCAAATTTGATCTGTAATCAATCAAAGGCAGTAAAACTGCCAACTCTTTGACATCCTTCTGAATACCTCTCCCATTTGAGTAGCCTAGCAGAGTGGAGATAATATTGCAGTGCCTTTGAGTGCTCTGCGTGGTGGATATGTGCACTGTATAAATATCAGATATTATTACAAGTTTCTGAAATTCTTTCTAATGGTTTATCAAATTTTCTTCAAACTTTCACTGATATGTGTTGTATTATGACAGTTTAACCATGTATTGTAAACGAACTACATGATGCGCGCACGCATATCATTGTGACGCTGGATATTGGTCCACGCCAATAAAGCTCTACCCATGTAAGATGTGACTCTATTATCGTCTTCAAGATCCCACTTATTTGTGTCCATAATCTACAGTGTGTAATATTTGACATTAGCCATGCCCCATAACACAACAATATGTGTCTCTCATTTTGTAATGCTTTTAATAATTCAAAATCATTAACAGGATGAATTTTGGATTAAACCATATACCGACCTAATTGATTCCAACCACTTTCCGACATTAGAGCGACGTCAGCCTAACATCAGCTTTTTATGTCAAAAATTGGTCGTATTAATGACGTTGTTCCAACAACAATTTTCTGACCATTTAACGACCAAGAGTATATAAAGCAGTAGTAGTAGTAGTACAGTTGTAGTAGTAGTAGTAGTATTAGCAGCAGTAGAAGTAGTAGTAGTAGTAGTACAGTAGAAGTGTAGTAGTATATAGTTGTAGGAGTATATAGTTGTAGTAGTACAGTTATAGTAGTAGTAGTAGTAGTAGTAGTACGGTGATGGTAGTAGTAGTAGTTGTATTAGTAGTAGCAGCAGTAGAAGTAGTAGTAGTAGTAGTACAGTAGAAGTGTAGTAGTATATAGTTGTAGTAGTATATAGTTGTAGTAGTATAGTTATAGTAGTAGTAGTAGTAGTAGTAGTACGGTGATGGTAGTAGTAGTAGTTGTATTAGTAGTAGTAGTAGTAGTAGTAGTAGTAGTAGTAGAACATAAAGTAGTAATAGTACAGTAGTAGCAGTAGTAGTAGGAGTACATAAAGTAATATTAGTAGTACGGTGGTAGTAGTAGTAGTACTAGTAGTTGTTGTAGTTGAGGTAGTAGTGCCGTAGTAAGAGTAGTAGTAGTAGTAGGGGTGCATAAAGTAGTAGTGGTACGGTGGTAGCAGTAGTAATAGGAGGGTACATAAATTAATATTAGTAGTATGGTGTTAGTAGTAGTAATAGAGTTGTTGTAGTAGTAATAGTAGTAGTAGTAGTAGTAGTAGTAGTAGTAGTAGTGTAGTAATGGTAGAACATGGAGTAGGAGTAGTAGTAGAAGGCGGGGAAGTATAGTAGTAGGAGTAGTAGTAGTAGAGTAGTAGTAGTAGTAGGCGGAGAAGTATTGTAGTAGTAATAGTAGAAGTAGTAGTAGTAGTGTAGTAATGGTAAAACAGGGAGTAGGAGTAGTAGTAGAATTAAGGCGGGGAAGTATAGTAGTAGGAGTAGAAGTAGTAGTAGGAGTGTGGTAGTATAGTTGTAGCAGCAGTAGTAGAAGTAGTAGTACATAAAGTAATAATAGTATGGTAGGAGGAGGAGGAGTACATAAAGTAATATTAGTAGTATGTGGTAGTAGTAATAATAGTAGTTGTAGTAATAGTAGTACATGTTGTACGGTAGTAGTAGTAGTGGTAGTAGTAGTAGTAGTACATAAAGTAGTGATAGAAGTAGTAGTGGTAGTAGTAGTGTAGTAATGGTAGAACAGGGAGTAGGAGTAGTAGTAGAAGGCAGGGAAGTATAGTAGTAGTAGGCAGAGAAGTATAGTAGTAATAGTAGTAGTAGTAGTAGTATTAGTAGTAGTAAGAGTATAGTAAGCAGTCGTACCAGTACGGTAGTAGTAGCAGGAGTAGTAGAAGTAGCAGTGGGAGTGTGGTAGTATAGTTGTAGCAGCAGTAGTAAAAGTAGTAGTACATAAAGTAATAGTAGTATGGTATGTATACATGTAGTAGTAGGAAGAGTACATAAAGTAATATTAGTAGTATGTGGTAGTAGTTGTAATAATAATAGTTGTAGTAGTTGTAGTAGTAGTAGTACATGTAGTACGGTAGTAGTAGTAGTAGTAGTAGTAGTACATAAAGTAGTGGTAGAAGTAGGAGTAGGAGTAGTAGTAGTAGTAGTAGTAGGCGGAGAAGTATAGTAGTAATACAAGTAGCAGTAGTAGTAGTAGTAGTAGCAGTAGAAGTAGTAGTAGTATTATAGTAGTTGTATTAGTAGGGAAGGGAAAAGTCGGCCCCTGCCCCCTCCCTCCCCCCTCCCCTTCTTATCTTATCGAACATGGCATTCGTTAAGTATGCAAGATCAATGTTGTTATTGTTGATTGTCGGATATATTTCGTAATATGCCCCGAACTTACAGAACCCTAGCTCCGCCCCTAGTTGTAAGAGTAACGATTTTCCCTTTTCTCTTTTATTTAGCACCATGTGAAACTAATACGGCCTACATCGACCTTGCTGTAGAAAGCAGCATAACTGTAGACTACCAATACGCTAGCGCATACGCACCCGGGTCATCAATTTACGCATTTGTGGCAGCTGATCCCCCAACCAATTCATCATTCGCCGTTGGAGTTACCACGGTGAACGTTACCTATGGTGGTTTGAGTAATTACTCGTGCATGTTTAATGTTTGTGTAATAGGTAAGTAACAGGTATACTATATTTTCATGTGAAAATGGAGTGGAAAATCTTTTATTGTAAAGTAGGTTACATGTATTTCCTCTTTCATTCCTCTTGGGCACTTTGGTGTAAATTTTTTATTTCATTAACAAGTTTAATGAAATTGAAATAATATTTGTGTTATTATCATACAAATGGTGAATGTCCGCATGGCAGTCACATAGCCCAGATACCTGACAATCTCCTCCAGTTACTGTATGTCTTGTAAAACGAATACAGATTTTCAATGGGTGTGCTAACACAATCCTGTCCCCAAAATTGACAATATAAGTTTACAATTCAATAACTTACTAATGAAACCATCACTTGATTGACATCAAATTGCACCTTAAAAAACTATAATATACTCCGGTATGCTCCAGATCTATGTAAATTTGAACTGAATTAAAATATACACTTTTTGAGTTATTAAGTTCAGAATGTAAATAATTTTTGTCTGTACATCAGATCATTTTAGGGCAGCAAACCGTGGTTTAAGGGCAATTCGGTGTATAATTTTTCTGGGGGTTGTTACAGCCCCTTCCTAATAGACAACTAATTTGTCTGGGTTTTTGTCTCGCTTGCGTAGCGAAAAGCGAGACATAGGCGCCGCTTTTCCGGCGGCGGCGGCGGCGTTAACATCAAAACTTAACCTAAGGTTAAGTTTTAGAATTGTTAATATAATTTTGAAAGTATAAGGTCCTATTAAATGAAACTTGGACTAAAGGGTTATCAAGTATCCCCAATCATGTGAGGAAAATTTCAGGTCACAAAGTCAAGGTCAAAGGTCATTTCAGGTCAACAAACTTAGACTATGTTGTGGCATCATCATCAAAAACTTAACCTGAGGTTAAGTTTTTGAATTTGTAATATAATTTTGAAAGTATAAGTTCTTATTCAATGAAACTTAGACTAAAGGGTTATCAAGTATCCCCAATCATGTGAGTAGAATTTCAGCCCACTAGGTCAAGGTCAAAGGTCATTTCAGGTCAACAAACTTAACTATGTTGTGGCATCAGGCTAAGATTTTTTAATTGTTATCATAATTTTGAAAGTATACATTCCTATTCCATGAAACTTGAACATAAGGGTTATCAAGTATCACCAATCATGTTATTAGTCTTTTAGGTGACAAAGTAAAGGTCAAATGTCATTTCAGGTCTGGAAACTTAGACTTTGTTGTGGCATCAACATCAAGATTTTGAAATTTTAGCATAATTTCAAAAGTGTTTGTTCAAATTCCATGAAACTTGTACCCAAGGGCTATCAAGTATCACAAATCATGTGACACAAATTCCAGGTCACAAAGTCAAGGTCAAAGGTCATTTTAGGTCAGTAGACTTGGATTATGTTCTCAAAATTTAATATGAGAATTAATAAATAAATTGTTGTTATTTGTTCATATTTCATGAAAGTAAATATTCGAATCATTCGAGTACTTTCCCATGAATATTCTAATAGTAATTTTAGTATTCGATCCCAGGCCTAGTATGTACATGATCAGTTACAGCTAGGTGACAATATTGATGTTTCGATAATATATATTGGAGTATATCTCATAATAATTATGACTGCATGTATTAGGAATAGAGGTAACAAAACTGAGAGATTGAGACAGATAGTGAGTGAGAGAGAGAGTTAGATCCTGTTTACATCTTAATGAATAGATTAAATTAGTATATTGGACATATATAGGGGAGAAGAAAACTAACATTTTCCCCCTGTAAAATGAGAAATGAATGGTTTCATAAAATCTCTGTTGTAAAATACAAAAATCACTTCCCTGCTCATTCCTGGCAATTGGAAACAACAAAAATCAAAGAAAACCAAATCTGTCTACCACAGCTGTTTAAAGGACAATAAAACCCCAAACTTGTATGCACTTTAACAGAAGCAGACAAATCTTAGATGCATATAAATGAAGGTTTCAGGAAAAGGAACAAGTAATACAAGTTAAGAATATTTGACATCCCCAAATCACTAATTGTATGGGGATCTGAAATTCGCAATGTTCTCATTATGCTAATGAGACGTGATGTGATGTAGATGGGCTCTACCTTCCAATTGTTTTTACACAAAATGCTGAAAAATCCTCTTTTCTTAAAAAGTTTATTAGATAACTTTATTTGTAAATTACTGACAAGCATTGAAACATTTATAGTCTTACCCATACACTAAATCTCATTTTATTGTATTCTTATGATACAGTAAATAATTATTCTGATGATTCATAATCAATATTCACTTCAAAATGCTTATTATATTCAGAGGATTTCATTTTCGGGGGTCTGCAAATGGGCCACCCTGCCTATAAAAATAATGTCCCAACCTCAATTTTTCATCATATCGAATTGCGTAATGCCGAATTGCGTAATGCAGGCGAGACCGCCGAGAGCGTTTCACTTGTTTTGTAATGTAACTCACACACTTGTAACTCACTTGTAACTCACTTGTAACTCACTTGATCCAGGATTATTCTGTCTTTAGACTGCTGTTCCTATCCACGGTTTCCTTTGGTTGGGGTTGTCATCATATTTATCTGGGGCATCTTCCACCATTTCTCAAGTCCAGATTTGAAACGATTGATAGTGGTACTCTCCATAACATCGCCTGGAAGACCATTCCACACATTGATTATTCTCTGGCTGAATGAGTTTTTCCTTAGTGTCTTCCGGCATTTTAGCTTGTAGAGCTTAAGTGAGTGACCACGGGTGCGACTGCATTTTGTTCTGCTGAAGAAGTGTTGTTCTTGAAGATTGTCAAACTGGTGCATTATTCTGAACACTTGAATCATATCAGATTGTTTCCATCTGTACTGTAGAGTGGGGATTTTCAGTGCTTTGAGTCTCTGTGAGTAGTTTAAGTGTCTCACACTTTTGACAAGTTTTGTAGCCCTCTTCTGCACCTTTTTCAACTTATCCTTGTACATACAGCCATGGCTCTCCTTTCTGAAAAAATTGGTCCATGGGGCTTATAATGGTCGGAAAATTGACCCTGATTTTTAGGGGCCGTCAGACACCCATCCTAATGGAAATTTTTGTCATATTTTTGGTGTGTTTTGTGATGTCCAGTCGAACTACTTCCTACTGACAAAGTGATGCATGGGCAAGATCGGGTAAAATCGACCCTACTTTGGTACGTGTTTGGGGGGCTCTGAGGGCTAACCCGACAGCTAAAGTCAGACTGACAACATTTTTGTCAATGAGTTAGAGATTTTAAGTTAAAACTTCGAGGGTTCAATTTTAGTGGATAATATGGGGTGACTCTTTCAGGACAGGCACCCAGACTATGTAGTTTGACGTGCGGTTAAAAAAAGCCTCCTCTCTCAATGGAGCTTGATCGATGCTCTGTACCTCCACTGGTTAGCAAAGGTAGCATTGACGAGTTCATCAGGCAGAGAGAGTTCCCAAACCTGACAGATTCTGGAAAGAATGACTTCTGGCAGAAGATAGCTAGTCCATCCATAAGGTGCATAAGATATCTCGAACTGCCGGGTATGCCCATGGTGTGATGTGGTGTGCAGGTTGATCAGTTGTGTAGCCAGGATTTGTGTTCATTAGCGGACAGGGGGCACTGAGGGCATTGCCTTTATGTGGGGAAGGGGGATGGGGAAATGGAGAGAAAAGGTTTCTCATTGGTTTGAATGATGTGGAGATGGGTGCCTTACATCTGGGGGAGATTAAGTCAAGTGCTTAAACCACTCAACCATGACACCTCTAGCCAAGTAAAATGCTAAGTAAAATAATGTACGTACTGAAATGAATGGAGTGGAGAGGCAACCACTGACGTCGGTTGAGCATAGGTGTCATGCTTATTGATCTTATGAGGGGGAGTTAGTTACCAGACCTGGCAAAGCAGCGATGGACCATTTTTACTGTGCGGCTTTTGTCCTTCATATACAGCAGGGGTTAACATTATTACTAATTTTTATGCCCCTGCTACAAAGTAGCCGGAGTCATTATGTTTTCTGGTTGTCCGTCCGTCCGTACGTACGTGTGTCCCGTTCTCGTGATCGCGTTATCTCAAGAACCAATTGATGGATTACCGCCAAACTTGGGTCATGTATGTATCTTGCAGAGCTAATGAACTGATTAGATTTTGGGGTCACGAGGTCAAAGGTCAAAGGTCACAAGGCTCATTATGTATGCAAAAATAGCTCGTGATCGCGTTATCTCAAGAACCGATTGATGGATTACCGCCAAACTTGGGTCATGTATGTATCTTGCAGAGCTAATGAACTGATTAGATTTTGGGGTCAAAGGTCAAAGGTCACAGGGCTCATTATGTATGCAAAAATAGCTCGTGATCGCGTTATCTCAAGAACCGATTGATGGATTACCGCCAAACTTGGGTCATGTATGTATCTTGCAGAGCTAATGAACTGATTAGATTTTGGGGTCACGAGGTCAAAGGTCAAAGGTAACGGCTCATTATGTATGCAAAAATAGCTCGTGATCGTGTTATCTCAAGAACCGATTGATGGATTACCGCCAAACTTGGGTCATGTATGTATCTTGCAGAGCTAATGAACTGATTAGATTTTGGGGTCACGAGGTCAAAGGTCACAGGGCTCGTTATGTATGCAAAATAGCTTGTGATCACGTTATCTCAAGAACCGATTGATGGATTACCGCCAAACTTGGGTCATGTATGTATCTTGCAGAGCCAATGAACTGATTAGATTTGGGGTCACGAGGTCAAAGGTCACAGGGCTCATTATGTATCCTAAAATAGCTCGTGATCGCGTTATCATTAGAACCAACAGATGGATTACAATCAAACTTGAATTTTAAAAATTGCTTCCATTTTGGTTTGTAAAATTGCTCTATGGCGGAGGCATCATTTTCGACTGCGCGCAGTTGAAGTTCCATCTAGTTTTTTAATTATATCCTGCATCAAAAATGTATTGGTTTTTGATTGGTTATATTATGAGAGCTCGTCACGTGACCAGAAATATTTCAACTATTTTAATGTTGCTCTGAAAAAGTACTATTTGGGAGTACTATTTGGGAGTAGAAGTACTATATAAGAGTACTACTTGGGGGTCGAAATTTCTTTTCAATTTTTTGTTTTTCAATTTGAAAATTTTCTTTTATTTTATTATGTTTCGTAAATCTAATACTTCTTTTATTTATTTTATTTTTTTTAATAAAAATTGAAATTGTTCTAATTTTTCAAATTTTGCTAAAATTTTTCTCAAAAATTGAACTTTTTAAATATTTAAAAAAAATAAATAAATATTTGATGCAGGATATAAAACAAATATACCATGCCTTCTTTTCGAGGTACTGGTTAAAACTGTGGGCCTTGGTGACTCCAAAGACTCCCTCAGCAAATAGTACTATTGGAGTCACCTCTTGCGCATAGTTTTAACCAGAACCTCTCAAGATAGTGTATATTTGTATACTATCATTATTACTATTAATTTTGTTAGATGTTCTATGTAGGTTATTGTTATTGTTGTTGTTATCATCATCATCACTATCGTCATCATCATGATCACCTCACTTGCATGCGTCTGTGTATTAATCAAGTGTATATACCCACCTCCCTCCTTACAGCGCTTTCTTCCCCTAACTGTCCTGTGAACGTGACGGTAGAGGGTGGCCCCGGTATGACATCAGCATCAGCAAGCTGGCAACTTGCTACTTCGACACAGGGTGATGAGTTCCCCATTCTCTACACTCCAGCCGATGGGTCCTCCTTTTCTCTTGGAGACAATACTGTCACTGCATATCTGACTGGTTATCCAAACATCAGCTGTACCTTCACAGTCACTGTAGTTGGTGAGTGTGTGTTCTTAACCACGTATTAGAGAAACAGTCCTATTGAAGTGTAATTATAAGAACGTATTATTTAGATCTAGAGGTCTATACACTAATAAACAGTGTATACTTAAAAGTAAATGTAGATCGCTACATGTATTCACGCATAGTAGTGGGTTTTTAATGGGGAATTCGACACCAATATGGTGTTTGAAGTTTGAAGTTTGAAGTTTATTTGTTCCACATTTACATCAAAAAACAATTTAAATTCTTCTTTTTTTATACAAGCGTATAAGCGTAGATTACAAACACACACAAAATTAAAGATATCAAATCAAGTATAATGTACGGAAAATAGGTACGAAGTTTCGAAATGTATAGTTATGACAGGTAAGGTAAAACAATGTAAAATGTGGGAGCCTAAATAAAAAGCATAGCTTGTATGTATAGGCTCCTGTACTGAGTAACACAATATAGTAGGTCTGAATTTAAAAGGTGTTATAGGAGGCGAAAACGGAGTAGTATAGTAAGAGATTCTAGAGACGTACAAGGAGAGTGAATTTGAGAAGAAAAGAAAAATAGAATAAAGAGTAGAGAAAATAATGATAAGTAGGGAAGGGAAGGAGGAAGAAGAAGATCTAGGGAGACGAGAAAAAATGAAGAAGAAGAGGTAGAAGAAGAAGAGAAAGCAAATTGATGAAATCAATGGCATTGTAAAATAACAAAAACAAAGTCTGTATAACCACCTGTACGATCCAGCACGACATCAACATTAATTAACACATATTTACTCAAAAGGAAACACCTGAGCTTTCGTTTAAAAGAATGAATGGAGGGGCTTTCAACTAGTTCGTGATTCAGGCTGTTCCAGAATTTGGGTCCAGTAAAAATAATTGTTTTCTTTGCAAAAACGGTGCGGGTTCGAGGGAGATGAAAATGGTTTTGTCTAGTAGGGTAAGAATGTATAGCATTATTGCGTTGAAAAAAGGGGACGAAAGCATCTGGTAAATTACCTTTCGATAGTTCATATCTGTACATAAATATTCCAAGATTACCCAATAACAGGTATATTCAGTTACCAATTTAAGAGTGGACTTCAGTTGCAGATGTTGTGTAATGCAATGTGCCCTAGCCTACCACCGTATGGAATTCTCATCATCATATAAAATTTTCCTCACCCTGATCGAGAAATAGGCAAATTGGAGTATTTTCTGATGGGACCACAGGTTCGCTGCTTTAGAGACCTTTGTACATACAAATTAATTGGTAATTTAACCAAATCTAGTGTCAGCGAATTACGATGCACATGGACACTATATGGCTTTAACAAGCACTGCCAAAGTTGTTTTTTGAAGGTGAATATATAGACCTAGTTCTAGAGAGAGTCAACAATTGGCAGATTGACATGCCCATGCATGCATAAGACAATTGCGTCATGCGGGCATTTGATATGTTACATATTAGTATTTAAGGTGGGAGACCTAGCCAGTTTGCCATTAATGCTTGTTTTCAAAGCTAATTTATATATAATACACCTAAGTGTTTATACTTTCAGGTTGCCTTCAATACCAGTTAACATATAAGGAAATAATAATAATGTCAAAGTCTTCTTCAATATGTTATCGTAAATATTGAGATATTGAGTAAATATACTATACTACACTGCCCTTCATCAAATTACGTTAGTTTTAAACATTGCTGGCTTGAAAAACCATACCCTCAAAGGTACTTTTTTTTCTTCTCTTCTTTATACAAACTAAAAACTTCATAAAATCTAGAAAATCTTCTGAAAATACCTGATTTAAAATTCATATGTTGAACTTAAGTAAACATGTATATGTCTGCATGTAAACCTCTTTATATCATTTTTATAAACTTCATACTCTCCTTAAATTTGTCACAGTATAAAAAGGTCCAAAAGAATTATAGAAGAGAAAAAGCACTCTCGATTATATTGTAAACATATCAAACGTGTGAAACACTTAAATGTAACCTATATGTAAAATATATTGATACACAAACCTCCTTTTGAAATCGAATAGTTGATATATAGTAATGGAGGTCTTGTTCGCTTTTTATAAAATTATGTGCAGTTTATATGCAGAATAAGACAATATTTTTTTTTTAATAATTATTTTTAATAATTGTCATGTATAAATCTATGTTAACATGATATATAGATACTATATGTAAACGAAAAAGACGATGTTAATCCTGGTACCCTAACCCACCCACAATGTCAAAAGTATCTAAGCAATTATCCATAAGCGCATGGGGCTTATGCCGAAAGGGTGGGTAGCGTCGCGTCGCGTTTAATATAATGCGACCATTCGTACAAATCCCCCCCCCCCGGGTTTTTGCCGAAAGGGTGCCTTGGGTAGCGTCGCGTCGCGTTGACTTGAATGCGACCATTTGTGCGAAAATTTGAAAATCGTGCCAGCCGATTTTTCGCTCAGTGGGGGTAGTGAGCACAATTTTTGTTTGGCACCCGAAATTTATTTTGGCTAAAAAAATTCAACCGCCACCCCATCCCCTGAGCGCCTCATGCGTGCAATTTGAAGCCGCTTCGAGATCATCAAACCCCTGTTACACATATCTCGGGCCCGCAATTTTGTGTCTACACATAGACAGGCCTCACGTCGCCTTTTCACGAGCTGACGTTGGGGCACACAGAAAGAGAAAGTGATAGAATGATAAAAACTAAGAATAAAATAAGGAAAAACAGAAAGAAAAAGTGATAGAATGATAAAAACAAAGAATAACATAAGGAAAGACAGAAAGAGAAAGGGATAGAATTATAAAAACAAAGAATAACATAAGAGAAGGTGATAGAAGGAAGAAACAAAGATTAACATAAGGAAATACAGAAAGAGAAAGTGATAGAATGATAAAAACAAAGAATAACATGAGAGAAGGTGATAGAAGGAAGAAACAAAGAATAACATAAGGAAAGACAGAAAGAGAAAGTGATAGAATGATACAAACAAAGAATAACATAAGAGAATGTGATAGAAGGAAGAAACAAAGATTAACATAAGGAAATACAGAAAGAGAAAGTGATAGAATGATTAAAACAAAGAATAACATAAGAGAAGGTGATAGAAGAAACAAAGAATAACATAAGGAAAGACAGAAAGAGAAAGTGATAGAATGATACAAACAAAGAATATCATAAGGGAAGGTGATAGAAGGAAGAAACAAAGAATAACATAAGGAAAGACAGAAAGAGAAAGTGATAGAATGATAAAAACAAAGAATAACATAAGGAAAGACAGAAAGAGAAAGTGATAGATTGATAAAAACAAAGAATAACATAAGAGAAGGTGGCAAAGCGCGCCTGATGTATTATGTTGATATATGATGACAGGTCACGTCACTTCCGCTTATAAGCCGGCCCCGAGTCCACTTTGGTGTTACACCTACTGATTGCGGGACTGAGTCCGGACTCGGGCCGGCCTCAAACCACATCCAGAGGTGGACTGAGTCCACCTGGCCTCAGTCCGGCCTCGGTCCGGCTTTTCAAAAGTTGATGTTACACATACGTCGAGCCGCCTCCGGGGCCGGCCTCAGTCCACTTTCAGACGTATGTGTAACAGGGTCTAACGCCTCTTCTTCGAAACTCTCCATGTATAGGTTGGCCACGACAGCCGAGACCGGACTGCCCATGGCTGCCCCTTCTGTCTGTTCATAGTATGAACCTTTATACAGAAAATATGTGGATCGAAGGACAAACTCTAGGAGTTGAGTGAGTTGTTCCGGTGAGAGTGCGGTACGGGTAGACAAATTGCTGTCTGATTGTAAGCGTTGCAAGGTAGCATTGCATGCGCCCTCAATCGGTACATTGGTGAAGAGTGAAACTACGTCAAACGAGACCATGCATTCCTGTGCGCCGATGGTTTGCTCTGCTATGAACTTTGCAAAACCACTCAAATTGGGAATCGTATATTCATTCGAACCGGTGAGCGGAGAAAAAATCTCTGCTAGGTACTTTGAGAGGTTGTAGGCAAAGGAGCCTATGCATGACACTATAGGTCGTAATGGTACTGCATGTGGGTTTGTGTATCTTGGGTAACCCGTTCAGCATCAGCCAGACTGGGACGGGGTTCAGTGCCTTTCCCAAGAACTGCATTGGTAAACACGGAGGGTAAAAGAAGCTATCAATATCCGTCTCAATCCCAATAATAGTCGCTGGCATTTTTACCGCTGGCATTTTTTCCTCTGGCATTTTTTTCCACTGGCAATTTTTCCACTGGCATTTTTAAATATTTTTACCACACCCTTTTGGCAAAACGGGGGCTTTGGACGAATGGTCGCGTTCAAGTCAACGCGACGCTATCCACCCTTTCGGCATTAGCCAGCGCATGGAATGTAAATGGACTTGTTAAACGACTGAACGGAACTAGACAATGTAAACTGGATGACCCTTTGTTTTGTGAGAATCCTATAACAGATATTGTATTTTTAAGTGACACGCATTTATCATACAGTGATAACATCTCATATAAAGGATATTAATATTGTTCCAACTGTCGGTCAAACGAACCTAGTAGACTGAGAGGGGGATTATGAGTCCTTCTTGTAAAGGGAACTACCATTATTGATAGAACCTGTAGTGAATTTATGTGGCTGAAACTCAGTCATAAATTTTTTGGCTTCAAAAAGGATATTTATATTATATGCCTAATATACATACCACTTGTCAACTCATCTTACACACTGAGAACAGGAATAGATAAAGAGATATTTGAAAACCTCGAAAGAAATATTGAAATATGCAGTGCAAAAGGAGAAGTTATTATCATGGGAGACCTTAACGCCCATATTAATCAAGCAGAATGTGACTACATAAGTCTGGATTCAAATGATCCATCAGTACACTTTCTACCTAATGCATACATTGCTGACACAACCCCTCAACGTAGAAACTTGTCAATTCATCAAGTCACTAATAATTACGGAAAACAAATTTTAGATTTATGCATATTAAAACTGCTCAACTCCGAATATTAAATGGAAGAACCTCATAATTAGGTGATACAATGGGAAGAGCAACTTTGTATAATACAAGAGGTGTCTCAATCGTTGATTACTGTATATGTAGCGCCTCACTACTTGATAAAGTTATAGCCTTTAATGAAGTTGGAGAATTCTTTCCTCTTTTATCCGATCATTGCCAAATAACATTAACCCTACAATCATTTGTATTCGCCCATGACAACATAGAACTACATGATATACAGCCATGCAAATGGACCCAAACGATTGAAGATCAAGTCATAACAAAATTAAATAAAGAAAATTTTGAACAAATCAGATTAGAATTGTCAAAAATTATATTAAATGACAACAAAACAGATAACAAAAGAAAAACAAACAAAACAGTCGACATCTTTACTCAAACCTTGAATGTCGCTGCTGGCATTTCCTTAGCCAAAAGACGAGAGTCAAGGTCAAGAAAAATCCAAACCATGGTTTAACTCGATATGCAGATCCAAACTACGACTAATAAGAAAACTGTAGAGATCTGAGAAAATCACCGTGGGATAACGTATTACGGCTAAAAGTTTTATGGGAACAAAAACTCCTTCGGAGATTAACACGTAAAAATCACAGAGCTTACAAAAAACATATGTTTGATAAATTACTCTCGCTAGATATTACAGAGACTCCTCAAAGTCCTCATCTTTTTGGAGTCTTGTGAACAAAATGAAAGAAAAAGACACAGATAATGCGTCTATAAATATAACAGCAAAAGAATGGTATGAACACTTCAGAAAACAAATGAACAAAGATTACAAACTTATTTTGATACTGAAGAAGCCTGTAAACACACAACTTTTGATTTACAAAAGCTTAATTCTACTATCACAGTCAAGGAAGTCTTAGATGCGATTAAAACTCTCAAAAGAAGGAAATCGGGCGGTATTGATAATTTATTTAATGAGATGATTATATCCTCAGGGAATGTCTACGTTAAAAATTTATGTAGATATATTTAATGCTTATCATTATCATCTTAAAAACGGGAATATACCCAGACATTTGGAGGGATAATCTCAAAATACCAATATTCAAAGGAGGAGACAGTAATGACCCTTCTAATTATAGAGGGATATCCGTTAGAAGCTCCTTTGCAAAACTATTTTCAGGAATACTCTACAATAGACTTCAAATATACATTGAAGAAAACAACATAATAAACGCTAATCATATAGGTTTAAGAAAAGGTTGCAGGACTAGTGACCATATATTCACTCTAAAAACACTGGTAGATAAAATGTTTAAAAATAAGAAATATTTGTATTTGTGTTTTGTGGATTTCCGCAAAGCGTTTGATTTAGTGAATAGAAAAGCTCTCCTCTTCAAATTAAAAAAACTACAATATAACCTGTCCAGTCTACAATATCATCGAAAATATGTATGAAGATGTACGACTTTCTGTTAAACTTCGGTAGGAGTACAACAAGGTTGTGTATTAAGCCCAACACTTTTTCTTTATATTTAAATGATATCAAAGATTTATTTGAAGATAATTGTCACCCAGTAACATTACATTCGGGAGAAAAATGTCATGTCTTTTGTATGCAGATGACCTGCTTATAGTATCTGAAAAGGAGTGTGGAATTCAAACAGCATTAAACCACTTGAATGAATATTGTGTGAAGTGGAATTTAGAAATTAATACGGAAAAGACAAAGATAATGATTTTTATTAAGGGAGGAAGAATGTTAAAAAGAAAAGTATTTTAATTTGATAACACCCGAGTAGAAACAACGAACGAATACAAATATTTAGGAATTATCTTCAAACCATCAGCTACTTTTACACGTGCAATAAAAAACTTAATGAACAACTTAATGAACGAAAGACCTAAAGACCGAATATCCTTAATACCAAACTTAAAACTTTTCGATACCTGTATAAAACCAATCCTTCTTTATAATTCTGAAATATGGGGGCTTGAATACTTGATAAAGGATACGAAAGAATTAGAGAAATGCTACAAAACATTCCTACCCGAATCCCTACAACTGAAATTTTAAAAGTTCTCATTGGCACTAACAGATCAGCAATGAATAGCGCTATCCTAGCGGAAACCGGACGATTCCCCCTCGCACTAACAACATTACAAAATGTTGTTGGCTGCTGGCATCACATGATAAACTCCTCCGAAAAAAGCTCTGTAAAGCAAGCTTACGTTGAGGGTAAAATCATTGACATCAAATATTGCAAAAACATGAAATCCTTTTAAACTCATTAGGTTTCTCTCACATCTGGCAAAATCATAATACATTTTAAGCCATACTTAACAAATTACAAGATAGGTATATAAAAGCCTGGAAAGACAGTCTATCAAATGAAAATAATAATGAACACTTTACAAAATTAAAAACATATAGAATTCTAAAACAAAATACAAATTGGAAAACTATTTATTACTCGATATTGACAAATCACATATAGCTAAATACACGAAAATCAGAATAAGCAATAGTAACCTCAAGATTGAGAAAGGTCGGTAGAAGAAAATAACATTAATAGATAGGATATGCCCCCTTTGTAAAACTGACATAGAGAATGAAATACACTTCCTAACAAAATGTACATACTTAATAGATCTCAGATTTAAAATATACTCTAAACATAACAATATAGTACCGGACTTTCAAAACCTAAACGACGATGAGAAATGTAAACTAATGATGTCCATAATGCAATAATAATATTTGGAATAAGCGAAATGTGCGACAAACGAATAGCACTACTGATAAATAATAAACCAACATAAAAATAGACATAACATCCCCCTTCCTACGCTTTAAAAGAAAATACATATATGTATGTATGTGTGTATGTACATTCATTAAAGTGTAAGTGTGCATGTAGGTACGGGTGTGTGCGTGTGTGTGTATGTATGTGTATGTATGTATATGTATCTATGTATAAATATATATAAAGTTCAAGTATTGTTTTTTTACCACGTAATTTCTTAACTCTTTTATTTACATTGCTGTTTATCTTTATACTATTAATAAATTTTGATTGTCTATTATGTGATAGAAATACGACCATATACAAAATTAGTAGATCATTGATTGTTTTTTTACCATTATTATTAATCTCGATGTAAAAAGCATTATTTATTGTCTTCCCATGCTCACTGTCTCCAACGAGTTTGGAATAGGAATAGGGTCGAGTTGTCGGTATCATCTAAATTTGGAAATCATAAAACATATATATATATGTATATTGTCTTACTATCATGTTGTATATATATATATATAGATATATATATTTTTTCTCCTTTTTATTTGAAAAGAAAAGTTTGGAAAATGTATAAAGTATTACAAGTAATATAATTTATTCTCATCCCTGTATTATATTTCAGGTGAGAAATGCAGTAGTATGTTAATTTGTGTCATTCCTGGTTATTGTTAGCTTTACTCTTATACTCAATTATCTATGTTACACTATAACTTTGAAATTTGTTATCCAATGTATGTAATAATTGAGAAATCTGTTTGGATTGAAATCAATAAAGTTAGAATTTGAATTTGAATTTATTTCACTGACAACTAAAAATGTAAGTGAGGTAACCAGACAGCAAATTATTAATTATCAATGTAGGTCTGTAGGCTACTTGTTGCAACTTGCAAACATAATAAAACGTTCCAATCCCAACCCCCAAATACCGAGTTGCAGTCTCTGTTTAATACAATAAAAAAACCCAATTAACTTTTGGTTTACAATAAAGATATTAGTCTATATAAACTGTGACATTAATGTTTTCAAAGTAGCGATCTGCATGTACATCAATGACGATGTAATAATAAAGATCATCTTGAAGTCTTTATCTAACACATCATATTACATGAGAGTATCTTCAAAGTACATTAATAAACAACACTACACCAATTAAACAATTTATATAATCATATCGTACTATAATCCCTACTCAATGTCTCTAAAGCTACAGGAACTACAGTCGCCTTGCTAGAAAGATGACTCTACTCTCTAGCTCCCGGCTCCCAACAAGAGTCCCAGACCACAATTTGACCTGCGCTCAGAAAGCTAAGTCTGCTGAATGAGCGTACACTGACTAGCTGACAAAAGTCCTGACACGGCGACAGTGCAGGTGCGCACCTCACTAGCAATAAATCATTAAAACATTCTTACAGTATACTAGTAACATATACAAGAAATTAAAAATGTAGAATTCACTGAAAGGAAATGGTTATTCGGAGCGTATATATAAAGACTATAGCTGCAGAAGGAGCACAATTTTAGTGATATTATACATTGATTTACTACGGATATAACTTTTCACCACCTCTGCGTCATGTAGATGGTTGGTTGGTTGGTTATTTTACCTGACTGCTAAAAAAGCATAAATGCTTGTAAGTAAGCAACCAGACGGACGACGGCTTTAGGTCCTTTCCGAGGGACCTGGTATAGTGAGGATTATAATGCCTTACCAAAGGGCACGCGCATCGACTTGGTTTCGAACTCGGGTCGCCGCTGCTCTACCAACTGAGCTATCTTGCATGAAATGAATTTGTAAAATGGTTTGGATTCATATATATACGCTGATATTTTAGCCTCAATGCTACCATATATATATCTTAGGCCTGTAGGTACATGTATATTATACAAATGATGCATGCTCATGAGTTCATTATACAATCTATCCGCACTCGAGTTGAGGATGTGTGTTTCTATCGCACGAAGCCATTAGGCTGAGTGCGATATATAGATTCACATAGCCTCAACGAGGGTGGATATATAGATCGTATAATGAACAATGATCATTTGTATACTACGAAACTCTTAGATCCTTGTTATTTGATGTAAAAAGAATTCATTAAAGATTGTTTCGTGACAGTATAGCTGACAAATAAATCTCAAGTTTAATAGGCTTACTTTGGCGCGCACATAGAGATACACGCACTTACCTCTATACACATTTACGCATAGTGCTGCGCAAGAATAGACCTACACACAGTATATTAGCACTCTAAACCTTTACGCGCACTACTGCGCATCATGTACATACACTTAAAAAAACGTTGGATAGTACTGGAAACTATTGCACACTTTTTCATGAAAAACGTGGGATAGTCTCAGTAAATTAATCACACGTGACCGCGCGTGACCAATCATTTGATTAGGATCTAGGAGTGAGTTGTATAATATAGTTATATCGACTGCTACGAGAGGACTAGCTGTTTCTATACGCTCAATGGATAGTTGAATCCCCTGCTATCAACCCGAGGCGCGCCTGGGTGGGCGGCGCGCCGAGGGGTGATAGCAGGGGATTCAACTATCCCGCGAGCCAGTATAGAAACAGCTAGTCCTCAGTATTAAAGCAGTCGATATGACTTTTATATGCCGATTTAAAACAAAAATCTACCAAGAATTCTCACCTTAGCCTTTTAATGAGTAAAAATTTGTTAAAACGTCACAGAAAATCTGAAACACTGTCTGTTAATCTTCGCTTAAAAAATGAGTGAAAGTTTCAATCATTTGGGAATTGCAGACAAAGAGCACTGTATGGCGTCCGTGCTCGCACGTAGACAATTTTAACACGCAAACCAATGGGGATCGCAGTAAACCAATGGGAATCGCAGGATAATGAGGTTGAGGGTAGAAACTTTTAACTAGGCCCTGTGGGCTATTGCTATGCCCTGTGAGTTGGGCATGGCTTGAAATCACGACTCTCGATTTCGACCAATCAGATGGCTAGATTTCTAAAGTGAGGTATATAACATTAAATGTTGAATTCAATTTGACACTTTTGGATGTAAAAGGGAAAAGTCGGCCCCTGCCCCCTCCCCTTCTTATCCAACATGGCATTCCTTAAGTACGCAAGATCAATGTTATTGTTGATTGTCAGATATTTTTCGTAATATGCCCCGAACTAGCTAGATCCGCCCTTAGTTGTAAGAGTAACGATTTCCCCTTTTCTCTTTTATTTAGCACCATGTGAAACTAATACGGCCTACATCGACCTTGCAGTAGAAAGCAGCATCACTGTAGACTACCAATACGCTAGCGCATACGCACCAGCTGGGTCATCAATTTACGCATTTGTGGCAGCTGATCCCCCAACCAATTCATCATTCGCCGTCGGAGTTACCACGGTGAACGTTACCTATGGTGGTTTGAGTAATTACTCGTGCATCTTCAATGTTAGTGTAATAGGTTAGTAACAGATATACTATATTTTCATGTGAAAATGGAGTGGAAAATCTTTTATTGTACGTAGGTTACATGTATTTCCTTTTTCATTCCTCTTGGGCACTTTGGTGTCAAATTTTTATTTCATTAATAAGTTTAATGAAATTGAAATAATATTTGTGTTATGATCATATACAAATGGTAAATGTCCGCATGGCAGTCACATAGCCCAGATACCTGACAATCTCCTCCAGTTATACTGTATGTCTTGTAAAACGGATACAGATTTTCAATGGGTGTGCTAACACAATCCTGTCCCCCAAAATTGACAATATAAGTTTACAATTTAATAACTTACTAATGAAACCATCACTTGATTGACATCAAATTGCACCTTAAAAAACTATAATATACTCAGGTATGCTCCAGATCTATGTCAATTTGAACTGAATTGAATTATACACTTTTTGAGTTATTATAAGTTCAGAATGTAAATAATTTTTTGTCTGTACATCAGATCATTTTAGGGCAGCAAACCGTGGTTTAAGTTCGGTGTATAATTTTTCTAGGGGTTGTTACAGCCCCTTCCTAATAGACAACTTTGTCTGGGTTTTTTCGTAATGTAACTCACTCACTTGTAACTCACTTGATCCAGGATTATTAGGTCTTTAGACTGCTGTTCCTATCCATGGTTTCCTTTGGTTGGGGTTGTCATCATATTTATCTAGGGCATCTTTCCACCATTTCTCAAGTCCAGATTTGAATCGATTGATAGTACGTGGTATACTCTCCACAACTTCGACTGGAAGACCATTCCACACATTGATTATGCTCTGGCTCATGAATTATAGTGTCTTCCGGCATTTTAGCTTGTAGAGCTTAAGTGAGTGACCACGCGGTGCGACTGCATGCACTTTGTTCTGCTGAAGAAGTGTTGTCAAACTGGTGCATTATATTTATTCTGAACACTTGAATCATATCAGATTGTTTCCGTCTGTACTGTAGAGTGGGGATTTTCAGTGCTTTGAGTCTCTCTGAGTAGTTTAAGTGTCTCACACTTTTGACAAGTTTTGTAGCCCTCCTTTGCGCCTTTTTCAACTTATCCTTGTACATACAAGATAAGTAAGATACATAGCAAAGGTAGCGTTGACGAGTTCATCAGGCAGAGAGAGTTCCCCAACCTGACAGATTCTGGAAAAAATGACTTCTGGTAGATTGGAAGAAGATAGCTATCCATTCATAAGGTGCATAAGATATCTCGAACTGCCGGGTATGCCCATGGTGTGATGTATAGTATATACAGAACCAAGTATGCCTTGGGAATGTTGGTGTGCATCGAGGTTGATTAGTTGTGTAGCCAGGATTTGTGTCATGAGCGGACAGAGGGCACTGAGGGGCATTGCCTTTATGTGGGGGAAGGGGGGATGGGGGAAATGGAGAGAGAAAAGGTTTCTCATTGGTTTGAATGATGTGGAGATGGGTGCCTAACATCTGGGGGATCAAGCCTAAACCACTCAACCATGACACCTCTAGCCAAGTAAAATGCTAAGTAAAATAATGTACGTACTGAAATGAATGGATTGGAGAGGCAGCCACTGACGTCGGTTGCATGAGCATACATGTAGGTGTCATACGCTTATTTGTGAGGGGGGAGTTCGTTACAAGACCTGGCAAAGCAGCGATGGACCATTTTCACTGTGTGACTTTTGTCCTTCATATACAGCGGAGGTTCACATTATTATTATTATTTTTTACTATATCATTATTAGTATTTTTTTTGTTAGATGTTCTATGCATAGGTTATTGTTATTGTTGTTGGTGTTGTTATCCTCATCATCATCACTATCGTCATCATCATTATAGGCCTACCCGATATCACCTCACTTGCATGCGTCTGTATATTAATCTTGTGTGCATATATACCCACCTCCCTCCTTACAGCGCTTTCTTCCCCTGACTGTCCGGAGAGCGTGACGGTAGAGGGTGGCCCCGGTATTACATCAACATCAGCAAGCTGGCAACTTGCTACTTCGACACACGGTGATGAGTTCCCCATTCTCTACACTCCAGCCGATGGGTCCTCCTTTTCTCTTGGAGACAATACTGTCACTGCTTATCTGACTGGTTATCCAAACATCAGCTGTACCTTCACAGTCACTGTAGTGGGTGAGTGTGTGTTCATAACCACGTATTAGAGAAACAGTCCTATTGAAGTGTAATTATAAGAACGTATTATTTAGATATAGAGGTCTATACACTAATAAACTGTGTTTATATACTTAAAAGTAAATGTAAATCGCTACATGTATTCACGCATAGTGGGTTCTTCATGGGAATTTTACATCAATCTGGTGTTATACCCAATAACAGGTATTGTCAGTTACCAAGAGTGGACTTCAGTACGTTGCAGATCTTGTGTAATGCACTATATGCCCTAGCCTATATTTACCGTATGGAATTCTTATCACCATGTCAAATTTTCCTCACCCTCGAGATATAGGCAAATTGGAGTATTTTCTGATGAGACCACAGGTTCGCTGCTTCAGAGACCTTTGCATGTTACAGACAAACTAATTGGTAATTTAACCGAATCTAGTGAGAACGATGCACATGAACACTAACTACCACTCATGTGGCTTTAACAAGCACTGCCAAAGTCGTTTTGGACTTGAAGGTGAATATATATAGACCTAGTTCTATAGAGAGAGTCAACAATTGGTAGATTGACATGCCCATGCATGCCCATCCCCTTCCCTATTTGAAACCCAAGTATCTGCTGGAGTCAACTAATGTACATGTATCACTGCTACATGAATCTGTAGCATAGGGCACAACAAACATATTATTTCAATAGTGAAAGAATATTTGAATCTTTTTTACCATTATGAAATCATGGAGATGACGTAGCCCTTCTCCTGTCTTAATCATTATCTAATTCTAGCTGTTACCATCTTTTTTCATAAATGCAGGAATTGGCATTTCAAACATCTTTTTAGCAGATATAAAAATCAGTGTTTTCTGGTAGGCATCCTATTATGCAACATATAATCTTAAGAATTGGGACATTTCTAGGAAATTTTGGTACAAAGCAATTGTAAAAACTAGATGACTTCGTCACTTGAAAGACGAATAAGGTGGTCTGCCAGGGAGAGGCAGAGACAGAGGGAGACAGAGCAAGAGAAGTTGAGAGAGACAGAGAGAGGGAGAGGGGGGAAATGAAGAGTAGAGTAGAGAAGGAGAGAGAGAGATGCAGAGACAGAGCAAGAGAAGGAGATGGGGCAGAACAAGAGAGGGGAGGGGAAACAGAGCAAGATAGAGGAGAGAGAGAAATAGAAAGAGATGCAATGGAGAACGATGTATTTAATATTTCCAGCATAAATAGAATTGAATATTTACAATAATATATATAGAGAGAGAAGTTATAGACATGTAAACAATTCTATGTCCGGTGGGAGAGACGTAAACATTGCATATACCTGGGCTGAATAACTGGAAAAGTATAAACGTCTGGAAAGGAGACTAGCATCATAGATATGGGACGATTTGATATGTTTTTAGAGTTAGGAGATTAACCCTATAGTTTTAATCAACGACAAGGAATCCGATTTCCCATAGGGTTGTACAAAAACTATTGAAATTCCTCTCCAAAGTTAACACTCAAAATTAGGCATTTTATTACATTGTTTGTGATTGTATATGTTATGACTGTCGAAGAAGGTGATAAAATCATGTGTAAAACAGAACAAAAAATTGACCCACCTGAAATCGAACCTTCGAACCTGGGTCGATTGAATGGGAGGCAAGTGCTTTAACCAATGGACAAAAAAATTTCTCATTGACTTTACATGCAAAGCTGACAAACCGCCTTGGCATAGTCGCAATTTCAACTATTAATTAAAAATTTCGACATGATCCTAACATCTGATCAAAAACAAAGGCACCCCCCATGGCCCATAGTCTCAGCTATAACGTACCAAAATCTGGGAGGAAATAGAGCAAAAAAAAGCGAGATATACTGCTCAAAGAACAATGTCATGTAGATTCATGATGTGAACGAAATTCACCTTCCATAGACATAACACGCACATTAAGAACATTCTGACATGTCGCCTTTAATTGCAATTTTCACTATGATGACGTCATCAAAATGAAAAATGGTGGTGACTGAGCTTGTAGATCAATTGTCTTAGCTACAATATATAAAAATTTGGAAGAAAATCAATCGATGTTTACAGATCAATTTTCCATAAATATGCTGACGTCATAATATTCAAATTCGTATTTTGGGTTCCAATTAGGCCTTTATGATGACGTCACGATATTTGTAATGGCCAAATGAGACATGAAATCATATCTCCAACTCATACTCTATCCAAATATGAAAAAACCACCTAATAAAGAAAATTCTGACGAAAACAATAGGTGATCTGTCGTAGACGACAGACGACAGACCACCTAATAAAGTCCAACTCAAACATAACACATGAAGTTATGAAGTAATTCGAAGGTTCTCTTATAATCCCCACTTTCGAAAATTGAACCTCCTTAGATCTCATAAGTTATTATCTGCCCAATATCAAACTTTCACAAACTTCCTTCTTCCACTCATTCTTGCCAAATTTGATCTGTAATCAATCAAAGGCAGTGAAACTGCCAACTCTTTGACATCCTTCTGAATACCTCTCCCATTTGAGTAGCCTAGCAGAGTGGGGATAATATTGCAGTGCCCTTGAGTGCTCTGCGTGGTGGATATATATGCACTGTATAAATATCAGATATTATTATTACAAGTTTCTGAAATTCTTTCTAATGGTTTATCAAATTTTCTTCAAACTTTCACTGATATGTGTTGTATTATGACAGTTTAACCATGTATTGTAAACGAACTACATGATGCGTGCACGCATATCATTGTGACGCTGGATATTGGTCCACGCCAATAAAGCTCTACCCATGTAAGATGTGACTCTATTATCGTCTTCAAGATCCCACTTATTTGTGTCCATAATCTACAGTGTGTTATATTTGACATTAGCCATGCCCCATAACACAACAATATGTGTCTCTCATTTTGTAATGCTTTTAATAATTCAAAATCATTAACAGGATGAATTTTGGATTAAACCATATACCGACCTAATTGATTCCAACCACTTTCCGACATTAGAGCGACGTCAGCCTAACATCAGCTTTTTATGTCAAAAATTGGTCGTATTAATGACGTTGTTCCAACAACAATTTTCTGACCATTTAACGACCAAGAGTATATAAAGCAGTAGTAGTAGTAGTACAGTTGTAGTAGTAGTAGTATTAGCAGCAGTAGAAGTAGTAGTAGTAGTAGTACAGTAGAAGTGTAGTAGTATATAGTTGTAGTAGTATATAGTTGTAGTAGTATAGTTATAGTAGTAGTAGTAGTAGTAGTAGTAGTAGAACATAAAGTAGTAATAGTACAGTAGTAGCAGTAGTAGTAGGAGTACATAAAGTAATATTAGTAGTACGGTGGTAGTAGTAGTAGTACTAGTAGTTGTTGTAGTTGAGGTAGTAGTGCCGTAGTAGTAGTAGTAGTAGTAGTAGGGGTGCATAAAGTAGTAGTAGTACGGTAGTAGCAGTAGTAGTATAGGAGGAGTACATAAATTAATATTAGTAGTATGGTGTTAGTAGTAGTAATAGAAGTTGTTGTAGTAGTAATAGTAGTAGTAGTAGTAGTAGTAGTAGTGTAGTAATGGTAGAACAGGGAGTAGGAGTAGTAGTAGAAGGCGGGGAAGTATAGTAGTAGGAGTAGTAGTAGTAGTAGGCGGAAAAGTATAGTAGTAGTAGTAGGAAGTATAGTAGTAGTAATAGTAGAAGTAGTAGTAGTAGTGTAGTAATGGTAAAACAGGGAGTAGGAGTAGTAGTAGAATTAAGGTGGGGAAGTAGAGTAGTAGGAGTAGAAGTAGTAGTAGGAGTATAGTAAGCAGTAGTACCAGTACGGTAGTAGTAGCAGGGTAGTAGTGGTAGTACAGTAGTAGTAGCAGTGGGGTGTGGTAGTATAGTTGTAGCAGCAGTAGTAGAGTAGTAGTATATAAAGTAATAATAATGGTATGGTAGTAGTAGTGGGATGGTACATAAAGTAATATTAGTAGTATGTGGTAGTAGTAATAATAGTAGTTGTAGTAATAGTAGTACATGTTGTGCGGTAGTAGTAGTAGTGGTAGTAGTAGTAGTAGTACATAAAGAAGTGATAGAAGTAGTAATGGTAGTAGTAGTGTAGTAATGGTAGAACAGGGAGTAGGAGTAGTAGTAGAAGGCAGGTAAGTATAGTAGTAGTAGTAGTAGTAGTAGGCAGAGAAGTATAGTAGTAATAGTAGTAGTAGTAGTAGTAGTATTAGTAGTAGTAAGAGTATAGTAAGCAGTCGTACCAGTACGGTAGTAGTAGCAGGAGTAGTAGTAGTAGTAGTAGTACAGTAGTAGTAGCAGTGGGAGTGTGGTAGTATAGTTGTAGCAGCAGTAGTAAAAGTAGTAGTACATAAAGTAATAGTAGTATGGTATGTATACATGTAGTAGTAGGAAGAGTACATAAAGTAATATTAGTAGTATGTGGTAGTAGTAGTAATAATAATAGTTGTAGTAGTTGTAGTAGTAGTAGTACATGTAGTACGGTAGTAGTAGTAGTAGTAGTAGTAGTACATAAAGTAGTGGTAGAAGTAGTAGTAGTAGTAGTAGTAGGCGGAGAAGTATAGTAGTAATACAAGTAGCAGTAGAAGTAGTAGTAGTAGTAGTAGTAGTAGCAGTAGAAGTAGTAGTAGTATTATAGTAGTTGTATTAGTAGTCGCTGTTGTTCTTGATATTGTTGTTGTATTAACTCTTGCTGTGGCAAGGGGATTCAATGGTTAGGTGATTTTGTCAAAACATGAACAATGCTAATTACTTTCCAAACCTCCCCTTAACCAGTTAGTTATGTTATGATGTAATGTTGTGTACAAATGTTGTAGGAAATCCATTACCGTGAAGGCTGCTAATAATAATTCTTTAATATTTTGAATACTTGATTCATGCAATAAACATCGATATAAATTGACCATCATAAAAAACACGTTTTCAAGCAGTGTGTGATTGAAAAGATGTTTTTGTCACCTAATGAGAGATGGGCACAGCAAGAGTTATGGCTTTCATAATATCATAATCGTTGTCATCATCATCATCGTCGATAACGATCAGGATTAGTGCCTATATGTTGTTAACTTCACCTCCGGCATCGGCAGTCGACTGACAGCTAGTGCATATAACAAACCATGCCTCATGAATATAAACATTTACAAGAAATTAAAAATGTAGAATTCACTGAAAGGAAATTGTTATTCTGTGTGTATATCTCCCACCCTACCACCCCCATCCCTGGGGGTCGCTCCTTTATATAGGCTATATCTGCTGGAGTAGCACAACTTTTAGTGATATTGTATGAAATGGATTCGTGAAATGGTTTGGATTCATTTATATATTGATCTATATGTCACGCCCGCAGGGATATAATTAAATGTGGATTTCAATTTGACACTTTTGGATGTAAAAGGGAAAAGTCGGCCCCTGCCCCCCTCCTTATCCAACATGGCATTCCTTAAGTATATACGCAAGATCAATGTTGTGATTGTTGATTGTCTGATATTTTTCGTAATATGCCCCAAACTTACAGAACCCTAGATCCGCCCTATAGTTGTACGAGTAACGATTTCCCCTTTTCTCTTTTATTTAGCACCATGTGAAACTAATACGGCCTACATCGACCTTGCTGTAGAAAGCAGCATCACTGTAGACTACCAATACGCTAGCGCATACGCACCCGGGTCATCAATTTACGCATTTGTGGCAGCTGATCCCCCAACCAATTCATCATTCGCCGTTGGAGTTACCATAGTGAACGTTACCTATGGTGCTTTGAGTAATTACTCTTGCATCTTTAATGTTAGTGTAATAGGTAAGTAACAGGTATACTATATTTTCAAGTGAAAAATGGAGTGGAAAATCTTTTATTGTAGAGTAGGTTACATGCATTTCCTTTTCCATTCCTTCAGGGCACTTTGTTGTCAAATGATTATTTCATTATTAAACAAGTTATGAAATTAAAATAATATTTGTGCAAGTAACATATGAATGGTAAATGTCCGCATGGCAGTCACATAGCCCAGATACCTGACAATCTCCTCCAGTATGTCTTGTAAAACGAATACAGATTTTCAATAGGTGTGTTTAACACAATCCTGCTCCCCAAAAATTGGCAATATAAGTTTACAATTCAATAACTTACTAATGAATCGATCATTTGACATCAAATTGCACCTCAGTTAAAGAACTATAATATTATAATACTTAGGTTTGCTCCATGTAAATTTGAACTGAATTGAATTATACACTTTTGAGTTATTGAGGTCAGAATGTAAATATTTTTTTCTGTACATCAGATCATTTTAGGGCAGCATACCTTGGTTTAAGGGTACTTTGGTGTATTTTTCTGGGGATTGTTACAGCCCCTTCCCAATAGACAACTGGGTTCTTTGTAATGTACATACAGCCATGGCTTTTCTTTCTGACAAAATTTGGTCCATGGGGCTTAAGGGCCGGAAAGATTGACTCTGATTTTTATGGGCCGTCATACACCCCATATCCTAATGGAATTTGTTGTCATTTTATTTTATTTTATTTTATTTTTTTATTTATTCTTTATTTTTTTTTTTTTTTTTTTTTATTTATTTTTTTTTATTTTTTTTTTTATTTATTTTTTTATTTATTTTATTTTATTTATTTTTTTTTTTTTTTTTTTGGGGTGTTTTGTGATGTCCAGTTGAACTACTTCCTACTGACAAAGTGGTACATGGGCTAGATGGGGTAAAATCAACCCTACTTTGGTATATGTGTTTAGGGGGCTCTGGGGGCTATCCCAACAGCTAAAGTCGTGCAGGCTCATAACAATAGGAGCCAGAGCAATATAACACTGAGTTCCCATAGGCAATCTTTTTATTCAGATGGTCATATCTCAGCCAATAGGTACTTAACATATTAAATTGGTTTTCGACATTTGGACATTATTTTTGGTGGTCTTTCGGAAAATGAAGAAAAAATTGAGAAATTCCAAAAATAGATTTTTGATGACGTCACACTTCACCACTCTATATTGATCTTGTGAGGGTGAGTTAGTTACCAGACCTGGCAATTAAGAAGCGATACACCATTTTCACTGTGTGGCTTAATTTTGTCCTTCATATACAGCAGGGGTTCACATTATTATTATTATTTTTTACTATCATTATTAGTATAAATTAGGTTATTGTTATTGTTGTTGGTGTTGTTGTCATCATCATCATCATCACTACCGTCATCATCATTATAGGCCTATACCCGATATCACCTCACTTGCATGCGTCTGTATATTAATCTTGTGTATATATATATATACCCACCTCCCTCCTTACAGCGCTTTCTACCCCTGACTGTCCGGAAAACATGACGGTAGAGGGTGGCCCCAGTGTTACATCAGCATCAGCAAGCTGGCAACTTGCTACTTCCACACACGGTGATGAGTTCCCCATTCTCTACTCTCCAGCCGATGGGTCCTCCCTTTCTCGTGGAGACAATACTGTCACTGCTTATCTGACTGGTTATCCAAACATCAGCTGTACCTTCACGGTCACTGTAGTGGGTGAGTGTGTGTTCATAACCACGTATTAGAGAAACGGTCATATTGAAGTGTAATTATAAGAACGTATTATTTAGATATAGAGGTCTATGCACTAATAAACAGATCACTACATGTATTGACGCATAGTGGTGGGTTCTTCATTTGGAATTTTACACCAATCTGGTGTACGTTATACCCAATAACAGGTATTGTCAGTTACCAAGAGTGGACTTATAGTTGCAGATCTTGTGTAATGCACTGCATGTGCCCTAGCCTATCCCCATATCAAATTTTCCCCACCCTCGAGATATAGGCGAATTGGAGTATTTTCTGATGGGACCACAGGTTCGCTGCTTCAGAGACCTTTGCACATACAGACAAATCAATTGGTAATTTAACCAAATCTAGTGTCAGCGAATTACGATGCACATGGACACTAACTACCATGTGGCTTTAACAAGCACTGCCAAAGTCGTTTTGGACTTGAAGGTGAATTAATATATATGGACCTAGTTCTATAGAGAGAGTCAACAATTGGTAGATTAGACATGCCCATGCATGCCCATCCCCTTCCCTATTTGAAACCCAAGTATCTGCTGGAGTCAACTACATATATCACTGCTACATGTATCTGTAACACAACAAACGTTTTATTTCGATAGTGAAAGAACATTTGAATCTTGTTTACGGCCATTACGATATCATGTAGATGACGTAGCCCTTCTCCTGTCTTAATCATTATCTAATTCTAGCTGTTACCATCTTTTTTCATAAATGCAGGAATTAGCATTTCAAACATCTTGTTGGAAGATATAAAAATCAGTGTTTTCTGGTAATTCCTATCGTGCATCATATGATCTAAAGAATTAGACATAATAGGAAATTTTTGAGGCAAAACAAAAATGTAAAATATAGTCCAATTCAAACATATCATGTGAATTAAGAATTTAATTAGAAGGTTCTCTAATAATCCCCACTCCCGAAAATTGAACCTCCTTAGATCTCATCTATATATTAATACGCAAAATCGTCGTGGGGGGGTACAAAACGGTTTATGAAAAACATCTTTCCTCGACCGCACCTGCCTTTGAACGGCGACACAATTCCACGAGGCATGTCTCCTGTATCCTGCGTGCCACGTCGACCCCGTGGTCGCCGTCCATGTCGTTAAACGTGGTTTCGAGGTCCCGGGGAGGACGGGTGGACGAGAGCACGGCCGGCGTTGTCCGTGCAAGGAGGCGACGAACCCGCGAGAGTGAGGCAGCAAGGCGTGCACCCGCCCTCTGTCTAATCAAAGAGATACACGGCAGATGACGATACACTACGTTATGTAGCGTAGGAAATGCACCATACAACGGGTTGGGCTTACCCCATCTTAGGTATCTTGCTATATGATATGCTTTGTAGGCCAGGCGGCTATGCGTGTACTTGTATGTGTATTATGCGATGATTCTACGCTCACGTCACACACACAGTATAGTACAGTCGATTTGAGTCTAGTCGATTGCCATGCACACACTGGCACAAACCATGGACCTATTTTCGAAAAAAATTTACTTTGAAAATAATTATACAAATTCTGTGATCTATGCCAACATAATCATAATCTAAGCTTCTGCTTTATTGGTCTTTTCATGAAAACTACATTGAAATCACAACAATAATAATGCAAATAGATATCGAGATCATAATAGTTTGTTTACGGTGCGCCATATCATCATGGCCAAACAGCGCATACAGATTAGCTAGTATAGGCCTACAACTCTGTCAATTTTGATCTCAGTACTAATCAGTGTCTCAACTCCCTGGTACTAATGAATCACAATCTATTTCAATCTATTTTAAATAATAGACATATAAAATAGAAGCTTGGATTATGATTATCTTTACATGGTTCACAAAATTTGTATATTTCTTTCACAGCAAAAAATTCATACAAAATTTGAACAGTTTGTTCATGCAGTGCTCCGGGCAATTCCGGTACTCGACAAGCATGTGTGTGGAATCAGTATGTCCATGGTGGAATCAATATTTTTTCAAATTTCAAAGATGCACCGATTTAGCCAAAACAGCACCATGGCTCGACGACATCGATCAAAACCGAATCAACTCAGGAAATTTCAACATACTCCAAATAACTGAAAATGATTTGTAACTGACGAACTACCTGTGTTTAAATTGATTTAACTGTAACAAATATGTGATATATGAATTAACAAAATAGTTTTTTTCCCCCTCAATAAATACTTCAAGTATACCTTTAAAAAAAAACAGAAAACAAGTGCTTTATACACCTAAGCTCTAAGCTGATTTCAATTGGAACCTCATACACGGTATGTAACTTTCATTTCCTAAAAACGGGTCACAATGGAGAACATCAAAGTATGCACCGAGCTCTTTGAAGTTAATTGTATTGCATCCATGCAAAATATCATTTTGATGATAATTTTGTTTAATAGAACATGTAGTTTTAATAGTGTAGGCCTATGTTAAGCCAAATTAAACAATTGTTATTCATGTTTTGATTTTGAACAAGTTTTGAATAAATATGTTGTAATTTCTTACATCATTTGTAAAATCTTTGAAAATTAATTTCATTTATGATGTATCAATAATGTCACTGCTATTCAAATTAATGAGAGAAAGCAGAAAATGGAAAATATATGAATGCATAAATTAATATTATTTCCAGTGTAGAACTAAATTAACTTTGAGATGTGTGAAAATAGCAAAAATGAGAATGGGAGTGAAATGAGAACAGTATTCGTAAGAAACGAGAGTGCATGAGGACGGGAAAGGGATAGTGAGAATAAGGATAGGAATGAATGAAAAACAATAATCATAAATACCGAAAGTGAAAACGAAAGTTAAAGTGTATATAACATATTTGCATCAATTTATTTACAAATGACTAATTTCACTTTTTCTTTCTAATCTTCAAGTTTTATTACATGGTACAAATAATTTAAAAAAACAATTCAAAACAATACATGAAACGGCATACAAAAGGTTGATATTCTAAGTTTTTTCTAACGAATTAAATATTAATAAAAAGAGTAGAAAAAGAATAAAAGGATAAAAAGTAGGCCTATACAAAGAAGAAAAATAAAAGAAAAAAAACAAAAAAACAATGTCTCTAGAAAGAAAAAAAATGAATGTTAAAAATAGATCATCTGACATTAAATTATCTTTAAAAAAAAAAAATTGAAAGCACATAATTACATTCACCCCCTAGAATCCCGTGGATTTTCCACGGGACCTCCAAGTCTATATATTAATACGCAAAATCGTCGCGGGGGGTACATAACGGTCTATGAAGGTGCTTTTTCTGACATCAAAAACGTCTTTCCTCGACCGTACCCGCCTTTGCCGCGCTGAACGGTGACACAATTCCAAGCGGACCAGCTCCCACAGTCCGCGTGCCACGTCGACCCTGTGGTCGCCGTCGATGTCGTTAAAGGTGGTTTCGGGGTCCCGGGGAGGACGGGCGAACGAGAGCACGGCTGGTGTTGTCTGTGCAAGGAGGCGACGAACCCGCAAGAGTGAGGCAGCGAGGCGTGCACCCGCCCTCTGTCTAATCAAAGAGATACACTATCAAGAGACGATCCACTCCATAATGTGTTGTAGCAAATGCACGATAGAACGGGTTGGGCCTATCCCGTGTTAGGCATCTTGATATATGCAGCAACCAAACTGACAAGAACGTAATATGTTGGTTCTCACACACACAGTACAGTCGAGTTAAATCGTGCGACTGCAACAATATATTGGCACAAACCGTCCAATTTTTCGCATAAAATCTTTACTTTGAAAATATTTATACAAATTCTGTGAACCATGCCAACATAATCATAGTCCAAGCTTCTGCTTTATTGGTCTTTTCATGAAAACAATAATAACGCATCGAGATCATATGACTGACGAGAAGGTAAATTCAGCGAGCTTACGTAATTTCAAATGCCTCCGCACGGGCAACTCCGGAGGTCTCGGGCCAGTCACGGGGCTGACGCCGTGCAATTTACCCTGTGCGGTAACTGCACCACTCTACTGCAGTAGGCCTACCTGTCAAGCGTGTATTTACATCCTTCAATGTTTCATGTTTGAGCCGTGCAGTTGTTGTTTTCTTTTATTTCTTTTTTGAATGTGATGTGAATGTGAGTACGGTACATGCTATTACAGAAGTGTCTAAGGAATGATAGGCCTACAGGTGGAAGGGATATAAAACAAATATACAATGATCGACTCATTCTCGGAACAAGCTAAAACTATTCGCACTCGGGAACATCAATAGTACTGTTCTCCCTCGGGCGCGATGGCCCTCGGGAGAATATAATGCGATTTGATGTTCCTTCGATGCGAATAGTTTTAGCTAGATCCTCGAGTGTCATTGTATATTTGTATATTTGTATATTATTTTCATTGTAGGACTAAATTAACTTAGCAATGTGTGAAAATAACCAAAATGATAATGGGAGTGAAGTGCATGAGAACAATATTCGTATAGATAACGAGAGTGAGGATCCGGGAAAGGGATCGTGAGAATAATAGGAAAGAAGTGACGACAATAATCGTAAATAACGAAAGTGAAAACGAAAGTAAAGTCTAAGATATCTGCATCAATTTTAATTACAAATTATTGATTTCACCGTTTTCTTCCAATTTTCAAGTTTTATTACATGATACAGATTTAAAAAAAAAACAATTCAAAACGATACATGGGATAGCAAAGAAAAGGTTGATATTTTAACGATTAAAATATTAATGAAAAGAAGAAGAAAAGTTATAAAATGATAAAAAGTAGGCCTATACAATGAAGAGAAATAATATCATCTAGCACAGAAATTATCTTTTAAAAAAATATAATAATAATAATTATAATATTTATAAAAAATCCCCCAAAAATCGATAGCACATATCTATTTACAACCCCCCACCCTTCCCAGAATCCTGTGGATTTTCACGGATCCTGCTAGTAAGTTATTATTTGCCCAATATCAAACTTTCACAAACTTCCTTCTTCCTCTCGTTCTTGCCAAATTTGATCTGTATCAATCAAAGGCCGTTTGAACTCTTTGACATCCTTCTGAATACCTCTCCCATTTGAGCACCGAAATCGGTAGCCTATCAGAGTGGGGGCAACATTGCAACACCTTGGGCGCCTTGCGTGGGGGATATGCGCGCTGTATAAATATCCAATATTATTACAACTTTCTGAAGTTCTTTCTTATGGTTCATCAAATTTTCTTCAAACTTTCACTGATTTGTGCCTCACATTTGTTTATGCTTTAAATAATGCAAAATTATTTTTAAATTCTTAACTTATGGTTTATCACATTTTCTTCAAATTTTGACTGATATGTGCCTTAAATTTGGTTGTTTAACATTTATTAACATTTTTCCATTATTATAGAGGATTTGTCACCACCGGTCTTCTCAATGGACTTTGATGTTTTAACTTTTAACAATTCCCAAACACCAAGTTGGGTACTGACTGCCAATGATAACTTTGGGTGTTGTCACGCTGACATCATCACCTAGTCCTGGGTCATACTTTCCTCTAGGCGAGACCAATGTGACTGTTACGGCCACCGACAATGCCATGTTGACCTCAACTGAAACATTTACCGTCCTTGTCGTATGTAAGTTATTCACAAGAATCCTTGCTAGAAACGTTCTTTCATGAGACGCTTCTGTATATTTCTCATTTCTTGTGATGTATATTGAGCATACAAATTCAGCTAAACAAAAATTGTTGTGATATGATTTGATTTGATATAATTTGTTAAGTAGATATAAATGTATGTTATAATTGTTAAGTTTGAGATATGGGTGTGTTATATAATAATGGCAGAAAGTGTACTTTGACGGGATAAGCCATAAAGACTTACAAGTTGAAGTAGGTCGATCATTTCCATTGGGTTCCTATATTAGAACTCACCCCCTGATTAATGTTTTTATCTTTGATTTATGTAATCAATATCCTAGAAAACTAAATTGCTTGAAACTATAGAAAACAATATCCTAGAGAAAACTAAATTGCTTGAAACTATAGAAAACAAAGAATTTTATGAGCAAACTTATTTGAAGAAAAAAATGAAACTAACTGGGAACTGCGGGAATTGGATAAAATATTGAATCAAGCACCCCCTAGCTAATACCGTTTTGACAGTTTTGAAACTGTTCATCAAAAGATCATATTTCTGTGATTCTTTTTTTAAGATTTGCTCTGGATTTCATGTTATTTTTAGTCATATATTATTAAGAAATGTGTGTCTCAGCTGGAGAAATGAAATGAAAAGTAGGCCTGTTACATACATGTATGTGAAAAGAAACTTAGTAGTAGTAAATACTCAATCAGTATTATTTCCTATCATTGATATCATTAGCTGACGGTTCACCAGAAACAACAAACTGTCCAGGAGATCAAATAGTAGAGGTCGCACCGTCTGAAGTACCTCGTGCAGTTACCTGGTCAGCGCCAAGTGCCACAGGATCAGGGACTATTACAACCACCAGCAACTATAGTCCGAATGACATGTTTAGCGAAGGCACGACCAAAGTCACCTACAAATTCACAGATAATGCAGGCAGGAGCTCCAAATGCTTTTTTTACATCAAAATCACAAGTATGTGCATATCCAGTATTTGTACTTGTTGATTTCCACCATGGTCCTCTGAAAAAATTATTCAATTTAGCATATTTCATGTTATAAAACAATGAGGAAGAAGAAGCTTAGTATTTGAGATAGTTTGGAATACTCATGGTGCAATTTCAGGGTATACATTAGATGATGTTGCATAGCCTACAACCCTACCGAATTTACCTTCTTTGCTCTTTAGCTAAAATGACAGAATGAATAAATAAATGAATGACTATAGGCTTAAGTCAACTCCAATTTTCAAAAATTATTTCATGTTGTAAATAAATAAAAGGTTAAAACTGCCAAATATCACGGCCGTACTTCAATCAGATGATTTTTAAGAACGATTTTTGTTTCGGTTATTTCGAGCAAAACATTTAAATTTGCCGAGATGTCAGATTGTTGATCACGTGATGTGATGTAGTATGCTCATCACAACGAAAGCGTGCGCCGCGCCAGTGGTGTACATTCTGACAATTCAAGATGCCAATGTGCCAGACTTACGATTGTTAAAATCGGCCAGATGGATATAAGAAAAGTTTCTTTGCCATTCCAAACCCTTTGAAAGACAGGGAGAGATGCTCCCAATGGCTAAACAATATTGGGACTGAAGTCCAACATACGAATGTACGAATTCGGTAAAAACAGAGTGGTATGTGGGGACATGTTTGAATGCGCATGCGCTGTATACAGAAACAGTCCAATAAAGTAGTTGAGGCGCGGACGTCTGTGTGAGGACCTTACATCGCAAAAATGTCGCGCAATGCATTGTGGGGGAGAACCAGCTCGATCACTAACATTTGTTTTTTGCTCATTAAACAAAATTATTAAAAATAGGTCCGAGCGCCATTTCCTTAAACCAAGTTATATTTGGGCTTCTTAGATTTTTGTCCATCTAATCAGTTCAAATTTTTAGTGGAGTGGACTTGGTCTATAAAAATAGATAGATGAATACATGTAGATAACAAAATGAATTAATTGAAAAATGAAGGACTAAATAAATAAATAACTAAAATGAATGAAGAATGAATTAATATTTTGAATATCAATGTATTTCAAAGTCTGTGAATTTCACCAAAACCTAATTCCGTTTCCTCGTAAAAAATAATGTGCTTATGTATCTTCTTGAAACTCAGAAAATGCATTTTAGAACAAAGCACTTTTACATTACAAAGAAGAATAAGATATAGTGTTTAAACAAGATCGGCTTATAGGAAGTAACATTATTTTTTCTAATGTGTGCAAATATAAGAAAGATGTTTTAGACCTGCCCAAATAAATACCGCGTGCACACAATTCCACCAACCCACGAAATCAAACCGCATATCATCTGTTTTATAGAATGGACTTTAATTTTAAAAACACAAAAATTACCGGAGGCATAAAATTATTTTACCGGACGCATGAAATTTGTTACTGGACGCATGAAAAATTAAAAGAATTAATAAAAAATTTTAAAGATTTTTTTAAATCTAAACACATTAGACTATAAGAATAAATTTATTTTTTTTAATAAAAAAAATCATAAGAATTATTTTTAAAAAGCATCCAGTACAATTATCTACACAGTAATTGACCAATCAGATTGCAGGGATTCTTCTACCCATCATTCTAACATGTCTTTATCGATCAGTAAATGCCGACGAAATATATGTAGCACCAGACGTCACTTGTCCTGGGGATGTGACAGTTACCGAGCCTGCCGGGACGGCACAGGCCCCAGTCACCTGGACCGAGCCCGTGTTCAACGATGCTGTTAGTGGTGCTGATCTCAATATACAGCAGTCAAAGCAATCCGGCTCAAACTTTACCGTAGGTTCCACTCAGGTGCTGTACTCTGCTCTGGATGGAAAGTTTAACAGGGCATTGTACTGCATGTTTAAAGTGACTATAAATGGTGAGTATTATTGTACCCATACATGCGTTAGTGATGGATATGTACCAATTAAGGCACTACTCCAGCTGGCTTATGTCCACCAACCTTTAAAGACCCAACCATATTGGCTTATTGCAATATTTCTACCATATTTGATATATTTGTCAACAGAAATACATTTCATGAAGTGATATTTACATATAGACCTCTATACAAGAAGAGAAAAATTGGCTGGTAAAAGGGGCCAGTTAATTTTAGATATATTGACTGCTATGAGAGGCATCGCTGTTTCTATATAGGCTCAAGGGGACGTTACATCCTGCTATGACCCCGAGGCGCGCCTAGGGGTCATAGCAGGATCTAACGTCCCCGAGAGCCAGTATAGAAACAGCTATAGACTTTCTACCTCGATTATTAAAGCAGTCCATATATTTTTTATATACCGAATTCACAAAAAAATCTACAAAGAATTCTTACCTTATCCTTTTCTTGAGTAAAGATTAGTTAAATCTTCACAGAAAATCTGAGACACTGTCTGTAAATCTTCGCTAGAAAGTTGCCTGAATGTTACGGCCATTTGGGAATCGCACACACTCTGCACTGTATGGTATCCGCGCTTGCACAAAGAAACTTTTTACACGTAGACCAATGGGGATTTCAGCCAAATCTAACTGTGCGGCCGTTACCCGGGGCAACAGGCATCTTTCTCATTAACTATTGACCGTTAGGCGGGCATGGCTAAAATCACGACTCCAATTTCGACCAATCAGATGACTAGATTTATTCAACATACTATTAGAGAGGTATTTATATGTAACACATGTTAGCGCTAGTCGAACCTAACCCTATACAGTTAAACAAAGTATTTAGGTACTAGTAAAGTAAAGACTTTTTTCATTCATGATTTGCTCAACAAATGTGTTGTAACAGAATTCTGACACCTATTTATAAACCTTGTTAATCTAACATTACCGGTAATAGGTAATCTATTCCAAAATTCACTGCCCACAAAAGAAAACTAGAATTAACCCTGTGTTGTTCTAAATTTTGTCCACCAAAATATTGCCCCAAACTTCCCCCCCCCCCTCTTTTACTGAGATAGGCACCAGAAAATATGCAAACTTGTTATTTCTTATTTGTCAGAGATTTTTCAGAATTTTGCCACTCCACCCTAGTAGTCATGTGTACTGAAGGTATGCCACTTTGGATTTCAAGGGGGCATAAGCCAGTTGTGCCCCACATCCACCAGTTGTCCTAAGAAAGCTACATCTTGTGCAGATTAAGGAGCTTATTTGTAGAATTGAACCGTTAAAGTAAATGAATGGATCAAAATTAAGCCTTTGTCCCAGTTTTTAATACGAACATATGGAATCAATTTTCTACTCTTTAATGTAAAAAATGTCCTTAGCTGTCAGTTGAGTAAACTCCTTTGAACATTTCTTTTGCAGTGGTGGAAGACAATGATAAACCTGTAATCGTCGGTTGTCCTCAAAACTTCACTCACTGGGTCACTGCTGGACAGTCCATGGCAAACGTTTCATGGGTAGCCCCGAATATTACCGACAATTTTGGCTTCACTGTTCAAGTCTCTCATGACCCAGGCAGCGAGTTTACAGTCGGAATGGACACTGTTGTGTCCTACATTGCTACAGATGTTGTCAACAACATGGAAGACTGTACCTTCACCATATCTGTCAGAGGTTAGTTACCCAAGTCAGACTGTGTTCATGTTGAATGGTGTCAGAGGGTGTAATTCAGAAGAACTAAGATTTTATATAAACTCAATCATATCATAAAGAAAATTTATTTAACTTCACTATAAACAAGAGGAATCCTATCCATACATTCATTGTCAGCAGAATAATGAAATTGGCAAAAATTGTAGAGCCCTAGAGAGTTCAATCGTTCTTGACAAGCGAGTTTTGAAATAATTATAAGGTGGTCAAAATAATAAATAAGACTATTTTTAAAAATCAGTACAAGATATTAAATACTAGTGAACATTGTATGGCAAATATTGGACAGCTAGTAATTTGGGCCAAGGGAGTGTGGAAATGATCATAAGGTGATAACTAAACAAAATCATATGACAATTTCCTTCTTTTCAGTGGATGCTGATGATCCCATACTTCAATGTCCATCCAATATCGATATTCGTGTGACCCAGGATATGACTAACCAAGTTGTAACCTGGCCGACACCAAATGCAACTGACAACTCCGGTGGTGTCACTGTTACCTCGAGCCCGGAGTCTGGGGCAACATTCCAGGCATCAGTGGCTGGGCAAAATGACACAGTGACTGTCATGGCTGCCGATGCTTATGGACATTCTGTTACGTGTACCTTTCTCGTAAATGTCCGATGTAAGTATGATAAACACATTAGGCTTCTTGTTGCAGTCATATCGGAAGTGTGCAACTCTCATTAATATCTTTTCCAACATAACTCACTTCAGGTAGGTTTTTACTAATATGGACCGAGATCTCCCTTCTTTATCCCATTTTAAGAAATGCAGCATGTGTATTATGTTTACTGGCCTTCAAAACGTTGGCTTGAACACTTGATTTGTATCGATTGGTGTAATACGCAAGTCCACTTTAGAATGAAATCATATATTTCTATGTGTTTGTGGCAGAAGGCGATCCTCCTTCATCCAGTTCATCTTGTTACATATGTAGGATTTCCCTTGAAGAAATTGAAACCATAAATGTAGATTTAATTTAAATTGATACCACTTCCATCTCTGTTCAGATGATGTTGCACCAGAGCTGACCTGCCCGACGTCAGTCAAGAAACAGCACCTGGTCAAAGGGTTGCCACAGTCACATGGCCAGATGTAGTTATTACTGATGACTATACAAGTGCCTCAGCGCTAGTGGTAAGAAGATCATTATCCCCTCACCGTCTTTAGTAATGTTTGATGGATTTTCATTAAATTTTATATGAAGGTACATGGTATCAATTCAAGTCGGAAGGGTGTAGGATGGGGGGTTGTGTTCCCTTTTAAATCATTTAAGTCGGAAGGGTGTAGGATGGGGGGGATTGTGTTCCATTTTGAAATCATTCAAGTCTGAAGGGTGTAGGATGGGGGGAGGGTTGTGTTCCCTTTTGAAATCATTCAAGTCGGAAGGGTGTAGGATGGGGGGAGGTTGTGTTTACTTTTGAAATCATTCAAGTTGGAAGGGTGTGTGATGGGGGAATTGTGTTCTGTTTTTAGCTCATCCGGCCCGAAGGGCCCGATGAGCTTATGCCATGGCGTGGCGTCCGGCGTCCGTCCGTCCGTCCACAGTATTCAAAATGCTTCTTCTTCGTTATTTTTCAACCGATTTTGATTCTGATTGTTTCATATGATAGGGCTAGGAGGGGGATTTAAAACTTCTTCACAGAATCGTGAAATTCATTATCTATGCTAATTTATGCAAATTTATTCAAAATCACCAAAAATGCTTCTTCTCCTTCATTTCTCGACCGATTTTGATTTGGTTTGCTTTATCTGGTAGAGCTCACTTTGGTACACTAAACTTCTGCACAGAATTTTAAAATTGTTCTCCATTAATTAATTATGGTAATTTATGCAAATTTATTCCAAAAATAACAAAAATTGCTTCTTCTCCCTCATTTCTTGACCGATTTTGATTTGGTTTGCTTTATCTGGTAGAGCTAACTTTGGTACACTAAACTTCTACACAGAATTTTAAAATTGTTCTCCATTAATTAATTATGGTAATTTATGCAAATTTATTCCAAAAATAACAAAAATTGCTTCTTCTCCCTCATTTCTTGACCAATTTTGATTTGGTTTGCTTTATCTGGTAGAGCTTACTTTGGTACACTAAACTTCTACACAGAATTTTAAAATTGTTCTCTATTAATTAATTGTGGTAATTTACGCAAGTTTATTCCAAAAATAACAAAAATTGCTTTTTCAACCAATTTTCATTCCATTTCCTTTAGTTTCTATTCAATCTTGTACATCTTTCGGATGGTGACGTTAAAGGTCGGTCCCCAGACGTAAATAATCATATCTGATTGATACACGTCTGTGAAAAACCCAATCACACACACATAAATGAAATTATGTCCCTTCCAGGGCATCAAATTTTTATTTTTGACCAGTTCAAAAGTGTACCACATAAAATTTACGATATTTGTTATTGCGAGATGCGGATGAGCGCTACGTCATTGACGTTCTGGTTAATTCATTCAAGTCGGAAGAGTGGTAGGATGGGGGATGGTGTTCCCTTCTGAAATTATTCAAGTCAGAAGGGTGTAGGATGGGGCCCACAGGGTGTGTACGGCCCTTCTGAAATCATTCAAGTCGGAAAAGTTTACATGTCCCAAGCCTAATGGGCTGATATAATATGCCACACCTCTGCACGTTTCTCCATGCAGTATTACTGTAAATGTATTGTGATTGCCTTTATAACTCTACTGCTAATGCCTCATCTTGATCATACTTCGTAATGTTACCAACCATGTAGTAACTAATAAATCGAAATATTGATAGATAAAAAAGAAGATTATTTCTTATTTTTGCATCTTCAGGGACTTCATGGACCCTTAACAACAAAAAACAATTCACAATTAATTTTGTCACTGTTGCCTTTTGAAAAATATAGATCCATTAACACTAATCATTAAAAAAAGGTCATATTTATAATATTGTCGAAAATTTCTGAAATTTCTTCAAGTTATCGATGAAAGTCCTCTGTCTCGAAAGTTTGCAGATATTTAACCTGTCTGGACACAAGAATGGAAGCGATACATAATGCCATATTTGGGGAATGCTATTCCAAGATGTTCTGTATTGATAAATATATTAATCATTGCGGATGTAGTATCGAAAATGATATCGCTAGTAATATTCGTTGGTCTCGCAATGTACATGTATGGTCAACAAGGGATCTAAAAGATCACGACGTTTCGTGCGCTGCTGCAACACTTCATCAGGTGATAAAATCTAATGTAAGCAAGCGTGTTTTTTATACTCTACGGGCGGATCCAACGGTCAATTGCTTTGATCAATAATTGAAACAAAAATGGACAAGGCCAATTACTTGACCGTTGGATCCGCGAGACAAACGAATATCACTAGCGATATTATTTTTGATGTTCTGTATTGTTTACTCTTTTTCAATCTTAGGTTTTTTTGTGAGAATTAACCGTAATAAGAAATAAAAAGTAAAACAAAACTTTAGGATATGACCAAAATAATATTGTCAGTTTGGAGCCAGAAGGACGTCATTAATTCTTTGGAAAATGATATGACTTACTGCCCTAGTGGGTATTACATGTTACCTTTCACATCTGTAGTACATCTAAAGAGCAGATTCAGATATTTCCACTTCTTCATCGGTGCGAAACTTGCAGGAGTATATACATGTAGCACAATAAGAATGGATACACTGGTAAAGAAAATATTTCAGAGTTTATATGCCCAGATAGAAAACTTCTGGAGTATGAGGAAGGTGATTTCAGATGAGGCGGCTGCCGTAATTGTACATGCCTTAAAAACATCACGGTTGGACAGTGGAAATACTTTGCTTTCTGGAATAATGCAGCATCCTCTGAAGCAATTTACAGTCTGCTCAGAATGCTGCAGCACATATCTTTAAAGAGGCAGAGTGTTATTCGACCACAATAACCCCTACACTGCCTTCCTGTAAAACAAAGAAAAGAATTTTAAAAATCATGAAAAGCAGTGCACGGACATGCCCTTTGTACCTCTCAGACATGCTGACCCCCCATCATCCTTGAGCTCATGTGTGATCAGCAGGTAAATATCTGCTTGAGAGTCTTCGAGCCCATTCTTTGCTGGGCAATAGACCATTCGCTTCTCTTGTGCCTAGGTTGTGGAACCAGGCGCAGATCCAGGGGCAAGGGACCTGCCCCCAAAAAAAAGAGAGAGAGAGAGAGAAGGAAAAGAAGGGAAAGAGGAAGAAAGAAGAGGAAGCAGAAAAGAAAAGGGGGAAAAAAGGAGATCAGGGGGGGGGGCGCCGAAAGGGCCTTGCCTCCTCCCCAGCAAAAAAGAGAGAAGGAAGGAAGGGAAAGAAAAATGAAAAGGGGAGATAAAGGGAAGGAAATAAAGAGGAAGAAGAAAAGAAGGGGATATCAGTTGCGATTTTCCAGCCAACTATTTGTGGATCGGGGCAAAGGCCCTTGCCTCCCGCCAAAAAAAAGGTTGAAGGGCAAGGGAAAGAGGAGAGCTAAAAGGAGCTAAAAGGGAACAAAAAAGAGGAAGAAGAAAAAAAGGGGAGATCAGTTGCGATTAATTCGGCCAACAACGTGTGGATCGGGGCGAAAGTCCTTGCCCCCAGCAAAGGGAAGAGGAGAGAAAGGGAAAGGAAAAAGAAAAAAGGTGGAGGAGATCAGTTGCGATTTCCCCGCCAACAAGGTGTGGATCGGGGTGCGAAAGGCCCTTGCCCCCCTCGGTAAAGAGAGAGAGAGAGAGAGAAAGAGAAGGAAGTGAAGGGAAAGGGAAAGAAAATATGGAGGAAGAAGAAAAAAAGGGGGAAATAAGAAAAGATCAGTTGCGATTTTTATCGCTTCTTCTATCATCATTGTACAACTGTCATTGTACAAATGTATTTATTTACTTATTTATTTATTCCTGTTTGATAACAATAATATGAATATAAACTCATAACAGCAACAAAACAAAATGCAGAAGAAAACTATTTTGCAGGCAGAAAGAAACACAAAATTGATTATGCACTTGCATGTACATGTAAGTGTATCATAAGATTTATTCTTATTGTTTTAATACATCTTGTGAAATAGTATGCATTTAAGCTTTATAATGCACATGATGCAATTTCAGGTGCAATTTACTGCAGTTGCCCCCAAATAGAATTTAAGCATGGTTTATTTCTAATTCGATAGTAGTGATTTACAAATTTTGCTGAAAATGACATAATTTTATGAGATTTTCCTCACTTTTTAGTAAATTATACTTTTTATGTGTTTGTTGGAAATGACAAATTCTCAAATTTACAGTCAAGCAAGAAATATGCTCATTTAGAGGCCTACATGTCAGGGCCCGCGGAACGGCGAGGCTTGGGGCTCAAGCCCCCTTTTTGAAAAAGTATATTAAAGAGAAATAGAAAGAAGAGGGAAAAAAAGAAAGAATAGGGACCTGCCAGGGTCACAAATAAGGTATCAAAATATGCTCATCTGACCGTAATTAAATGCCTAAATCCTCTGAGCTTCGGGGCTCTGCCCCCTGGACCCCACCTAGGGCCCTAAGGCAGGCCCCTGGATGCTCACCTGACGGTAATCTAATACCTAAAACCCTAAGCTTCCGGGGTTCCGCCCCCTGGACCCAACGCCAATTAGTGTTCTGCCAGTGTCACAAATAAGGTATACAAAATATGCTCATCTGACCGTAATTAAATGCCTGTACGCCCTGAGCTTCGATGGCTCCGCCCCTTGACCCCTGCTGGGGCTTTGCCCCTCGACCCCACGCCGATTTACGCTACGCTCTACCTGATCGTAAATACATTAGCCTCCCCTCCCCCCCCCCCACTTTGAAAAACGTTCAGCAGATCCTGCATGTACAAAGAGTGGTGGTGATGCAGATTTTTTTTTCTGCCCCCAAAAAACGATTTTGCTCATTACGCCACTGCTTTAGTGGTCACCATTACGTACCAATATTTAGCTCGCAAAATTTCAAATTTGCCTCCCCCCCTAAGAAATCCTGGATCCGCGCCTGGTGGAACAGTCTTCCTAATTACCTCCGTTCTGCTGCTTTCTTCCAAAAATCAGCTTACAACATTTATATTCCACATAACTAGGCACTTCCCCAGGTGAAGATCATGGGTGCCATGGCATGCATATGCAGTATTTATTTTTCAGTCTCGTCAGCACCTTTAATAACTAGATATTGACGTTCTACAAATTCCCGGATTGGACTGGATTGGATTGGATTAGGTCCAAATGACTTGTAACTTAATTAAAAGTCAGTTGTAAAGTTTTTATTTTATGTTATTGCAGAACACCAAAATAATATTACTTTATCATGACACGTACATGTAAATGTATTTCATCTTTCTTGTTTATGTTATGCAGAGCCTCCACAGTATAACAATATTTTAACCACTGACAGGGCTACTCTGTTGAAATAATACCAAATAAACAAATTCAATTTGTTTTATTTTTTATTTTTTCATTGCAGAAACAGCAAAATACCTGGGAAATTTTAATTAAAATCAATGTTAATTTTTTTATAATGATTCTCATACTGCAGAACACCAGCTCCCATGGGTCAATGATTGCCAACATGCAGTACGATGCCGACCCGGTAACCGTAACCTTAACGGCGCAAGATGAGCGGGGTAACATAGGGATTTGCACATTCACTGTTGATGTTGTAGGTGAGTGAGAAGTAGTTCGTGAAATTCATAGACAAATTTACGAGACAAAAAGCAGCATGCACCAAAAGCAGTACATAAATGGGGTTATAAGCTTTGCCCCCTTAGATGGAATCAATTGAATTCATTTTGATTCAATTCAATTTGAATTTACACGAATTGAACTGAAATGGATTGAATGGAATGTAAGTGAATTGAATTGAATTAAATTAAATTAAATTTATTCACCTTTCTCATAAAAAAACATGCAGAGGCAAAGAATCCATTAAAGATTTCCAACAAATATAGTCAAAATAATAGTGGTTGGATTTATGTATATATACTATCCCAATCACAAAAAGGTGATGCTCCAAAGGTATAGGGGACATTCAATACTGTGCCCCCCCCCTCTTTCTCTCTCTCTCTCTCTTGAAAACGCCCATGTACACATTGTTAATCAAGGTTGCTTGTTGTTTATATGATTTAATTTACAAATGAAAATTATAACTATTATCTCTTTATCTTACAATTTGCTGGATTACTGTTTTAGGCTAATGCTGCTGTGATACGTACCTGTTACTTTGTAGATGAAAGGAGTAGAATGGGTAGAATTCATAAACTAGAAATCGCTTGTTTTGGTGAAAGCTCCAATTCAAAGACATGCTAAAGTTGTGAATAAAAGCTCTATCCATCCAGATTGACATGTGTGATAATGTACTGCACTGAGAGTAAACCCAGGGGTACATGAAGTCACTTAAAGGTACTATATCCCATTTGCAGACCAAAAAAATAAAAAGATTAAATACCAACAGCATTTGAAAGACAATACCAATTTAGAACTTCCCTCAAAACGAAAGGGCTTGAAAATGGCTTTTAGTGGGAAAATAACGACCATTAGTTGTCGAATCGACTTAAGTGATTGCAATCACCTAAGTAATAGTCTGATTTTCAGACCCTTTTACCGAATGGTCGTACATTTTGTGCTGCACAAAGATTCAATCAGTTTAATTTTGGCCTACAAGTAGTGGGTTATTGATGTAGACAAATGCTCATGTACCTGTTACAGCTCATTTGATGTATGTTATTACCAAAGAAAAATAGATGTCAGTCAGTCACTCTTGCAATAGTTTCGATCTGACAGTGAAGTCTAGAAGGTAAACAGGTTTCCTTGCATAATTTGAATACTAGGACACTGCTAATGTTTAAATTGCACAGATAGGACATACATGACATATTCATAATTCCTGCAAAGTTCTACAGAATTTGATGTTGGCTGCAAAAGGGACATTGTATCTTTAAGATGCAAAAGTAACATATAATCTTCTTTATTTATTTATCAATATTTCATTTTATTTTTTTCTGCATGGTTCGTTACATTACGTAGTATGATCAAGATGAGACATTAGCAGTAGACTTAAATAGGCAATTACAATCACAATACATTTACAGTAATACTGCATGGAGGAACACACAGAGATGCGGCATACATATGCGGCCTAATTACATTAGCCTAATCGCCAAATGTCCTAATAGGACATTTGGTGATTAAAAGTGTAGGAAAAGCCTAGCTACATGTACCGGTACATGTAGTATGAGGGGAGCTTGCATGAAATCAAGAAGAGTTATGTTTGAATGATGATAAAAGCATAGACTTCATACACAAGAAAGCAATTGCTAGTCACTAGGAAACATTTGCTTATAGACAGTGGGCCCAATGGTCAATATCCCCTCAGAAATGTGATTCTGTGACCTACATTTAGGGTGGGGGTGAAAATGGTGTCATATGGAAGCATTTAGGGTCAGGAACAACATATTCTTTTTCACACGCGCAAATATTGCGCATTTGCGAAAAACACAGTGAAAACGATAACGCCCTCTATTGGCCAAATATGTGATTTCTTGGGGGTGGTGGGCGTTATGGCCCCCTACCCCTCCCTAAGGTCTCAGCCGTAAAATGGCCGATCGCCGCGAAAATTTGCTTGCGTGTCAAGTGAAGTGTATAGAATACTATGGTCATATCAATTTTTTTGAAAAATTCACTCATTTGCATATTTATTGTAATTTATGCAAATAAGGTCATAAAATTCACATTTTTACCCATAAATCATAAATTATTCATATTCAAACATTTGTTTTCACTACATATATTTCTGAGTCCATTTTGAATAACAATACAACAAAAAAATTTGGAAGAGCCAGGTTATTCTTGTGTTATCTATTGTTTTTATAATTTCTTAAGTATTTCTTTGTTTTTTTATCTTATTTATTTTATTGTTTTTGTTGTTTTATTTCATTTCTAACTATATTTCAACTCTTTTGACCCCCAAAACAAACACCTAAACTATAAACAAGACCAAATAACTAATGTTTTATCTCTTTTCAGGAAAAATTATATAAAGAGGTAATTTGGATTTTGTAAGCATTCCAATGGAGAATAAATCACCCCTGCCGGGTTGATTTATTTTGGCAATGTCTGAATGGATTTTTCTCAAATTAACATTAGTTTGAATTGTACATTTTAAAATAAAAATTTGTTTCTGAAGGTCATTTGATTCAAATCGCACAAATGTACTTGCAACAGTGCCCTTTAAAGCAGGACTATTTCCTTTCATTACAAATTGAAATAAAAACATCTTTAAAATCAAACCACACTGTCTTGCAAATCATTTTTTTTTTCTTCTGGGTTTTGCCAATGAATCTGGTACATAATTTGCGTTCTGCTCTTAATCCGATCCTGAAACTTGGTGAACAATTTACTTGAATATCACAAAATAGTAAAAAGAAATAAAGTCCACCTAACCAACTTCATAATTGTGCACACGGCAATACAGTAGGCCTATAGCGATAATGCATGATGATATCATGAGATGTACCCAACCTGGCGGCATCCTGTGCTCTGTTGATGACAAAATTTAATGCAGAACATGGAATATGTGCTGAGGATCAGAAAAAAAGAGATGAGAGAGACTACCTAAATTTCAGGAAAAGGCTTTACAAGTGTCAGGTAGACATGCCACAACAATGGCATGAGTAACCTCCCAACTTCTGGCACTGTTCTGAAGGGTAGGGGGATTGTAGTTCCTTGCTGGCTCGAGCTATCATCATGACAGCCTTGAAGCTACATGTAGGTCACACTCAGAGGGTCAGATCTGATGGAGGACGGAGATAGTTGAACATGGCTGGCTCTTGGAATCATGTTGACTGTCATCACGCCATTTCAGTATGCACAACTATACTGGCATGGTTCTGAAGAAAAATAGTATGGAAGATAAAAAGTAGAATTCTATGTTCAAGTTTAAGGCCAATACACTAAAAAAATTCAGATGAGAAAATGTACAAACATTAGATCAATTTGTATGCATTCCTCTGGAGAATAAATGCTGGGGTGATTTATTTGGCAATACCTGAATAGTTTTTTTCTAAGAAGAGTGTACATGTAGCTACCATGCTTCATGCAAGGTCACAAACTACATGGACTATCACAAAGTTCTGAAAATGGAAAGTATGAAATACTGAAAATTGTTTTCTAATAATGAAATCAATAAATCAGACATTCTGTAAATTCTCTGTAATGATAAAATGAACCACACATTTTCGACTAGAATATGTCATTCATAAGGACTACGATCTTCACAAAAAAATTCATTGAGCTTCCACATCTTTCATTGTTAAAATGTTTGCAGTGAATTTACTCACAAATTACATACCTGCAAGGTAGTTCGCCTGTATGATGTGTAGCTTGTACTCATCTCTCAAATGGTAAATCGGTACTGGTATTAGAACGGTTCTGAAGGGTGCAGGATGGGAGCTTGTCACACATGACTTTGTACATCAAGTTCATTGTCATCTCCAGCTATCCTTGTGACAGGCCTTAATTGGTTTCGTTACTTTCTGGTAGCATTGTGAATGAAGAAGGAGGGTGTAAACATGGACATCCATGGTGTGAGCTTGTCATAGATGACTTGTTTATCTATGTGTAGTTCAATGTTAATTTAAGGCATCACTATGTCGGCTAAATCAGTTCACATCTGGCACAATCCACACAATGCAGGGGGTCTGGATTCACATTCATTTGAGTTACATATCCATAGGCATCTCCACTTCATCACCACTTCCATCATCATCGGTGTCATCATCACTGTCACTTTCAATGGCGTTGCGTCCAGTAATATTACAACAATTGTTTCTGGCACATTTGCAGAGATCGGTGCAAGGAACGTTGTTCTGCAAACAAGAGCAGATGTCTGCATTGCCGCACTGATGCCTTTTGCATCTACGGAACAATACGCGAGCTCCATTACGCTATCTGGGGCAGGAGGAAGATTCATCCAGTTGATGACCAAATTCCCTTCTTCCATCTTCCATCCATGATTCTCTGGTGTTGGTACATTGGGCTCTGCGATTAAGCTCCGTTTGAAGATACCTGAAAATAAAGTAAAAAGGATGAGATCCTAGTTTGGCCAGGGGGAATTAGACCTCCCTGCAAGGTCACTGACAGGTGGTTATCTCATCAAATCATGGGGGACCAACAGGCACCGATTAGGCATTGTTTGCTATATAGAGGGCGCAAGTAGCTATAAGTAGTGCAGTGGGGCTTTAACATGATACAAAAAATACTGTTTTAATATGAAAATAATAAAAAGTTGAATAAAACTTGAGCTTGATATTACAGCTTTTAAAACAGTGAATAAATAAATAAAACTCTTTGAATAAGTGAAAAGAAATGAATGTTATTTTTTATTTTTAATATTATGTAATAGTTTTCTATCAATAAATAAGACATGATCATGTCAATATTTTGACCATTTACATCCAAAATTTAAAAAGGGAAATTATTCATAATATACCTGCTTGGTAGTTGGCTCGCTTGATGTGTTCATACAGAGCATCTTTGTTGGGGGGCATGGTAATTTCTGATTTCCGTTGCAGTCGGAACATGTTGTACCTGGCCTCATTGACGGTTGTGACGTTTTGTTGCCCATACAACTTGCACACAAAGTTTTCTAGGGATGCTGCTGTTGCTGGCTCTACATCAAAGTTGTCACCAAGATCACTGAAGGCATGACAAAACTCTCTCTCTTTCATTAGGAGAGTGAGGGCCTTCTTTTTGCCCTTGCCATAAAATGCACTGGTGCTGTCACAGCCAGTAAAGCAGTGTAGCCCAATCAAAGATTTACTGACTTCATCTCCTAGACGTACTTGTATGGTCTTAAGATCTATTGTCCTCAAATTGGTGCCTCTTCCTGTACAGAAATACAAATGGGCTGGGATGAGTGACTGAAGGGCAATGCCTATCACAAATACATCTGTGTCTGGGCTGACAATGACAACATCTGTACTTGCAGCTGCTGCAAATGAAGCATGAAGGTATAGACGAGTGTCAGCTTCTTCCTGTGTGGAGTTGAGTCTTGCCTCTTCAACCCTAATCACCTGGTCAGTCTCCTCCACTCCAGGTTTGAATGAGTGGCATTTCTTGATGTGGGCTAAAAGACCTTAACACCTTTCAGCCTTGCTGTTGGTTCTTTGGACCACGTTTCATCAAGGTATTCTATCAGAGACTCCTTGTTTTCTCCATTTGATAGAAACTTTTTCCACTGCAGTGGAAGGGTCTGGCCATGAATTCTCGTCACCTGGGTACCACCGCTGCTCTCTTTGCTCTCTCATCATTCTTGATAGACATCTGTCTATATGTGTCAGTCACAAAGTGGATTTCTTTGGAATTGTTCTGCTGTGCCCAGTTAACCAGACGTCTTAGGATGACATGAGCAAGGTTGAGAAATGTTCTATCTCCTGGTAGCTTGTTCACATTAAGCTGCTGAATCATAGCCATGCCATCTACAACATACACAGCACCTGCAATTGGGGACTTGGTGACAGGTTTCTCAGTCTGACATTCGAGTGCATGAAGCAAGTTTGCTTTGTTGGTTTTAACCAGAGATCCTTGTGAATTTGAAATTGACAGTGGCAACGCACCTAATGAATAGGACAGTAGCTCTTGTAGGTCGATGTTCCTGAATCTACCTATTACAACCAGCCTTGCTAAAAGGTTCCTGTCCGCCTTCAAAGTCACTTCTTTTCCACGTACTTTGCGTTTGACTGCTTTTGACATGCTGTTGAATGTCTTCAGCTTCATTTTTTTCAATGTAGCAAAGAAATCCATGTCTCCTTTCTGTAACCTTTGTGGCAGAATGTTGTGAATTCGATTCACCCTTTGACTTAGCATTCGCCAAATCAGACTCTACCTCCTTTGTTGCGACTGCTCCTGATGAGATGTTGATTAGCTCGTCTTGTTCATATTCAAAGGGATTCACCATGTTATTCACTGTGTCGACAAGCTTCTCTACATCAGCTTTATCCGGGTCATGCGGCTCTGCAACAGATCTGATCGAGTTACACTGTGCTCTCCTTTACCAGCCATTATTTCACATTCCCGAGTGATGGACCCTCTTGCATGGTGAGACCATATCCATCGATTGACGGCTCCCTTGTTTGTGCTAAATCCCGTCATCCCTCCTTTTGTTTTAGAATCCCTGTTTGCAGTTTGCTCTATGGTCTGGTCGCAAGCAACTTTAGCAAAGGCATTGCAGCTTCTTTGGACAGCAAAGTCTCCTTCTTGGCACTGCTGATGAACCCCAGGATGGGTGGTGGGTAGCTCTAACATCTCTAGCCAGTACGCAGGTAGATATCGACCATAATTGACATGATCATATGCAAACATCCAAGGAAGCATCTCTCTTATGCTGGCCAAATGGAGCTGCCAGTTTGCCTCACGGGTACCTCTTAGGAAGAGTAGTAGAACTTCTACCATCTCTATGAAAGAGCTCCAGAATGCGAATGTCTGCTTCTTGTTGCCAGCCTCAATGAACTTCTCATAAGACGTCATGAATCTCAGAAAGCTATCTCCCTGCAAAACTGCTTCATACTGTTGTCCAGGAAAGGCTTCTGATAAGGTAGCTGTTAGTTGTCTGACCAGGGCTGCCTCTTCCTCAGGAATGGAGTTCATATACGTAGCCAGACGCATCTGATGCATTGCCTCGGCCAACAGTTTATAAGCTCTAACTGCTCTATTGTAGTGTTTGCCAGTAAAGACTCCATTCACTGATCCTGCACCAACTACTTCTGACTCTATCAGGATATCTTGTAGCCCTGCATCTCGGAAACGTTTTCCTAGGCACCCAAGAAAGGACATAGCTGTGTGGAATGAACCAAGACGAATTACTAACCTCTTCATAAAATGTGCATTCCTCCACCTGATAATTTGAGCCTTTGAGTAAATGGCTTGGTCCATCACAATCACAACTGTCTCCAACTGCAGCTTGTTTGCAATATCAACACTTCTGTTGAGAATGGTAAGAACTGTGTCCATTTCAGTCGGACTGGCATCAATAACAGGTAAGTAGCCCACAACAGACTTTGGTGGTACTTGAATTCTCGATATAAGTTGGTTGAATCCTGTCCAAGAAGGCAAGAGCTTGTCAGATCTGAACTTTGTGATGTAGTATGCCATGTCCACTTTTGAAGGTGTCTGCAAAATTGGTGCATATACAGATTGAGAGAGAGATACATCTTTGGCAAATGGCATTGGACCATCTTTCTTTCCTCCACAATATGTGGCCAGTTTTTCTTCTGGTGGCTGCATTGATCTTTTCCTTGTCCTCTTAACAGCTGGATTTACAGTGATAGAAGAAGAATGCTCCTGTGAAGAAGGCTTGGTGTTACAGTTCTGGATGATGATACCATTTGTGTTGTGTGTTGTTCCACGGCCAGATAATGTCTCTTCTCCAAAATCATTGTTGTCCCACACCACAGTAGTTGGTAGGCCTGGCTGGATGACAGATGGAATAGCACTCTCACCACGGCTAAGTTCTTGCTCAGCAAGTGCTGTGTCATGATTGAGGACGACGGAGTTGGATACACAATGCCCGAAACCATTCAACAGACCTATCAACTGGGCAGAACCAGACATATGCCGTACAGCCATTCCTAGTGACAAGTTCTTCGGCATCAGTGTACGTCCTCCAGAGGCCAAGTATATTATGTCCTGTGAAATGGACAGAAGCCTTCTCTGGATAGGTGCAGACAACTCAACCATCTTCTCTGTATCTGGCTCTTCAGATGCTCCAATGGCCCATGCAAGGAAGTTAAGCAATAAGGGAGGGACAGTCCTTTCAGCCTCTTGCAGGTTCAATGTATCTGCTGTAGGTGGCCATGACATTGATGGTCTCACCTGCTGTATTGTTTTCTTTAACTCCATTGCTGACATGTACATGGAATGCAGCATGTTGGATTCTGCATGCAGATGTTCTGTTGGTGGAGTTGCATCTGTATCAGTTGCGGCATCAGTTGCCGTGTCAGTTGCCGTGTCAGTGTCACTAGGGGCAAGAGCTGCTTCTTGTAGAACTTGCTTCTCTTCTACAAGGGAACCTGTTGAGATGTCATTAACATAGACAATATCACCTTGCGATCTCATGTGGGGTGTAAGGAAGCACAGCTGTGGAAACCTTCTGCTTAGCCTTGCCTTGAGATAACCTGTCTTGTAGGAGCTGGCATCCACTCCATGAGTGACCTTTATCTGCTTAATGAAAATGTTATTAAGTTTTTTTAGCCTCATGATTTCCTTTTTCTTAATGATGCGATCCTCTACTTCAGTTGCAAAGACTTCAAAGGCCTGGGCATAAGAGGATTCAGTGCTGTCTGCATTGACTGGTCTTGTAAGATATCTTGTAAAATCTCGATAGCATGAGTTATGATATCTCACCTCGATCGCAACACAATCCTGACCTCCTATCTGCATTTGCAGAGCTTCATTCCCGCTGTCTTCTGCAGCTCTCCTAAGGTTCAATGCATCAACAGTAGAGCATGTGACTAGGCTTTCTCTCTTTCTTTTCCCACTCACTCTACACACCAAAGTCTTTTCCTTTTGACACAGGATGCACATTTTGGGCAAAACATGCTTTGTTCTAACTGGCTGAGAAGGTCTATCAAAAGTGGACCGAAGAATGCGCCTCTTTCTTGCTGGTGGTAGCTCTGCTTCTGTTTCCTCACCCTTGTCATCTTTGGATGTAGATGCTGTAATCAGAAAGAAAAGAGAATAATAAGCATTAAAATGGATTTGACTCATGAACCCCTAATTCAATTTGACATTTAAAAATTAATCAGTTACAGACTTTTTTTTCAATTCTCGTTTTATTAATTTTTCCATCATAATCTCAAACTTTTACAACATATATCAATAACATTAGTTCATAAAACTATACATTTTTTTTCTCATACATAAGACAGAGTTCAATGCAAAACAAATTGTAGAGTGTTATTTTCACGCAAGCAAGCTTCAAAAGTAGCCCCCGTCATGTATCATTATCATCATGAATTGGAGTTGGACTATCATTCATTAAGAATGGAATTTATCGTCATCATCATCAGATAAAGAAGAAGAAGAAGAAGAAGAAGAGAAGTGTCATGCTCATGTTAATATTGGTGGCATTCTTTTCTCATATAAAAAAGGGGGCAGTGTTTACTTTTCATTTGCAGACAAGTACTGATTTTTCTTTTCCATTTTACAATTACAAGAGCAAGATACAGGGAAAAAATATTAAAAGCAGGTTGATTGAGGTCATGCTGTACATGTAGATCTACTACTAGTACTACCTAAAAGAAGATTATCATGTGTGAGTTTTATGTGAAATTATTTAGCCCATGTAACACCCTAGCCAGAGAATGCGATATTGAAGTTACACTACTAGACCTATATTATATATCATTATATACATGTAACAATATTTAAAAAATCAACAATACGATAAAATCTGTCGGCTAGCCTGTAGTAAATATGAAATACGTCATCATAGACCTACATTAAAATTGGATAAGGGGATCACATGTCACAAAGGCATCAAACTTTGATATTATTATTACCCCCGAAACCATAACCACTTTTGTGGACGTGGGTGCGAGTGTGAGTGCAAAAGGCAGAAATTTTAGATGTTTGTGCAGTCACCCTACTAGTACTGGCGTTGGCTACTAAAATCAGACACGTCAGGGATGTCAACAGTGTGAGTCAAAAAAGTTTACACCTAGAAAATTGCTAATAATTTTATAAATCATCTATGAACAGTAAATTATTATACATCCTTTGAAAGAGTGTTTTATCCCGAATCATTTAGTATCATTTTTATGTGGTATGTGTTCACGCTTGGATGAACAGGAGGCATTGCTTGAGAGTGCAAAAATCGACTTGCGCCAAAGTTGCTTATGTGATGTTTGAATGAAACAACTGTGATTTGGGTATTAATTCGATCATTGCAGATCCAAATAACATCCCTAACAAAATTAATCATGCCACACATATCAAATATCGAATATCAACGAACATTTGTGCTGGCGTGTGTGTGACTTTGCTTCTGCAAAAGCATATGCAATGCATCTCATTTGATTCATTCAATTCATTCTCTCACTTTAATCCCAACATATGACATATTGTAGCCTGTACTGTAGGCATCACTTTGGCGCGAGTCGATTTTGCATTCTCGCAAGCAATGCCTGCTGTTCATCCAAGTGTGAACACATACAGTGACATACGACACAAAAATGATACCAAATGATTTGGGATAAAACTCTCTTTCATAAGGAATAAGATGTAGACTAGGGCACTAGTACTAGGCTAGACCTATAATAATTTACTGTTCTAGGCCTAACTTTTTTTTTTACTCAGTCACACACTACTCACTAGCCTAACTAAGTAGGTCTAGACTCTATGTAGTAGTACTAGTTGTAGTACTACTAGACTAGATCTAGCTCTAGTCTACTAGTATTACTACTACTACTAGATCTATCTAGTATAGATCTAGGCCAAATCAGTTAATCACATCATTAATTCCTTATAAATAAAAGTCTAGAAATTACCTTTGAGATCTTCTTTTCTCTTCATGCTCTTGATTGTTCGTTCCACTCGTTGAGAATCCGTAAATCGTGCGTAGCACATCCGGTGAAACCCGGTACCTCCATGGACAGGAAGTCTGCCCGCCACTGGCGGGCCCGTCGGTAGTAGATGTAGACGTAGCACCGCTGCAGAAAGCAGAAAAATCTGCCGCTATCTTTGCCTGTGGACCTTCCAAATTTCTCCATTTTGATACAAAATTTAGAAATCGGGACCAGGTCTCTCGGAAAAAGGAGTAACTTCCGCTTTTTCGATGGGTGTACACACATGTAACACACATTTTCGACCGAACTTTCTTCACTAGAAGACGGACAATCCTCTTCACTGGAAGCTGCCATGTTGAACACCGTACGCGTATACGTATACTACGCGAGCTGTCATTGGCTGTAATTTTACGAGTGATTCTACGGCGATGTAATACGATGTCTGATTGGTCAATGTTTTACTAAGCATACGCGACGATTTATGCCAAAAATGGTGAAATAAAACTCAAAATTCTCATTACTGCACCAAAATTATGCTTGTGAAAAATAACTGATTAGTTCTTGTATTTTTATCTAAATTATCACACAAAAATTATCCCCACCTTTTTTATAGGTCACGAAATGAAGCTTCTATGGCTTGACATTTGGGTCTATTATACATGTAGCTTTGCTATCAAGTGCTAATTAGCTTCTGTTAGCTTAATGAATATGGCCCAATGTCTTTGATTCAACCTTGTTTTACACAGACACGGAGAAACCAGTGTGGTCAATGTGTCCCACGAACATTACAAGAATGGCAGAAGTTGGAACTAACACCAAAGTTGTATCTTGGATACGACCTACTGTTAGTGATAACTCAGGCAAGGATCCCATCGAGACTAACAACCCTCCAGCCTCTCAGCTCTTCTCGGGCGGTACTTGGCCTGTGGTCTACGCAGCTACTGATGACTCCGGTAATACTGGAACATGCGAGTTCTACATCACTGTGATTGGTATATACTTATATTTTGTTCAATTTCAATCTGTTAAACATTTCATTTAAAAAAAAACAGCAATCGATGTGCAGGATATGATTAACATAAACGTATGCAGGCTGGGGGCATAGATCTGCACAGGAAAATTCAATAAAATTGTATGCATGGCAATGCCCAAAGCATGCTTTACTAGCTTTTGATTGCTTAAATGAGCAAATGAAGAGAGACTACAATAAATTATACACAAATATCATTGTAAAACATACAATATTTTTGTATATTTCATTAGGCATCATTATATATCATGAAATAGAGTTGGAAATTAATGTCAACAGATTTTGCAATTTAATTTTATGATATGGATGCTATTTTGGATACTCCTTTCAATTTAGAACATTAATATTTCCATTCAATATTCTCCATTATTCTAGTTGACGATGATATGCCTGAATTCACCAACTGTCCGACGAGTCAAGTGAGAGTTAACTCGGACGCAAACACCAACTCAGCCGTAGTCGACTGGGGTGATATCACTGCTACAGACAACTCTGGGACCCCTACCATAACATCCAACTATGCGAGGAATCAGCGTCTTGACATCGGATCGTATGATGTGGTGTACCAAGCTCGAGATATCCATGGCAATGTAGCATTCTGTAGATTCAACGTCTTGGTGATTGGTGAGTAGTTCAGCCATAGCAGTTCAGATCTTTCTACAGCTCTAAATAAATCAGCTTTTCCTACTCAAAGTGGCAGCAATTTCTGTGTATTCTCAAGTCATTTATTCATTTTTTTTCTTCAAATGTACATTATATGAAACAGTGTGAAGGAAAATAACCACAAATCAATAATAAATTGCCACTTTGTACACAAAATTTTGTAATTATAAATTTCTCTGTACCTTGCCAATTTAGAGGCTTCAATGATTATTTTTTTTGTAAAAAAATGATACAATATACTCCAACAAAAAAGTTTTCTCGTGATTTTTACACATTTTTCACATGTACAATTTGTAATTCAGAACATTCTGGATCAAATGATAACATTAAAATGCTACTGAAAGGTTACACTAAACTGCTTTGGGTTCAAGGGGAAAGTTAGCCCCAGCTTCCTTGTTTTGAATGGAGAATCCTGCCCAAGAACTTAATGTGTTCCAATGAAAAATGACTGTCTGTTTCTACCTTAAGTATAGACACAAGTTCTCCTTTTCTACACTTTATTCCGATGAAATAGAATTTAACAATCAAACAATGACCTGAAAACATGAGCAATTGTTTGGATAACATTGTTGCTGGCTGCATGGTTGGTCGTGTAAAGATGCTGACCTTTGATTTCAGTTTTCAATTGCCCTGCTCAGATTTACAATAGGATGTGTGACCGAGTGTGTATGTGGCCTCTGGAAGCATGCTCAATATCTAAAGATCTAATATATATTACACAAATGATTGACAGTGAAACATGTATATACAGGCCCTCTCTTGGAAATAAGAACAGTGTGCTTTACGTGAAGTAGATGGTCTTTAAGTATGGGTTTCGATGTTGAACATTGTTCAAAGGAAACCAAAATGATCTTTCTGTATTGCTAAATCTATGCTGAAGCAGGTTGCACCATGTGACATTCCTTTCTCTCTCTCTCTCTCTTTATCTCTCTCTTTCAGATGGTGAGGCCCCAGGATTTGTTGAATGCCCCAATTCGTTCAGTGTATTCATTCTCAGCTCACAGCCTTCGGTCATAGTCACGTGGACAGAACCAATGTTTGTGGACAACTCCATACAGGGTCGCGTCACAGCAATGCCATCACCCGGCAGTAGTCCACCAGGATCACGACTGGCTCCTGGCGCACATCTCATTGAATACATAGCAATGGATGCCCAAGGAAACACTGCCTCCACCTGCTCATTCACTGTGAATGTCATAGTTCAGACAGGTACTCACTTTCGTTATCTTTTGTCTGTGTTCTAAGTGCTACTGCCATCATTAAAATAGTCAGGGTCAATATATGACAATAACATTGATTATGATAATTTTAGTATGATAATGATGATAATAGAATGATGATGTTAGTTAAATTTCAAAAGACTATAGGGGCTTGACGCCTCCCCCTCACCCATGCTCGGATTTAGGGGTAATGTCATGAAAGTGTAAGAGAATTTTACGCGTGGCAAAGTACCAGTAATCGCAAAATTTGTTGGGTAGGAGGGATGTTTGAGGCCCCCATCATTTTTTTAGGGATGACCTAATGAGCCCCATTTATTGGTCTGAAGATGTCGTTGTGATTACGAATGCCCTTGTGAGTTGTCTTATAGAAAGGCAACTCAATAGCAATGGCTAAACATAATTACACACAGTGTTGCCAAGTTTATTCTTCCTTTTGATAATGGAGACACTGATGTATAATGCTCTCTACTTCTGTTTTACAGATACCATTGAACTGGATGGTGAACTCCTGCTTGATAGCGTGCGTGGAATCAATGGCCAATTCAGCCCTACAATAGCTCGACTAGAGAGCCTGAGGAACGACGTAAGCTGAAGATTTATGTTGTTGAATTTATATCATGATAGTAAGATGTGATAAGAATTAGAGGGTAATGATCGATTGGGAAGGGATGGTGAGGTAGTAGTTACATAGGAGAGCGGAATACAGAGGAAGCAATTCAAACTTTTCTTTTACTATTATTCATGAATGGAGTAAATTCAAAAGTAGGGTGGAAATTTAAGAGTGACAGATACATATCAGAAGGATTAGTTTGAATTTAACAATCATTCATAACATATGAGAATGGATAGGAAAAATACACACTATGTAGCATGATCAAATAATCATCGAGACGAGAGGGATGGATTTGAATGCAATATTTCTAAGAGGACGAATGTTTTAAAGGGTGACAGATAGTTATCAAAAGCACTAGCATTGATTGGAAAACCCTTTTGTGACATGTTGTGAAAGAGAAAATGAAAAAGATATAGACACATTATTCAAAGGACAGAAGGAAATACTGAGAAAGAAATATTTGGAAGAAGAGAGTGATCACATACCTTTCAGGTGTACATGTAGTTCACACTTGTTGATCCAAATGTCATTTCTTCAATCTCTTTCCCTACAGCTCGACGATCTCTTTAGAATCTCCTCTAGCTTAGCTCCAAATTTTGTGGGAATAGAAATCCTTGGTACAAGTTTCGATGCATCCAGTAACTTCCAGATCCAGTTCCATCTTCATCTTAGTAATCCGTCATACTACAATGAAGAAGAAATTAAGCAAGCATTTTACTCGGCTCTTACTGACAACCTTCATTTTGCCACCACCAATACGATTGTACCCGAGTCATTCAATTTACGTAAGTTTCTTTCTGTTTTTAAATTGATGTTGGTGCATTAATTTACTATTATAGCTTTTTCATGTTATTTATCATTAAATTATTAAAGCAAAATACAAAAAATATTTGCAGAGGTTACTTCGCTACCCAAATATAAGATGCTGATTGTCTGAATATAGGCAATTTCAAAGCTAGCGGAGGTGGGGAGGTGTATATCTCCCCCCCCCCCACACACACACACACACACACACACTCCAACTTGTATGCCTGATAATGTATCATCTATCCTCAATTACTCAATCCCTGTAATAGGCCTTCAAAATGATTGGTCTCTTACATGAAGTTTACTAACATGTATTGTGGTTTCTTTTCTAATACATGTACAGTGGTAAATGTTTACTGTACTACACCGGAATGACATAACAATTTAAATAACTATCAAACCAATTATCAGAAGGGAAAGGTTATTTTCTTTCAATGCGGTCGTTTGTTGCTACTAGCTGCAGGAATCCCTAAGTTTAAGTAATTGGGGGTGAGGGCGTTTTAGGTTCTTTTGCCACAGGGTAATTTGATAGTGAAATTAGGTGTTATTCCGACTTCCTCTACCACACATCAAATGCTCCTCTAACTACTTATGCATTATGGGCACTCAACTGACAGTTTTATTAGATGGGTAATTGCTTTTTAAATCTGTGGGTTTCAAATTTGTTTTTAATTTTAAAAAAAATTGATTCTGCTATTTCTGCATTGTGCTGACAAGCTAAATAAAAAAGTATGGTCTTCACCTAATAAAAGGGAGGAAGGGACACACATTTTGACTTGTTTACTAAAGGTGTGCCATAGGGTTTTAGGGGGTATAGAGGTAGGTTTCGACACCCCCTCCCCTTAAATCTGCCAGTGACCTTCCCAAAGATTGTGATCAGATGTAAACAAAAGAGATTACAAAAGAGATTAAGTTTGTTATCATTTTCAGAGATAAATTGAGATTCATTGCATTACAATTTTTATAATACATTTAGATGTCGTATCGAAATTACAATTGCCAGTGTCTCACTGATATCCCCTTTCTAAGTTGCGTTGATGATTTGCTTTCTCAAATTATAGTAGATTTCCATAAACCTTGCAGTTATCGTGGGACTGTTAAAGGGATACCTAACCTTAATAGCAAACATCTCTAGATAAAAGCAGACAAGTCAGAAAAGTAGACTGGTGACAGTTTAAATGAAATCCGACAGAATTTGAGATAGTTATGAATTTGTTTAAATTGTAAGCACTATATGTATGAGCTCTTCAAATGGGCTGAATCGGTAATGTCTTTCTGATGTAGTGGCAGACAACTTTTCCATTTGCTCCAACACACAAAATGACTAACTTTTAAATTTTTCACAAATGTGTGATTAAGAAGGTCTTTTTAAGGTCTCTTAGGCACTTAGGAGAAAAACATAAATTGATGATAATTTTGTACCCGACAAACAGGAGAGTTATCTGCAATTACATAACAATCTACTCACCAAACTGCCATTTTGAGATTCGTATAGACTTTAAAAGGATCTCATATTTCAAACATTCATTACTTTCTTATTATTGGTCCGATTTATTTCAAACTTTCTCCCTTCTGTTTCTCTGATTATTTTGAACTTATTGCAAAGGTTGGATAACCCTTTAAGGCTTGTCTTTCTATGCCTCGGTAAACCACAGCGCTTTTTAAGCATACGTAAGGCTACTGCACTTCATACATCACACAGATAAGTGAATACGTGTAGAATCAATGGTGCGCTCACATCGTTTTCCATCTCCACTTGCTGTGCTTGTAATACAAAAAACACCACGGTTCACTGCAGCATCCTGTATGTGAACACTCCTATATAAGGCTTGTTGATTGACGTTGTGGCGTGCGCCTGTAATCCAGCTAACAGTGGAAGTTACAAACTGATTCAGCCGAGGACGCAGGTTCGAAACTGAATCGCGTCTTTCGGATGGTGACGTTAAAGGTTGGTCCCCAGACGTAAATAATCATATCTGATTGATACACGTCTGTAAAAACCCAATACACACACGTCATTCCATTTTATTAATGATTTAACACTGTGATTCGGTTTAGGTGTGAGGGAATTCCGCGGCCGGTTTACCCTGAGGGAAATTGTATCTTCATCACCAACAAGTGAAGTGGTCTTTGTTACCTGTTGTGGAGATCCAACAAGTACTCAATATCTTGCTTTGGAAGCAAGAGTTCATGTAAACGTAAGTTTTACCTTCAATAAGTTTTAGCTTCCTTTTATTTCAAGTGATAAAGATAAATATTTCAATACAAATACATAGAAGTACATATTTATGTATACATAAGGCAAACAAATACAAATATGCAAAAAAAATATAGAAACAAAAATTAAAAGAATGTCATCTACAATTAAAATCATAATAATGACATCATACATATTTAAACAATAGGAATATAATGATACCATTGCGGAGGTTCAAACCAATAGGAGGACAGAAAAAGAGTGTATCAAAAGTGCATTGGCATCCAACATATTTTAGTTTACTGCTGCTCAGATGATGTTATGTATCACTAATCTGTTGGGGAAAAAGGGTAAGTAAAAATTTATAATACATGTAATATAGGAAAATTGTGGACCATACAAGGTAATAGTCTGAAAATGCACATTTATCTCGGAGAAAGGCAAAGTTGCATGTCCAAAAAAATCGACTGGATCTATATATGCAAGCCTGACACTACCAGAAGTAAAATAGCAAATAAAAAGATAAAAAGTAAACAACACCAGGTGTTAATTATGGACTATGCATGTAGCCATACAAGAAAGTTAAAAAGAAACTTAATATGTTGGTAAATAGCATATATATTTTCTGTTGAAGAGATTTCGTTGTTCTATTAACATTATTTATAGACATACCTACCTTAATACTTCTGATGTTAAATACAATAATTATAAAATGTTGTACACATGATCTCACATTAATTTATTTGATAACGTGTCATGATTTGATTGTAGCACATTCTTATTCATATATTTATGTATCGGATTCTACAGTTTCTTTGACTTTGTGTACATTATTTCTACCATAATTATCTATCTGTTTGTATTTTTATTTGTAAATTGTAATCCACAGGTTTTGATTGCAGTAAAGAAATGATTAATTAATAAGATTCAATTATTTAATTTCTTAAACTTTACTTCTGTTGTAACTTGTGTTTTGAGTCACACTAAAGGATTATGCTGATGTGGACATTGTTGTGTTGCATTTGACGTATCATCTTAACTGGCCTGGTCTTAGAACTATCCATGAACAGGAAGATGGTATTTGATTGGACAGAGTCAAATAAGTTACAGACTTATACTGTTAGCATGCGTGACCAAGAAAACGCGTATATAATAGGGGTGTTTTTTTTTAGATTGCGGTGCCGCATTAAGGGGTTCAAAAACATCCATTTTGGGCCATTTTCAAGAAAAAGGGTTCTCATTCAAAATGGTTCGAAATCCTGCTTTATGCGCTGGTATATTCATTTAGGGGTATTTTTTCTAGCCCTCAGGTCCAGACCTACCAAGTCTCATGCCTATATAGCTCGTCCCTTATGTTTTGTGTTGCATAGTAGAATAGTAAATGTTCATTGTACATTGTGTACTTTTTGTAAACACAACAGGTACTTTATATAAAATAGAGCAAATTTGAAATGTAATTCTTTTTTTCAAAGAAAGGACTTATGATGGCTGTGCATTAAACCCATTTGGAAGCGTGCAGGTTGATGTTATAGCTTCTCTATTGAAATAGATTTTTAGATTGTGAATTTTACATTAGAATTGCAATTTGATTTCTTTTACATTGTCAACAACTTAAATGGTAATCCCTATCGCACTTCAAAATGCTCAAGGGGTTACAATTTTACAATACTTGTTTAGGAGTACACTTTTTTGAAATATCCATTTAGGGTGTGAATTCGGGAAAAAACCATGCGAAATCCTCAATTAGGGTGTATTTAGGCTTCAGAAGAAATCCTCATTTAGGGGGTGTCTGGAAAACCTGTGGTCATGTATGCTTACAGTATTTCTACATGACTGAGACCCCCGGGGGTATAGGCTTTTGTTCAAAGTCAGGTTTAACAAAGGAAGTTAGTCTGAGGTTTTAAACACGATTTTTGACCAAGGATCAGGTTTAAGTGAATTAATAGAATATGGACCTATCCTTCATTCATTTTTTTTGTCATGTCTGTGTGTTCACGGTTCTTTCCATAGCTGTGGTCAACCTTTAGGGGCTTGGGGAACTTCAGAATGGTGAAATCACTTCGGTTTAGATCTGGCAGCGTCGTTGTACCCTTCATAATCACACTAAGTGAGGACTCAACGGCAACCACCCAACAGGCTGATACTTTCTTTACCAATTCCGTTGATGGGACCCTGGAGTGGATGCCGGGTGGAGTGTCATCAGAGCTTTTCCTTGAAGTCCTACCGGGAACCCTTTCATCACCCAATGTACTTCCAATCACAGGTTAGATGATATTGGCTGCTGTTCCTAGCTTATACAGTGAAACATGTGTATGAAGACCACTCGAGGGAAATATAAAATGCTCCAACATTTGCTTTGCCGACAACTGCTTTTGGCTTTTTTTTGTCAGCAGTATACGGTTAAGGTTTATGTTGCAATGTAGTTTTAGGTTAGGTTTTGGGTAAGGGTTAGGGTTACGTTGGGTCAAGGGTTGAAGTTATATAGGAAATTATGCTGGAGCAATTAGCGTAGGAGCAAATGTCAAACCAAATATAAAAGTGACCTTTTTGTGCTCCAGTGACGATTACTCCGTAGTAACTTCTATCACTAGCCAATTCTCCAAAATTTATCCTGGCACCAAATAATGTACCTAATCTAGCTAAACCCTAACCCCTATCCTACATGTAAAACATATATGTGAAGACTGATCCCAATACTAACCCCTGACCTACATGTAAAACCCCGGCTATGTCCAGTGACCGGGGTAATAGTATATCTGTAAAGCGGAGTTATTATTATTATTATTATTATGTGAAGACTGATGCTAACACTTAAACCTCTATCCTACATGTAAAATACCATGTGAAGACTGATCCCAACACTAAAGGTATAACCCCTGTCCTACATGTAAAACCCTATATGGAGACTCATCCCAACACTAACCCCTGGCCTACATGTAAAACCCTGTGCGAAGACTGATGCTATAACACTTAAACCTCTATCCTACATGTAAAACCCTATGTGAAGACTCATCCCAACACTAACCCCTGATGTCCTACATGTAAAATCCTATGTAAAGACTTTCCCAACACTAACACCTGGCACTTAAACCTCTATCCTACATGTAAACTCTATGTTAAGACTGATCCCAACACTATAACCCCTGTCCTACATGTACACCCCTGGCCTACATGTAAAACCCTATGCGAAGACTGATGCTATAAAACACTTAAACCTCTATCCTACATGTACATGTAAAACTCTATGTGAAGACTGACCCCAATTAACACTATAACCCCTGATGTCCTACATGTATATACATGTAAAATCCTATGTGAAGACTGATGCTAACACTTAAACCCCTGGCCTACATGTAAAACCCTATGCGAAGACTGATGCTAACACTTGAACCTCTAGGCTACATGTAAAACTCTATGTGAAGACTGATCCCAACACTATATACCCCTGTCCTACATGTGAAACCCTATGTGAAGACTGATGCTAACACTTAAACCCCTGGCCTACATGTAAAACCCTATGTGAAGACTGATGCTATAACACTTAAACCTCTATCCTTCATGTAAAACTCTATGTGAAGACTGATCCCATCACTAACCCCTGTCCTACATGTAAAACCCTATGTGAAGACTCATCCCAACACTAACCCTTGGCCTACATGTAAAACCCTGTGCGGAGACTGATGCTAACACTTAAACCTCTATCCTACATGTAAAACTCTATGTGAAGACTGATCCCAACACTAACCCCTGATGTCCTCATGTAAAATCCTATGTGAAGACTGATCCCAACACTAACCCCTGGCCTACATGTAAAACCCTATGCGAAGAATGATGCTATAACACTTAAACCTCTATCCTACATGTAAAACTCTATGTGAAGACTGATCCCAACACTATAACCCCTATCCTACATGTAAAACCCTATGTGAAGACTGATGCTAACACTTAAACCCCTGGCCTACATGTAAAACCCTATGTGAAGACTGATGCTAACACTTAAACCCCTGGCCTACATGTAAAACCCTATGTGAAGACTGATGCTATAACACTTAAACCTCTATCCTTCATGTAAAACTCTATGTGAAGACTGATCCCAACACTAACCCCTGATGTCCTACATGTAAAATCCTATGTGAAGACTGATCCCATCACTAACCCCTGTCCTACATGTAAAACCCTATGTGAAGACTCATCCCAACACTAACCCTTGGCCTACATGTAAAACCCTGTGCGGAGACTGATGCTAACACTTAAACCTCTATCCTACATGTAAAACTCTATGTGAAGACTGATCCCAACACTAACCCCTGATGTCCTACATGTAAAATCCTATGTGAAGACTGATCCCAACACTAACCCCTGGCCTACATGTAAAACCCTATGCGAAGAATGATGCTATAACACTTAAACCTCTATCCTACATGTAAACTCTATGTTAAGACTGATCCCAACACTATACCCCTGTCCTTCATGTAAAACCCTATGTGAAGACTCGTCCCAACACTAACCCCTGTCCTACATATCTTTGAGCGAATTGTGGGAGCATGTAATGTGTGAGCATCTTTTGTAGTTGGTAGAACTCTTGTAGAGGTCCCTTATATATACACATTCCAATCATGAAAACTTTTCAAAGGAAACAAAAAAAAGTTTTACATGGTGTTCATACTGGTGCTTTTTCTATACAGGACCTTGTTTCATAACACCCAATAAAATGCAAAGGTCGCTGTAGCAGGTTGACTCTACAATAAAGGGCATGCATTCCAATTGTATGTTAAAAGGGCGTAGGACTAGTGATGGGCTCTCATGGGGAATTCAATACCATTCCGGTGTTTGCCCAGTAACAGGTGTTGCCAATCACCAGGAGTGGCTTAAGTTTTATGACCACCAGGCTTTACATAATGCTCTTAATTTTCCACCAATAGCCCCACATGGAAAAGTAATCATTTTACATTTCCCTCACCCGAAGACTCTCTGAGAGACTATGGGGGCTATTTCTTGATAGGACCACGGGTTTGCTGTGTGCAAGACTTGTACACCCATTAATGGTGTTTCCACTGAGTGTGGTGTCAGCGAATTATGATCTACTGCACATGGAAACTGACTTCCATATCCCTTTAATATTATATACCAAAAATTCCATGAGGGTATTCTCATTCTCTTTAGCCTGGTTTATTTAGATATCATCGAGAGCAAGATACCTTTGGGTGTTGTTCTTTGTGCATGTACTATAATTGCTGTGTATTTAAAGATTTACATGATTTTTCACATACCCCAAATAATGTAAAATGTTTGATATTCTTTCTCCTCTATAACCTGGTAAATTTAATTTAGTGTATCTCTCTCCACTTCTCTACATTTCCCATATTTCGTAATCAATCGCTCATTAACTGTCTCATTTCTCTTGTTGGAAACTGTTATCACTCTCCTTCTCTTCTTTTTTCCCCTCAGAGGTTTGCCCTTCTACATTCGACTGTTTATCAAATGGAGGAACATGTACTGTCTTGAATTATACTGATTTCTATGACCATGAATGCAGGTATGATTGTTAACCTATAAAAGTGTTGTGTGTCTTCAAATGGAAAATTCACCCTGATATTAAGTTGGTTTTGAAAGAAGCATAAAGTAAGAGGTACCGGTCAATGAAAGCTTAAGAAAATTTTGAATAAAAATAAGAAAGTTATGAATTTTTGAATTATTGCGATCACTCAATCACAAATTGGCAACACTGTGACGTATTTTGCAAGCTTCCTTCCTATCCAAATTGTTGTTTTCGCTCAAAAAACTTTCAATCATACACGCACCCTAAAAATAATCATTGCGAATATGTTTCCATAAATCCCCTGTATGGAAAAAAATCTATTCCGTACAATAACAAAGAAAACGAAAGTTTATGATGACATTTTATTTTAATAAATGTTTGCCTTCCAAGAATTCAACCTTTTGTTCAGATCTGATAAGCATTCCTAAAAAAAGGAAAACACTGATAGAACTTTGCTTTGAGTGAATGCCAAGACAAAATGTATTGGGGGCAGTGTAGATAATGTAGCTGCAAGCAACAATTGCCCTTTTACATACTGATTTGTAAGTGGCTATATTTATAGATACAGAGTATAAAACTAACTGCACTTTTGCACATTTTGTTGCAGCTGATTTGTTTGTTTCATGTCAATGTGTTTTGTTTGTTTTGTTTTTGTTTTCTTTTTTTTGAGCAATTATTCAACATAGGATAATAATATTTGAACTGTTTCATTTTGTGTTCCATTTTGATGCAGCTGTCCTTCTGGTAGATCGGGAGATAATTGTGAAAATACAGGCAGTGAGTACTTATTACAAAATAAACTCTTTAAAATTACCTAAACCTTTCCTGAATAATCATGTGATACTGTATAAGCCAATATTTCCACATAAAGATATTTGCAGATTAAGGGTTCAAGGACAAATTTGTCAGTTTTTGAATACATGTAAAGCCAGAACCTGCAACCACAACCAATTATATTGACTTTTCAATATTATCATTCTATTTCCGTGGATCATTACTGAGTATCATATTTACCACAATAAATCAATGTATCTACCTATTATTTGCTAGTTTATCCAAACTACGCCACCATCGAAAACTCTTTAAAAACGTCACACTCGCGCATGCCCAACCCCCCGTACATCGCCTTCCCATAATTCCCGTGCGCATCGCAGGCCCGCCATTCATCCTCTTTCTATTCTCGCCTACCGGTAGAGACATCGTATACAGCTGAGTCACATTAAAATCAAGGATTTTGTCCTTTTTCCGTTAGGCTTAGCTCTTTTTACGTATTGAATTCCGTCCGCATTTTAATTACTATTAATTTGGTGGTACAGGTTCCCTAGTCATATTAGCTGCAGCCTGCAATCCTCAAGAGCCGGTTCCCTCCAGTCCCAGACGGGTTGGGAGTCGTAAGAGACCGTCCGTCCTCCCCCGGGGAGCTTCCGACGATTCTCGAGTGTTACGCGAGTGAATCCGCCGCACCCCGTGCCGCCTTGATAACTCAGGAGTACACTCTTGCTAGCTCTCTCGCTCCCGTCACAGTCGGGTGCTTATGAGACAAGCAAAATATATCCGACCGCCTGCTCCGCAGTGCCGCCCGATATATCCGTATCCGACCCGGACCCGGCGGTTATCTGATTTCCGCCCGGTTTACCGACTCGGCCCGGATACCAAACCGCTGGATTCGTCCGGTTTCGGACCCGGATTACGAGTCGGTTTCGATTTCGTCCCGGTTTACCAATTCGATTTCGAATTCGATCCGGGTTTCGATTCGGTTCGGTCCGGGTTTACGGTTGGCGTAAGCCCGGTTACCGGTCCGTTTCCAGATATTCTTTCGGAGATCTGACTCACGATCACCCGCCATGGGTGTCTGAGAACCGTGAGAGTTATGCATAAGCCCTCAGTGACTAAGTTTGTGGTTGAGAGCAACTACAGTCACTCAGAGTGTCGTCGTTTATGCGACCACTGACACTCGGCCCTCGATCACTGGCTTAACTTCAGACAGTGAGGTGTGCTATTTGAGAGATTCCGCAGCACCCTGTGCAGCCTTGAATCCTCAGGAGTTGGCTCCCTCCCGTCACAGACGGGTTGGGAGTCTGTGAGACTGTCTGACCCTCCCGTCCAGGGTACGTCTGACAATGCTCTGGTGGGGCTTTTTACCGACGGTTCCCGTCCACAAAGACCCGCCTCGTAACTGCGGTTACGAAATCGAAGTCGAAGCTTAAGGCTAAGACGGGAGGAGAAGCGCGGTCTCCGCGGAGGCTCCGCTCCTCCCCTTCGGTCGGCTTCTTCCCGTCACAGACGGGTTGGGAGTCGTAAGAGACTGTCTGACCCTCCCGTCCAGGGTACGTCCGACAATGCTCTGGTGGGGCTCTTTTGACGGTTCCCGTCCACAAAAAGACCCGCCTCGTAACTGCGGTTACGAAATCTAAGTCGAAGCTTAAGGCTAAGACGGGGAGGAGAAGCGCGGTCTCCGCGGAGGCTCCCGCTCCCTCCCCTTCGATCGGCTTCTTCCCGTCACAGTCGAGTTGGGAGTCGTAAGAGACTGTCTGATTCTCCCGTCCAGGGTACGGTCTGTCAGTTTTAGTGTGTACTCGAGTGAGTCCGCCGCACCTCGTGCCGCCGTGATAACTCAGAAGTACACCTTTGCTAGCTCTCTTGCCCCCGTCCGCGGGTGGTCGTGGAGTAAAGCCATGTCCCGGCCATGTCTCGGGTATGTCTCGTTCCTAGTCGATGTCTGCCTTGGGCACACATTACACTACGGCTGGGGGAGGGGTACGGCCTCATTTTAAGACGCCAACCCTTCTCCGTTGCCATCAAGCATGCTGAGCCTCTCGATTTCTTGAAGCTCTTTGCGGAGGAAAGCGGAGGGCTAAACCCCCAGACCTCTCGACCGACCTCTGGTGGTATAGGCCTTCCTCGCGGTCGGCCCTGTCCATTCTTTGGACATGGGCGTCCAGGTCCTCGGTCCGGTTTAACCCTGTCCAGGTTCGAACCCGTCCCGACATTGTGGCTTGATCGGGTACCAGTTACCTGGATTGTGACCGATCTTTCAGATCTCTCCTTCCAGTATCCGGACCTGTTTACATGTTCCTGATACTCAGGATCCTGTTGTCATGCTGGTCTGGTTCCCGGTTTTGGTCTTCCCGGCGGCTCGGTGCCGCCTGACCAAAGCTGCCCCTCCTATCTCGGTCACCGCCTGGCGAGTAGACTAATGATCGTGGTTGCGCCCGCCCCCTCGGGGCCAGGTTCTCCACATAGTTGATTTGAGGGTCAGGATGGTGACTCTGAGTCACTAGTCAGCGCGGCTCCCAAGCCCCTCGTGGTTTGGCAGCCGACGCGCAGGCTCTTCCAGAGTCTTAATTACTGAAGGCCTTCGCTCTGCCTCTGCCAGGTACGACCCAGGCTTCCCTTCCCTCCGCGGGAATGCCGCTCACGGCGTTTTACCAGTCCGGTGACAGGTATCTTGTGAGTTTGGAGATTTGTCCCCCTCCGGGCTCTCCTCCCCTTCTAGTTATGACAGGCGCCACCCTAGGGTCGGCCAGTCATTTAGAGTGCGTCACACTGAGCTCCACCTTTGGGTCAAGCTCTGTGTCTCATGGGCGTGGTTGCGAGTTGCCCTGGTTTCACCCACAACTTTGTTTGATCCACTTTAGGGAAAAGCAAAGTCCCCGACCTCACAGAGGCTCCCGTTGTCTTGTCTGTTGAGCCTCTGACGCAGTTGAGCGGGTCGGACCCGGTCGCACTGAGCCTAAATTTCTGACTTACGAAGTCTAGTAAGACCGCTATACTGCTTCGTCTCCCGTGTCCACGGGTAAGAAGCGCAAGCGTTTTGACGTCCAGCTTCTGACTGGGTCAAAGGTAGAGAAGACGGAGTTATGTATTACTTCAGTCGGTGTGTTCTCTAGCCGCTCGGGCTGGGCTTCGGCCCTTTTGATGCTTTTGGCGACTGGAGATACCAGTAGTCCAGAAAGGCATCCTGGGTTCGGGCGGAGGCTCAGTTGCTGCCTCTTCCCGTGCCTCGGCTAGCAATGAGCCGGCCCTGGTCACACCTTGTCTGGATTTTGCGGGTGTTGCTTCTCCGACATCCGAGACACTTTAGGCCCGGTTGCCTGGTGCTGCCTTTGGCCTTCCAGCATGTGCCGTCGGCCTGTTGGTGGGAGTTGGGCCTGTAGCTCCTGCTGCCCTTGACGCTCCTCCAGGAGGAAGTCGGCAGCTGTTTTGGGTTCCTGCCCTCACCCGTCAGTCTGACTGGGGTATTTTCTCGCGGTTGTTTCGGTTGATTTTACCACTCAACAGAAAGGTCTCGACCACATGCACATAAGCCTTTCGCACCAAGCTCTTGCCGTCTCGGATGCGGTGAGGCGTGGTCTATAGTGGTGACCATGCTGAGCCTTTTTAAGCTAAACCTTCCAGCTTTAGCAAGGCCCTTGGGCAAACCTCGTCACCCGTCGCTTCGGCGAGGGGTAAGAAGTTTGTAGTTGGTATTTTATGAGGACTATTGTAGCCTTCTAATCCAGTCTCCGACTGTGACTTAGACGGAGAGGGCTGTAGTGATTTTCAGATCTCCGCCTGCCTTCTCTCCAACCGTTCAGACTGGGCTTCGTTGTGTAGAAGCATTTTGGTGGGCGACAGGGTTTACCCTGGTCCCGTCTGTCGGTCTGAAGCCCAGTTACGTTTGTCTGGTGTAAGCCGGTACCCGCTTTAGGTTGGAGTCCGTCTTACCGAACTCGACCTCTGAGAGGCTCTGTTCTGTGGCTGGTATTTCCCCTTGTACCTTGTGCCCGTTGGTGGTGGCTGAGCTCGCTTCTCCGGCTTCATTTGCTACCCCCAAGAGAGGAGTGGGTAGCTGGATCAGGACTCACCCTTCCCTTTGAAGCCTAGTCCTGCGGCTGACCAGCCCTTGAGGGCTGTTGTGCCACCTTCTTCGGGGGAATTATCTCTTGGGCACAATTCCCCAGCTCACCTTAAGGGTAATCAGAGTCGCTGATGTTTAGGGCAACGGCCCCGGCGGGTTCCCGTTCCGGCTTGTTTCAGTCAGTGTTTCGAGTTTTCTGTCCGTTTTGTTGCGGACATCTGCCCCTCTCCCGCTGAGACCGGACCTGTGGTCCAAGCCTCTGTCGGGATTCTCCGTCATTGTCCCACGGTGCCTACTCTCTCTGGCCACCGGGCCGGTGTCGGGAGGACTATGACTTCTGGACTCTCTGAGAGAGCCTCGCAGTTTATAGTCTAGAGTCGTAGGGATCCCACGAGGGCCCTTTACAACCCTCGTTTGGAGCCCTGCTCCATTTGGTGTGAAGACCTTGGGGTCTCACCCGTAGACTACGGTAGGTGTCATGGCTGATTTTTGAGTTATTTGTTGACAAAGGTAAAGTCCTTTACACTTTTCGTGGTTACCGTTCGGCCCTCGCAGCCACTCGTGTCGGGTTTTCCGGGCGGCTCGGTGGTTTATCTCCCATTTCTTGTCCAAGTTACTGCGTTCCTTTCTGCAGCGGCCAGCTATCCCGAAGCTGGCTCCTGCTTGGAGCCTTCGAAGGTTTTGGACGCTTTGGCAAAGCTTCCCTTTGGGCCTTTGTCTAAGGCCTCACTTATTCGCTTGACGATGAATCAATAGCTTCCGGACAGCGGAGGAGTACGCTCCTTGCGCTGTCTACCTCCCAGGCCACATCAGGTGGGAGAGGGGGAGTTCGGCTGGTCCTACGGCCTTCCTTCGTTGCCAAGAATAAGTCGGCGTCCTCCGGACTGCTGGTGGAGGTTTTTCCTCATTCTTCCTGAGGAATTCTCCTCGGTCGTGGAGGACAAGGTTTGGTGCCCCTTCAGGGCACTCAAGTGGTATTTAGTTAGAACTAAGGTTCAGCGAAAAGGTGACCAGTTGCTCCTCATTTCGCGGGAGCCCCTTTTCCCTTGCGTCTCGAGAATCAATCTCCAGATGGATAGTGGACGCTGATCAGACGGCGGGTCATGGGGCCCTGCTCGCTGAGTGCAGGGCCAGGGCCCATGATACCAGAAGTATCAGTACTTCCTGGGCGTTGTTCCAGGGAGTGGGTTTGGATGACCCTTTTGGCGGTCTCCCAATTCCTTTACGTCTTTTATCTTCGGGACGTCCCCTCTGGGAGGGGTTGTTTGCAACTGCGTCCCTGCGGGCGGCTTCGGCTGCCATTGTTCCCCAGTAATCTCCTTCTCGTTCGGGACATGCCTCCCGGTTCGTGTATGTGCTGGTCTAGCAAATAATAGGTAGATACATTGATTTATTGTGGTAAATCAGAAAAATCAGAACTGATTTTATTATTTACTATATAAATCTATGTATCTACCTATGTCCCTCCCTCCGTCCCCTCTCCTTGCGGGCAACATGTCCGAAGCTTTGTCTTTGGAGGCTCGTGAAAGAGGATGAATGGCGGGCGTGCGATGCGCACGGGAATTATGGGAAGGCGATGTACGGGGGGTTGGGCATGCGCGAGTGTGACGTTTTTAAAGAGTTCTCGATGGTGGCGTAGTTTGGATAAACTAGCAAATAATAGGTAGATACATAGATTTATATAGTAAATAATAAAATCAGTTCTGATTTTTCTGATTCATCATAACATCAGAATAATTTAGGGAGAAATAAATAAAAAATAATCTGTTGAAGTACCCCATGATGATCATTGTGGTCTAAATTACATCACATGCCAAATTCTTTCATGCGACATTTAACTTACTGGAAATGTTTTTTGTGTTTTTAAATTTGTGATCAATGAGTGATTCGCAAAACTTAATAACCCCCCATGTAAAGAGCTGTTTATACAGTATTATGCATGACTTTAAGCTTAAGAAAAGGGAATATGGTACAAGCTTCGTATGAAGGTGTTTGAATATATTTTCAATCTTGCCTCGTAAAATACGTTATAAAAGAAGTTGTATTACCAAAATCATCACAATACAAGTAATTTCACAGTTTAATGATTGCATGCAAACATTTAGAATCTCTAATTTGACCATTAAGTTGATCAATTTTTATGTCATCTTTTTATCGCATTTGAAGTTGCTCTGAGCACAGGAGTGATCATCGGAATCGTAGCGGGCGTGGTCACTTTCTTCCTTCTCCTTTTCTTCATCTGTTGCTGTTGTTTCATCTTCTTATCTGGATCAAGAAGCTACAAGGATCCTGAGTATGGTCGGAAACCAGCTCCACTCATGCTCATGCCAAGAGTAAGTATTAAGTTGTAGTAGTAGTAGCAAAAGTAATGGTAATAGTAATCGTAGCAGTGCTAGTTGTAATAGCAGTATATAGTAATAATAGTAACAGTATTGATATTGATAATGATGATGATGATGAAAATATCAATAATAATAACATAAATATTTATTAGTAGTAATTACAATATTGGTATTGACAATGATGATGATAATGTTGATAATAATGATAAAAATAATGATAATGATGATAATATTAATGATGATAATGAATAATACCAATGACTTAATGATGATAATAATAGTAATAATAATAATAATACCAACAACAATAATAATAATCATAACAGTAATGTTAACAATAATAATAATGATAATAGTAATAATAATGATAATACATGTAGTAATAATAATGATGATAAAAATAATGACAACATCAACAATGACAGTAATAATCATAACAGTACCATTAACAATGACAATGATGACAGTAAAAATAATGATAATAGTAATAGTAATAATGATAATAATAAAAATGATAATAATAATAATGGTCATTCACAGATCCTCAGTCTTATATTCAATAACACTGCTACTATTACTATTACTATTACAATTACTTTAGCTACTACTACTACTACTTGCCCATCAAAAAATATGACCAGCTTACTTCAAGACATGCTAGTTACGCTGTATGTTCCATGTGTAAAATATGTGGAGAATTAGTCATGTTGCCCTAGCCCTTTCCCTAAATTTTGGCCATTCCCCTTCTCCTCCCTCCTCCCTTCCTTAATGTAGAACTAGATGTATATCTACCGTTGTCTAACCTTTGATAAATTGTTCACGACAGTTACATCTTAATGATAAACAAATAACCACAAAAACACATTGATTTCCATCTAGGACGACTACATTTATCGTCGACCCCCCATCATGGATCGACCTGGCCCGATTATCACCGAGATGGAAGAGGGGCTTGAAGGTCCTTATTTCCTTCATGAGAGAGAGGACTACCGTGCCCCAGCCCCTCTCCCGTTGGCCATCGAACCCATGCCACCCCTCCAAATCCCTCGTCCTGACACGATTGGTCCACAATTTCAGCACGAGTTTGAGGATGCTCATCCTGCACCTCGACGAGAACGCTCCAGGAGGAATCGCTTCCGGGATGTGCTTCCGGTGAGACCCAATGGAATGAATCCAATCTTTGTTTAAAACCAGTCATTACTTTCTTTGTTTGAGTTAAGATTTCCCAATAAATGCATGTAGGCCCTAACAAGAACATAATATTATTTTAACCATGTACAACAATTCATCAAACCTCAATATATGACTACAGAGTATACATTCGATATTATGAATGTATCTGTTATGGATAATGCGATGCAAATTAAAGAGATGAGGGTAGAGCTGATATACACCTGTACAGCATCTATGTTATGACATGCTTCTACACACTGAAAAATGGACTTAAAAACATTTGAGTAAAACTAAACAAAATGCAAGGTCTTGTTCATTCACAATAATCTTTATTTTTTAGGTGTACTCTATACGTACAACTCTTCAGTTTGCCTTCTAAAAGTAATAGTAGCGGTATATTTTTAACTTTTGAGAAGTTTTAATAGTAAAAAACTTTCTCAAATAGATTTTTTTTTTTTTTTCTTCACCGATACTCAGGAGCGTCTTCAAGGAGGTCGACATGGAGATTATGAGGGACGTCACTACCAGCGAGACTCTATGCCAGAGAGGGTATGTCTTAATCCTTTACGTTTAAATGGCCAAGGGTTATAAAGCTGCATGCGCAGGTCCATGCATAAGCTATGCACCCAAGAAAGACATGCAATGCCGCTTTATAGTGTTTACAAACTTCTGATGTGACTACATGAGCAATGAGAATATCATTGAGGTTTGCCCTTAAAATATTGAATTTTTATCCCCTCGCCGACTGAGTCGGAGGGGATATAGAAACGCTGCTGTCCGTCCTTCCTTCCTTCCGTGCTTCCTTCCGTTCGTAACAAATTTGGTTTCCGATCGATAACTTTAGTAATGTTTGACAGATTTTAATGAATTTTGATATGAAGGTTCATGGAATCAAAACACAGCCTAAGGTCGATTTCAAAGTAAGTAGGTCAAAGGTCAAAGGTCATAGCTCATTAAATATGCGAAAAAATATACATCTGGTTTCTGATCGATAACTTTAGTAATGTTTGACGGATTTTCATGAAATTTGATATGAAGGTACATGGTATCAAAACACAGCCTAAGTTTGATTTCGGAGTATGTAGGTCAAAGGTCATAGCTCATTAATATGCGAAAAAATACACATCTGGTTATCGATCGATAACTTTAGTAATGTTTGACGGATTTTAATGAATTTTTATATGAAGGTTCATGGTATCAAAACACAGCCTAAGTTTGATTTCGAGTATGTAGGTCAAAGGTCATAGCTCATTAAATATGCGAATCTGGTTTTCGATCGATAACTTTAGTAATGTTTGACGGATTTTAATCAAATTTGATATGAAGGTACATGGTATCAAAACACAGCCAAAGTTCAATTTCCGAGTATGTAGGTCAAAGGTCATAGCTCATTTAATATGTGAAAAAATACACATCTGGTTTTCGATCGATAACTTTAATAATGTTTGACGGATTTTAATCAAATTTGATATGAAGGTACATGGTATCAAAAACACAGCCTAAGTTTGATTTCAGAGTATGTAGGTCAAAGGTCATAGCTCATTAAATTCGGAATCTGGTTTCTGATCGATAACTTTAGTAATGTTTGACGGATTTTAATGAAATTTGATATGAAGGTACATGTACATGTACATGGTATCAAAACACAGCCTAAGTTCGATTTCAGAGTATGTAGGTCAAAGGTGAAAGGTCATAGCTCATTAAATATTGAAAAACACCTAATTATATATGTGAAAATGTGGTTAACTTCCTTACCTAGTAATATAATAGTATAGTCTAATGGAGGTAACTTGTTCTGACGTATATAGGCCATTAATTTGTACCCTGCGAGGGGATGCTACGCTTTGCGTTGACTTTTCTAGTTCTTATATATCTCGCCATATTATCAATAGTTTTAAAATCGAGATGAAATTCACATTGGTCGGCTGCAAAAATATAGATTTACAGTCATTTACGACATGCATGAGCGTAGCTTATGGACCCTTTCATTTTGTTGAACAAATTTAGACGGGCATCGGAAATGGCTTGAAATGATGTGTCATTGACATTTGTCTATCTTAAGTTTGTGCACAAGTCAACTCCATAAAATGTAGAACCACGAGACAAAAGAATTAATTGTCCGAAAACACTACAGCAGAGCACTTTTAATCCTAGAAAACCAAATCCGTAGCTTATGTCCCCCCTGTCATACATGTACACCTACTCCCGTACAGGAATATTTTGTAAAAGACCATGTTTTATGTTCAATAAATGCCTCAAAAAATGCCAGAGAGGATAGATCCTCCTTTTTACTCATATACTTCTACAGGATATTACAAAAAGAAGTGTTTTATGCTTAGTAACTGCATTTAAATATCCTTAACCAAACAAACGTAATAGCATGAGTGTGTAAATTAACTCTTCGGTTAATGTAATTTTTAGCCCTCCAAAATGTACTTCAAAAAAGGTCAGTTTAGAAATTGTTTGAATAATAATAAAAAATAATATATTTGCAAAATGGTCTACCAATAGAAACATGATCAAATATGGTCAGAAATCTTAATTTCATTAAAGTAAAATTACAAGGCATATTTATGTAAAGGAATTAAGGAATTAAGGTGCCTAGAAAAAAGTACATGTACTTTTAAGTCTACTGTCTAAAATCTTATTATGACATCTTTCATTACAGATAAGGAAATTCAATACCGCAAATATTTTATGTAGGCATAGGCTCTATGAAATCTTCGTTCTACAGAGTTTGTTTTGTTTCTTAATACATTCATTAAAAAATATTGTGCAAAAGTTGATTTATTTTGCTCCTCTTTTTCTGCTAGATGGAAGATATGAAGCAGCGGCTGTTCCAAGAATTCAACTACTAGACTAGACATCTTATCAAGAGACCCAGTGTGGAAGGCTCACCGCTCTACCGGTCCCTAAAATACTGTCTTACTTTTCAAAATCTTAAAAATGTGTTTGATAATTTTTAGTTGTTGATAGGTTTTAAACTACATGTAGGCCTAAATGAGTGGTAATTGCGCAAAACAACGGTCCTTTACTATGCACTATTCACTGACTTCTAATTTACGAGAGATAAGAGAAATTTAAAGCATATTTCACTAATATATATATATTTTTATGCCTCCGCTACAACGTAGCCGGAGACATTATGTTTTCTGGTTGTCCGTCCGTCCGTACATACGTCCCGTTCTCGTGATCGCGTTATCTCAAGAACCAATTGATGGATTACCGCCAAACTTGGGTCATGTATGTATCTTGCAGAGCTAATGAAGTGATTAGATTTTGGGGTCACGAGGTCAAGGTCAAAGGTCACAGGGCTCATTATGTATGCAAAAATAGCTCGTGATCGCGTTATCTCAAGAACCGATTGATGGATTACCGCCAAACTTGGGTCATGTATGTATCTTGCAGAGCTAATGAACTGATTAGATTTTGGGGTCACGAGGTCAAAGGTCAAAGGTCACAGGGCTCATTATGTATGCAAAAATAGCTCGTGATCGCGTTATCTCAAGAACCGATTGATGGATTACCGCCAAACTTGGGTCATGTATGTATCTTGCAGAGCTAATGAACTGATTAGATTTTGGGGTCACGAGGTCAAAGGTCAAAGGTCACAGGGCTCATTATGTATGCAAAAATAGCTCGTGATCGCGTTATCTCAAGAACCGATTGATGGATTACCGCCAAACTTGGGTCATGTATGTATCTTGCAGAGCTAATGAACTGATTAGATTTTGGGGTCACGAGGTCAAAGGTCAAAGGTCACGGCTCGTTTTGTATGCAAAATAGCTTGTGATCATGTTATCTCAAGAACCGATTGATGGATTACCGCCAAACTTGGGTCATGTATGTATCTTGCAGAGCCAATGAACTGATTAGATTTGGGGTCATGAGGTCAAAGGTCACAGGGCTCATTATGTATCCTAAAATAGCTCGTGATCGCGTTATCATTAGAACCAACAGATGGATTACAATCAAACTTGAATTTTAAAAATTGCTTCCATTTTGGTTTGTAAAATTGCTCTATGGCGGAGGCATCATTTTCGACTGCGCGCAGTTGAAGTTCCATCTAGTTTTTTAAGTGCCGCAATTCAGTTTACTGCATCATATATGAATGAGGCTTAAGAGTGAACGTTACAATTATTATAACTTTTTTTTAAAGTTTCGGATTCTTTTTTTTTTTTTTTTTTGCAGGTCTAATAATTACATCTAAAAGGTCAACGCTTTAATGCCATCACATTTCAATTTTACATTCTTTTTGTTTAATTGTAATATGGGAATGCTTAACAAAATGAGCATATATTTTTAAGGTTTGGATCTGCATTCTGTTTTACACATGAAAACAATATATAATTTTGTACTTTCATTCCTTTTTTTGGATTTGTTTTGTTATTTTACATGTACAATGTATAATTTCTTATTTTGGTTGTGGGGATTAAATATGTCACATATTCATTGTAAGTAATGAAATTCGCAGTGAGCTGTAATATGGCGTTTTACTTTTTTTAGGTAGATGTCATGCTAACCTGCAGGAAACATTTAACTTTCTGTTACTTTTTGGTATTTCGGATTCTTTCTTTTTTCTTCTTTTTTTGCAGCTCTAATAATTACATCTTAAAGGGCAACGCTTTAATGCCAACACATTTCATGTTACACGTGATCGTTACAATTATTATAACTTTTTTTTAAAGTTACTTTTTGGCATTTCGGATTCTTTTTTTTTTCTTTTATTTTGCAGGTCTAATAATTACATCTAAAAGGTCAACGCTTTAATGCCAACACATTTAATTTTACATTCTTTTTGTTCACTTGTAATATGGGAATGCATATCAAAATGAGCATATATTTTTAAGGTTTGGATCTGCATTCTGTTTTACACATAAAAACAATATATAATTTTGTACTTTCATTCCTTTTTTTGGAATTGTTTTGTTATTTTACATGTACAATGTATAATTTCTTATTTTGGTTGTGGGGATTTAATATATTACATGTACATTGTAAGTAATGAAATTCGTAGTGAGCTGTAATATGGCGTTTTACCTTTTTTAGATAGATGCCATGCTAACCTGCAGGAAACATTTAACTTTCTGTTACTTTTTGGTATTTCAGATTTTTTTTGTTCTTTTTTTGCAGCTCTTATAATTACATCTCAAAGGTCAAAGCTTTAATGCCAACACATTTCATGTTACACGTGATCGTTACAATTATTATAACTTTTTTTTAAAGTTACTCTTTTGTATTTCGGATTCTTTTTTTTTCTTCTTTTTTTGCAGGTCTAATGATTACATCTAAAAGGTCAACGCTTTAATTAATGCCAACACATTTTAATTTTACATTCTTTTTGTTCAATTGTAAAATGGGAATGCATAACAAAATGAGCATATATTTTTAAGGTTTGGATCTGAATTGTGCTGTACACATAAAAACAAGATATAATTTTGTACTTTCATTCCTTTTTTGGATCTTGTTTTGTTATTTTACATGTACAATGTATAATTTCTTATTTTGGTTGTGGGGATTAAATATGTTACATGTACATTATAAGTAATGAAATTCGTAGTGAGCTGTAATATGGCGTTTTACCTTTTTTAGATAGATGCCATGCTAACCTGCAGGAAACATTTAACTTTCTGTTTTATAGAAGAGTGTGAAAATGTCGATTAGATGAACCATCTGGGGATGACATTTAGGTTCGAAAATTAAAGTAGCTATTGACAGTATACAAATGATACACAGCATTTCTTATTCAATAAGAAAGAGTAAAAATCACCCCTTTTTAGCCAGAAAACAAGGAAAATATGATTTGAAAAAATCTTGTTATAGGCGTCTCAAGAGATATCCTTGATTAGATATTGGAGGTATTGGCATTTCAATTTTACATCAACAGCTTTTACCCAACAGTTTTGAAACCCAGCACCGATCTTCAATTAACAAAACGACTGTCACATTTAATTATCATAGATCATTGTAGAATAACATTGTTAGCCTTCATATATTGAAGTGTATTGTGTAAAATATGCGTGAAATATCGGTGGATTAGTCGAAATACATGTATATTTATACATGAACATTATGATTTTTGCATATTTTACATGTATATGAAGTTTTTAAACAGTCGTACTTAATTATGTAATGGGTACAAAATGTATAAGGTTCACTGGTGGCTGTTTCATATTTCCTTTCTCATAAAATGTAAAATTAGTGGTGCTTTTGAGGATGGTTCCTTTCTTTTTTATTTTTTTGGTCTAAACTACTCAAGAATTCAAGCATATATACAAAGTAGCAGCAGCATGGTGAATATAATTTTCTCTGAAATATCTTTACAACACTATATTAACAGCAAACTATGATCCATATTATACTAACTTTAAACTAGATGCTGGGTTTAAACTCAATTTAAAGTAAATTTTAATAAACTTAAAGACCCTGTCCGATGAAATACAACTTTTTATCAATGGAAAGCTGAATGAACATAGAATACAAATATAAAGGATTTCAAAATATTTTCCCTTTCAGTATTGCACAAAAGCGAATTAAAACCTTTTTTTCCGCACCTCTCCAAATTACAGGTCAACAGGGGTCAAATTTGCCGCAGTTATAGTGACGACACCATATGTGCTCGCCTATATAGCTGAGGCGATGAGCCGTGCTTAATTAATGCAAAGTCATTGTGAATATGCGTACTCAACATACGGTGATGTCATCAATTCGTTAGCTAGTTTTTAGGTCAACAACTCCCAATTTTCACAGCTTTAGATTTCGAGTTTTCAGAGAGCTGTTACTCGTCTGACAGGCACTAAAGTAGCATATAATTGGTATTGTTGTAATCTATGGCTTGTCAGCTTTCCTTTGATATATAATTCATCTCATTTTTCACTTTGGACAGGGTCTTTAAGGAAGATTGACTGAGGTTTTTAATAGTTTTTGCCTTTTGTACAACATGTTCTACTTGTTCTTGGATACTAGTAAATGCAAATTGTTTTATACAGTCCTCCCCAGTATCTCATGTCCGAATGTTGACATCACTCACAAGTCAATAAACAAACTTTTGGATACACTTAATAGTTATGTATTTGTGTATTTCGATGTTATGACTTTACAAAAACTCTGTAAGGTTACACGTTATGAACAGAAAGGAGAACAAGAGATGTCAAGATGAAGCAAAGGAAGAAAAGAAGAGAGAAAGAGAGAGATAGAAGGGAGAGAATGAAATGGGAGGAAGAGAGAGATAGAGAGAGAAGAAAACAACAACTGGAGAGAGGTAGTAGATCAAACACTGAAAACAGAAGGGGAGTAATGGCAGCCGAGAAAGGAAGACAGAAGAGAGGGGGATGTAGAAGAGAGAGATATGAAAAGGAGAAGGGATGACCGCTGACATTGAAAAAAAAAAGACCTTTAGAGACACATTTTATCCCATTATATGCATATTTTAACTAAATTATTCATACCCCTTGTAAATTTGAAGTATTTTGTGTTTTTCATTACTTGAGCATGAAAGGTGGGCTGATTGAATTAGGGCCTTAGTTAAATACTTTTAGAAGTAAGCTTTAATATGTCACATTCTCAAGAAACAAATCAATTTAAAAACCTTGGTGAGGGTATGAATAATTTAGTTGCGAACTGTACATGCACTGCAGGATGGAATTGTGGAGGGTTCTGATATGAAGGGCTTGTTTTGGATTCAACAATTCAACAAAATCTTTGGTAGATTGTGAATATACTCGGAGGACTATACATGTACATGTAAACCCCTCAAAACAAGTTCTGCAATTCAAGTTTTAGCGTTGATATCTCTCTTGTTACTTATACTTGACGTTGGTATCAGTGAGTAGCCTGTTTATTCCCTTTACAATAATGCCTATTTGTAAAGATTATGCAATTGTGGACTGTGCAGTAGACCTGAATATGGAGCCAAGTCAAAAGTGATATTTTGCAAAATGCATTGTTATTGTCAATGGTGAATTCTTCAGACAGTGTGGAAAGGAGTTTGCCTGCACTGGTGCTCGAGTGCAGAACAACTGTAGAGGTGTGGTGGTCTAGTGGATAAGTCTCCAGACTGTGCACCATAAGGTGCGTAGTTCAAATCCCTGCCGTAGCACCAACATCCTTTGGCAAGACAACATACATTTGCCACACTCCACCCAGGTATAGTAAGTGGGTACCTGGGAGGATTTATTCCTTAAATGCACTTAGCGCTACGGTTGCCGGAGCTAAAGCCAGAGTAAGAATATGTAAAGAGACATAATATTGTAATGTGATATGCGCTATACAAGAAAGGCATATTATCATTATCATCTAAGTAAATGAGCCTACGGTATCCACTTCAAATATATGCAATAAAAACAAACATTACGATGCCAGAGAAGAGGTCGACTATAAAGTTGCACAACCAAGTTATTTTTATTGTTTTCTCGTTTCAATATTCAATTGAAAACACATAACTTTTTGTATATCCATATGTTCATAAATAATTCATTGACAGAAACAATACAAATTAACAAAAGATGTATTTACACGTAACCAACATTAACAATGTACCTAGAAATTCTATGTAAAGATATTACATTTTGTTTACACATGTACATGATTACAAGTCATACTTATATTTTGTCTATATATTATGTTTTAAGCCTTTAAATTAGAGTATCTTATTTGACACTCTCGACTTATTCTCTTTATTTATGTAACACAATATATTCAAATTTGAGAACAATTATACCTGTACCTACATGGGCACGTAAATTTAATCTAATGGATACATACCAGAGTATATCATGTGGATTACATCAACATTTTATTGAATAACTAGTAATTCATATTTGTTTCCTACACAAACATTCATCCCTAAATCAACTAGAAAGTTTGCGAAGTACCAAAGCAATTTCATGTCATCTAGTGTATTCAAGAAGTGTTCCAACAGTTTACGATTGAATCGCAATTTCATACAGTACGATTCAGTTCCCGATTCATCAGATTTTACAGCCCAAATTTGAAAGATGCTTGATGAAAGAAATTTCTAGAACTTGAATTCACCATTTTATCAAGTTAGAAAGAAGTAAAGTTTATATACAAAACTGTGTGCTCATGGCATTCTCCTTTCTAAAAACTATGAAAATATTCTAAATTTTTCATTCATACAAAGTCATGTACATGTACATGGCTTAATATAAATAGATATACATGTTTATGTAAAAAGTGCATGGTTACGAATGGGAGAGGGTTTTTTCTTCATATCATTATTATTTCCAAGCTGAATTTAATAACTGAACTGTGTCTAGATTGATATTAAAATACAATTAATGTTACCATTATTCACTGTCATAAGGTTTGTCAGTGACTTAATATCGGTTTTCATTATTGCCTTAGATGCATTGCTTTCTGCTCTAAACAAAAAGAATTGGTAATACAATCCCCAAAAATATGAATTCTATTTTCACTGACTTTTCTTTTTTTAATCATCAAAATTTCCTCAAATATAATAACAATTATCATGTACCAAAAACTAATATTTAAAAATGAAATACAAGAAGAAAGAACTGAATGGATCTTTACAACACAATCAAAATGTATATCAAAAGAAGCATAAACAATTTGTAAAACACAAGTAGAAAAGCTTATAAAAAGTACAGTGTAATTATGTCAAAACAAAAGAACATATTGAAGAGCACTTTGATGTATGTATGTATGTGTAAAATGAATGGAAAAAACTCACTTTTTGTCTCTCACACCATCACATCTTTCATTTTTACTTCTCTGAGTTGCACAAAATGCCATAAAAGTGCAGTATCAATTAACCAGCTTAACTGGGGAAATGATGTAGTTTCTGGTGAGAAAATTAAAGTGGCATTCATAACAGATCCTACAGTTTAAAGTACATTCTTCAGCCACTTGTTCCTAATTCGCATCCAAGCTGTAAAAGGTTCTACTTACAGTGTATGATTTTAGGCAAAACTGGTCTAAAATGGTTTGGGCAAAATGATACTCAAACATCAATGGCATTTCTATGTGTTAACTTCCTACACCTCTTCCCGACTTAGCAACAAGGAAAACAGATGGTCATCTGTCTTTCATCCTTTTTTGATATGACAAAAGTCTTGAAAATACTTATTGAAGAACATAAATAAAGCACACATTGGTTTCCTAGCTTACATTATTCTGTATCACTAATTAAGAATTTGGGGATTTCTTTCAACAACAACAAAAGAAAAGATAATACATGATACTACCACACAAAAGAAAGACTCCTCCGACCGACCGACCCACCCCCAACCCTCCCTCGTAGTTATAACCTTGTTATAACCTTGGGTCTGCATAAAGGTTCTTTAAGATGGGAAATTCCAATGTAATTTTACTTAAAGATCTATTTTATTCTAAATACTTGTCGTCTTAGGGGACTAAATCATTATGAATGATGAAGCATGGGTCAAAACTGGCCAACAGGTAATACAATGTAATCTAATTATAATTTGATTACGAGCAAAGGAAAGAGTCCTCAAATATTAAATTTGCAGACATGAGGGTTTTTTAATCGAAACATTATTGAATTGCTTACAAAAATTACTTACATGCCTAAAGAAATTTTTTGAATGGGCTTGGGTGTCATATCCCCTATCCTCCCAATGATGAAAGACCCTGGACAAATGCATTAGAAAGTATCTACACTATTAATTCACTTCTGGGCACCATTGCATAAAACTTACCACTGATGGTAACTTTGCCATCAGTATTAACTACCGTGGCAACATCACTCAACAGCCAATCAAATTAAGGTTTCCATGGAAGTTAACATTAATGACAAAGTTACCATCATTATCATTAAGTTTTATGCAACACGGCCCAAAAGTATATACATAGTACAAATGCTTCCCATTCAACATATTTGCAAGTCTGCAAATCTTTGGGTTTGTTCTACAAAGCGTGTTTAATAAGATGATTAAGATCAAAGTTAAACTTTTAATCTCAGTACCAAATCTTAACCTCCAAAATTTTCAGCTGTTCAGCTACAGCCTTCATCAAGAGTTAAAGAGTATTGAGATCAAAAGTTTAACTTCAAACAAATGTACTACCCATACAAATGAACTTTCATGAATGCATGATCATATTACGATCCTTTTCAGGACTCCCCAATCCTCCCTCTCTCTCACATGGTGCAACCGCAAGCCTACTGTATATATTACGATCAGTTATACATGTATAATGATGAAGCATGCACGTAATACATATATGTTGACCTGTCTCTGAACAAGGCGAGTCTTTCACTGAAAACATTATATAGCTTACTCAGCAATAATGGACATTGGAAAGAACTTGAGATTACTCTCCACTAATATGTGACCCCATGCAACATATTAAATGTATCTTTCAACTTACACCTTCTATATGCATATCGTATCCTGACAGCCAAAAGGCCGTTAACCCTCTCAGATCAGATTCATTTTTAGGACTAAATTGATCACATAATATTCTTCAAATTGGCAACAATAATATTTTTTTCTTTTATTGCTACATTGTTAAAATAAAATGTAAAACCAAATACGTGGGTGAGAATGTTGTCAACAAGTTAGAAAAAACACAAATTTTTATTGAAAAGCAATGATTTTGAATCTCTCAACAAGTTGCCAACTCAAGGATTTGAAAGTTTATTTTGCTTTGTACAATAACTGGCATGAAACGCAATACAGTCATGAAATAAAAATGGCTACAGTGCGTGCATTAATTTTTGCTCTTTCTACTCATGTGTCTGGGATATTTTGTATGGCTTTCAATCAAAAGGTGTTAAGTCCAACCACAAAAATGTGGAATGATTGTCGATAAAAGGTTAACTCACATCCTTTTTACCCTTCTAGCTCTCAACAAATGATATACATAATACATGTATTCCATATTACATGTAATAGATGTATCTTTCAAACATACATCTACTACATGTACATCTGCCAAGAGATAATAGGGCTTAAATTACTTGTATTATTATACATACAGCTAACGCCCTTCTGGCTCTAAATGAAAGATACATTGCATTTTTACCTCTTTGTGCATCTCACATGATACAGTCTGGAAGAATGTTGAACATGTATAATGTCAAAAGACATTCTATGGAATGATAGTATTTAAAGCTTTAACTGGTCTCTCCCCTCTCTGTTGAAAGCCTTGAAAAATGGACTGTACCAAATACCAGGGCCCTGTTTCATAGAATTTGTTATCAATAACAAGTTGCAATAACTGTTATGAGCTACTGAAATTACTGCATTTGATTGGCTGAGAGCAAATTTGTTTTAGAAATGTGACACTTGATAATGATAATAAGTTTTATGAAAGAAGGCCCAGTAGGCCTACATCAAATATCCTTGTACATGTACACCTGAAGTTAACCCCTGAAATATGGACACTTCTGACTGAATGGGAAGTTTTCTGTATTAATGACCATATCAAAACTGTTACTAGATAAAAACATGCTGCACCATATTCTTCATTTTATTTTTATTTATATCTTTTTAAATCAAAGTATGGACTACTGCTCAGAAGTTATAAATCTGACCCTACATGTATATGCAAGTGATATAACACCTGCCTAGATCAAAAAGGGTATTTTCAAACTCTAAACTCTAAGAAAAGCGGGTGCTGCTTGAAACGATTAGAAAGAGACAGAAGAAATGGCTTGGACACATCATGCGGCATGATGACGGCTTGATGATCAGAGTTCTAGAAGGTCGTCTACATGGAAAGAAGTTGAGGGCAAGACCTCGTAAAGGCTTTCTAGATGATTTAATCGCAGAATGTGGAGCAACAGGATATGAAATGCTGAAACGGATGGCTAAAGACCGAAGTACTTGGAGAGAGACTTGAAGTAGAACTCTGATTGGGTCACTGAACCTGTCATAGACCGACAGATCACTTTTGATGATGAAACTCTAACTCTAGACCTGTGTTGCATGAAGTTACAGTACTTTTCTCTATCCCCACTTTCCAATATTTCAAAAACAAAAAATGCTGAGGTTTACCGGGTCATATGTGAATGAGCCTTTCGTTTAGAAATCATTTATAAAGTTTTATCGAGAGAAATAAATGACAATCCTAGGTAGATCCATACCGGGACTTAGTTGACAAATTGACAGCACCTGTATCAAAACACTCAAATGTACATGTATTAAAGACACACAGTCCAATCTTATATTAAAGGGAGTGGGTGTCTTTGTCTCAGATTCTAAACAAAATCCTGGATTTAGCTCATGCTGCAATCATAATTATAAACCTTTAGGTCAGTCAGGAATCCCATGACGTTTACAAGCCGATCGCCCATCTGATTATCAAGATATTTATAATTGGAATTTGAAATTTCAAAGCCCGTTTTCCCAACGATTTTTTTAACACTACATTCTATTGGGGAAAATGAGTATCGTAAAACCGGTCACTCAAAGATTTTTACTTTTTTGTGGCACTTCATGATCATTTTGAAGTGCAATTTTTTTAGGGCTTCAATATTACACCATATCACAGGCGCTGATAACACATATGGCCATGCATCTCAGATTTGGCATTGTTAAACAATGCCTTTAACAAGTACAGTAGAACTTTGTTATAACGAGGTCCATGGAACCATGGAAATTACCTTGTTATATTAGGAATTTTGTTATATCACGGTAACAAAAATATATATATGAAGAGCTGGGACCAGCAAAATCACCTTGTTATAACGAATACACCCTGTATCTCGTTATATCAGAGCTCTTTATAATGAGGTTCCACTGTTCTTATATGAAAGGAATCTTAAAGTGACTCGGTAACATTGCCTCAGATTCTGAAACAAAATCCTGGATTTAGCTCATGCTGCAATCATAATATATAAACCATTAGGTCAGTCAGGAATCCCATGACTTTTACAAGCCGATCGCCTGTCTGATTATCAAGATATTTATGATTGGAAATCGAAATTTCATTTTTCGTTTTCCTAACCGTTTTCCCAACACTACAGTCTATTGGGGAAAATGAGTATGGTAAAACCGGTCAATATTACACCATATCACAGACACTGATAGCACGCAGGGCCAGGCATCTCAGATTTAACATTGTAAACGATGCCTTTAAATGAAGAGTTGAGCCCGATTTAAGGGCCTTTATGTCTACTTTATCCAAATCACAACCGTCAAGTCTAGAGCAAGTTTGACAATCCGACTCGATGAATTTCACCAAGCTCAGATCAAGTCCAAACATGATCATGGACACATGGGACTAATATCCCATGGAAATAAAAAAAGATACTACAAGATTGCAATAAGAAAAATATAGAAAAGAATGTCAAATTGTTGGTACTGGTGAAAGATTTGGTTGGAACACAATTCCCGATTTTGAAAAATGCTTCTCTACAGATGTTCATCTCCACATGATAGATAGATACTTCTAATCCAAAATATATCTATACAAAATATTACTGATTCAAATTCTAGACATGTATCTTTCTAGCACTCATTCATGACAGTCACAATTTACCAGTTTCTCCACTATTGTCTATCTATCTAGGTGTGCTGTGACGTTTCATTCTCAAAATTACTTTCACTTAAATTGAAAGTATGTTAACGTAGTCTGTCTCTGTTCAGGTACTAGAGTATTCTCTTCGTGTACAAACATTAAATGCCACTGACAGCGAATGGAGTGGGTGGGACCGAGTGCAAGGGAAGAAGACTACACAGATTGGAGTGCATGGGACTGGAAGTGGCAAGCATGGGTCATTCAATGACATGTACAAAGCACACAGGAAACACCCTCTCATGACGGTTTGCCTTCTATCTCTCCAATCTGGTGATGGAAATGGAAAGAGAAAATAAAACAAGAAAAGTGAATGCATGTCAATGATGATCTGTTCTTTTTCTTTCCCTTCCTTTCTTTTTACATTTTTTTTCCATCTGTTTTATTGATATTCTTACAAACACATTTATCATCCTTCCCTCTTCATTCATCTTTAACTCCTCCAACTTCCTATTTGACTCTTTTTTTTCAGGACAATTACCCCCTGGACAATCACCCCGAAAATTACCCCTGAAAATTACCCCCTGTTCATTAAAGGAAAATTCCACCCTGATAATAAGTTGGTTTTAATAAAAGCAGATTTTTTTTTTGGAGGGGGGTAATAGTCCTTGTATAGTATAATCAAATCAAATCAAATCAAATTGTCCAAGGAGGTAATTTTCAGGAGGGGGTATCCTTAAGGTAATTTTCCAGGGGGTGATTGTCCAGGGGGCAAATGTCCTAGAACTAGAAATAGTTTCTTCTCCTTTATTCTATTCTTGTACTTCTTAATCTTTTTTTGCTTTTGCCTTCTTTTCTTTCTTCTTTTCCCTTTTCAATGTTTTTTCTATCCTCCTCCCTATCTCTCTCTCTCTCTCCCTCCTCCTCCTCCTCCTCCTCCTCCTCCTTCTTCTTCTTCTTCTTCTTCTTCTTCTTCTTCTTCTTCTTCTTCTTCTTCTTCTTCTTCTTCTTCTTCTTCTTCTTCTTCTTCTTCTTCTTCTTCTTCTTCTTCTTCTTCTTCTTCTTCTTCTTCTTCTTCTTCTTCTTCTTCTTCTTCTTCTTCTTCTTCTTCTTCTTCTTCTTCTTCCTCTCCTTGTCATACTCCTCTTTTTCAGTCTTGCCCAAGTTTTCCTCTGTGATTACTCACCCACCACTCTGCATCAGCCTCCCCTGTCACTAATATAGTCTCCCCTTCTTCAAATGTGAGTTCATCTTGATAATCAGCTTGACAGTCATACAGTGCCCTCACTCTCTTAGGTCTCTAAGACAGGAAAGAACACAACTATATGAAAAGGATATGTTTGGCCTGTTGCCTACGGGAAACAGTGCCCCTATATTACAGTCTACGCTTGTACATGTATGAGAATGAGAGAATACAGTAGTTAATGAGTTATTCTGGTGAATAATTAGGCATTTAGTGGTTTGGAAAAATACAATATTAAGAGCCAATTAAATTGTGCTGAATTTCACACAGATGGGGCCATGTATGGGACTACATATAACAAAACTATTTAGCAGTGCCAGTTAGCACCATTAAAAATATTTCTAAATGAAATTCTCTTAGCGTATATGATATATATGGGCACTTATGCTTATCTTGGAGATTTCATCTGCTGAACAGAAACAGAAATAAAGAAATCCAAGAGGGTGATCCGACATTTGCTCCAGCAAGATGTGTCAGAGTTAGGGTTGCAAATGGATTTAAGGTTAGTTTAAGGGTTCATTTTAATATTAACTAGAAAAGTCAACGCAAAGCGTAGCATCCCATCGCAGGGTACAAATGGCCTATGTACGTCAGAACAAGTTACCTCCATTAGACTATACTATTATATTACTAGGCAAGGAAGTTAACCACATTTTCACATTTATAATTAGGTGTTTATGCATATTTAATGAGCTATGACCTTTCACTTTTGACCTACATACTCCGAAATCGAACTTAGGCTGTGTTTTGATACCATGTACCTTCATATCAAATTTCATTAAAATCTGTCAAACATTACTTAAGTTATGGATTGGAAACCAGATTCGCATATTTAATGAGCTATGACCTTTGACCTACATACTCGAAATCAAACTTAGGCTGTGTTTTGATTCCATGTACCTTCATATCAAATTTTATTAAAATCCGTCAAACAGTAGGCCTACTAAAGTTATCAATCGGAAACCAGATTCGCATATTATTAATGAGCTATGACCTTTGACCTGCATACTTCGAAATCAAACTTAGGCTGTGTTTTGATACCATGTACCTTCATATCAAATTTGATTAAAATCCGTCAAACAGTACTAAAGTTATCAATCGGAAACCAGATTCGCATATTTAATGAGCTATGACCTTTGACCTACATACTCCGAAATCAAACTTAGGCTGTGTTTTGATTCCATGTACCTTCATACAAAATTTTATTAAAATCTGTCAAACATTACTAAAGTTATCGATCGGAAACCAGATTCGCATATTTAATGAGCTATGACCTTTGACCTACATACTCCAAAATCAAACTTAGGCTGTGTTTTGATTCCATGTACCTTCATATCAAATTTTATTAAAATCCGTCAAACAGTAGGCCTACTAAAGTTATCAATTGGAAACCAGATTCGCATATTTAATGAGCTATGACCTTTGACCTGCATACTCCGAAATCAAACTTAGGCTGTGTTTTGATACCATGTACCTTCATATCAAATTTGATTAAAATCCGTCAAACATTACTAAAGTTATCGATCGGAAACCAGATTCGCATATTTAATGAGCTATGACCTTTGACCTACATACTCGGAATTGAACTTAGGCTGTGTTTTGATACCATGTACCTTCATATCAAATTTGATTAAAATCCGTCAAACATTACTAAAGTTATCGATCGGAAACCAGATTCGCATATTTAATGAGCTATGACCTTTGACCTACATACTCGAAATCAAACTTAGGCTGTGTTTTGATACCATGTACCTTCATATCAAATTTGATTAAAATCCGTCAAACATTACTAAAGTTATCGATCGGAAACCAGATTCGCATATTTAATGAGCTATGACCTTTGACCTACATACTCCGAAATCAAACTTAGGCTGTGTTTTGATTCCATGTACCTTCATATCAAATTTTATTAAAATCCGTCAAACATTACTGAAGTTATCGAGCTGAAACCAGATTCGCATATTTAATGAGCTATGACCTTTGACCTTTGACCTACATACTCCTAAATCGAACTTAGCCTGTATTTTGATACCATGTACCTTCATATCAAACTTCATTAAAATCCGTCAAACATTACTAAAGTTATTGATCGGAAACCAAATTTGTTATGGACGGACGCACGGAAGGATGGACAGCGGCGTTTCTATATCCCCTCCGACTTCGTTGGCGAGGGGATAATAATACTTTAAGAAATTGACCACAGAAGAGTTGTCATCACAGCATGTGTCCTACAATCATCCAAGAAGGGAAGTTCAACCATTTCTCACCGTCTTGGCAACCCTTGGTGCTGGAGTAGGTGGACCACTGCTACTACTCTTGCTACTGGATGCATCATCAGTGGAGCTGCCATGACGACTCTGTGAACGGCTACCGGGCGTGGTCGGCAGGTCCTGTTGGCTGTTTGGTCTACTATTAGAATGGAAGCTGGCCTGGGAACTTGGTCTGCTACTTGCACCCGACGTCCCGTTGCTGTCGGATGTCAGGTATTTCTTTGGTGGAACTGAAAGAAGGGCAAGGAGAAAGAAAGTGATCTCTGATCTCTATCTCTGGTTTATTATGAGATCAAATATACTTTACACTTTATAAGCTGGTAACCATTTCAATAGCATGTCAGTCACTTCAATGAGACCGACACCAGACCGTTGGATGATTTGGAGTTGGCGTGGAGTCAAGATTGCAGTGTGACTAAAGTTTTACTATTACAGTAAATCACATGCATATTTTCTTTTTCAAGTACAACTTTCACACTTACCCTTAACATGTAATTTATCTAATGAAGTAAATGTATTCTTAGCCATATAAATTGTAGGTGTAGCTATGCTAAACTTTCTAGAAAAGTCGGTTACACTCGCACACACAAAAAAATATATATTATACGCAACTAAACAACATGATTAAAATTATGCTGAAAATGTGGCGAAGAGTAAACTACATTATAATGCATGTATTTCATACTTCATACTGTGCATAAGCTCTTCTTTATGCTCATATTCTTAACATCCTCTTTCCTCTTTTATAACATCCTGCTAACGTTCTATGAATAATTTATTTCAAAGAATGAATTCCTTTTGAAAGCAGCATAGGCTATCAAGTGATTAGTCAAGTGAGACTTACTTGCTGGAGGGCTGTCAACGCCGGTGGCCGTGGTAATAACTCTGGTCTTGAGCTGTTGAAAACAATTCAGAATATACAAAATATATTTGCAAAAATACAAATATCTTGTAATGTATTGTTTGGATTATAAATATAATACTGAAAACTATGTTTTCTGATAAAAATTTGATGCTGCCTTCATTGCCAAGGAACTGTTGACCTTGGATGACCAGTGATATTAAAGAAATGGCTATTTATGGCTAATCAATGGGTTATCGCAGATGGGTGACATCAAAGGATTATACATGTTATATGTATCTCCCATGTTATGCATTGTAAATAGGCCCTGTAAAGTACTCCACTGTTTGAATGAGTTTAAACAATCTCAAACTACATGTACAAAAAATAGGTACCTGTATTGCTTTGCAGTCAATTTTATTTAACTGGATTGTTCTTCCAAACTGGCGCTAAAATTCAATTATTTAGTTATTTTTAGTTATCTTTGTTATTTGTTTTTGGCAATGGAATAGACATTATTTTTCTCCAAACTTCTACCTCAGATGATTAAGGGCATAAAAATACAAGAAATACACACTATGTGAGAAAATAATGAAAATTACACGGGCAAGATGCATCAAGCCATGCTTTATGTGAGTAGAGTCATTTTGCAAGAAGCATAATCAGGCATTGGCTTAAAGGGAAATCCAACCCAAATAGACAACTACTCTAAAAGAAAGCAGAAAAATCAGAGAAGCAAACTGACGAAAGTTTCAATTAAATCTGACTAAATATAAGAAAGTTCTGAATTTTTGAAAGTTGTAATCACTATACGTATGGGCACTTCAAATTGGCTGAAGCGGTAATGTCAATGTGATGTACATGTAGTGCTGGACTACTTTCCCATCTGTTCCAACATATAAAATGACTCAAATTTAAAAAATTCAAAAATTCATGGCTCAGGAGGGTCTATTTTTTTTTTAGAGGGCCTATAATAATATGCTATCTATAATATATTTTTAGAAGTGCCCCATGGGAGAAGGAACTTTCAAGAAAAACAGAAATTAATGATATTTTTGTACACGGCAAATGGGAGAGTTATTCAGGTCCTACGTCACAATCCAGTGACCAAACTACCAACTTGAGATTCGCATAGACTTAGTGATCTTATATTTCAAACATTCATAACTTCCTTACTATTGGTCTGATTCATGTCAAACTTTTGCCATTCTGTTTATGTTATTTTTCTGCTTTCATACAAATCAACTTATTACAAGGATAGGATTGCCCTTTAAGGGCACAAATTGAGTCTACCTGCTGATATTACAGGTGGGATTTTTTTTAACTTTGTCATTATGTGCAATGACAGAGAGAAAATGGAAGGTAGGAAGGATTAAAGTGCGACCACAGCTCTGGGTGAGAGTACAAGACTGCAAAAATAGAAGGCACTGACAATGTGGAATGTATACTCCAATACATACTAATGATATGTACAAGTTCATGAAAACTTTTTTTTCTTCTTCTTATTCCATCGGTTTTGAAGGATGCTCATTTCAAAGAATACTACATCCGAATGGCCAAGAATTGGTCGGTTTGGCATTATGATAGAGCTATAAACACCTTTCAGTGCAGGTATTCAATTCAATACTGTCAGTAATACTGTCAATAATGTCAGAAATCTGAGTATTTTATTCAGTTTCCGACTTAGGTTAAATGCTTAGCCAGCTTTGGTAGTCAGCTTAAGGTTTTTGATTAATAATTTACCCTAAGTTTAAGAAAGCTCCTAGCAGACTTAAACAAATTATTTTTGAGGTCTTGATTTGCAGACATATGGTTTTCATACTCAGTCATCATAAGCTGAGCAAAATTATATTAGCGCACATTTAATGTGACAGGTTAATTGCTAACTATTTTGGATTGACAATATGACGTCACAATGCTTGTCATTAAGTATTTTACCTTAGAAAAGTCAGCTTGCTAAAAAATATTGCTTAGATGTGATCTGAATAAGAGTTAAGAATGTGATCTGAATAAGAGTTAAGACATATTACTTAGCCAAATAAAATGCTAAGTAAACTGCTGACTTAATCAACATACTGCATTGGATACAGCCCCTGGATCTAAGCAGACAACTTGCTGATTATAAATGTATGTAAGATATCATTAAAACCGTGAAAGACTATATACATATATGAATATGACACAATGCAAACAAATGTCAACAGGTAGTGGAAAACATGGTTGCTGTCAAAATGCAACAAACAAGAGCGATTCAGAAACAAAAAATATTTGGCATGTGAAAGGTGTTAAGGTACTAAGACTTTAGAAAAGAATACAAGAGAGACAAAACTAATACAAAAGAAATATTTGTTTTCTCACTTTTTAAACTTTAAGCATACAGCAGTACAGGTTTTTTAACAATTGATTTTTCTAAGGAATGTTCATATTGATCTTGTCTCATTTGGTATTCATTTTGCAGATGACAATTGATAAAGAGGTTTACATAATTTTTTTCTTTGTTGTTATCTCAATTATTCAAAATATCAATGTACATGTATATTTCATGTCAGTGTATTTATAAACTTTGTATCTTGTGAATGACTTTTGGGAAGTTTGACTTAATCATGATTCAGTCGTATGAAACGCCTATAAAAAAACAGAATAGTTATATAATCTGAGCAGACAAGATATATGCCAGTGAACTAAGGTCAGAATAGTGCTACATGTACTATAAAAACTGAAATGAAATGGGTGAACATCTACTGCGATTTTGCACTGGTTTGGCACAAATGAAAGTAATCACATGCACTACAAGGCTGAGAAAAATAATGTCAAAAGAAATGTAAAACACACATGTAAGAGTAGACTTGCAATATTGTATAGCTATAAAGAAAGATGGGAACTCGGTATCACGTTTTAAATGTAGTCTGTCTTAAACGATATACATGCATGCTTGGAGGCATTAACAAATTTAAGATAGTCACACTATTAGTCGCTCTGAAATATCTCCCAACAAAAGCAAAATCTTGCAATTGTCAATAATTGGCATCATTAAACAGACACCATTCCCTCACTGCTTCAGACTGTGCAAAAAACATTTAAGCTATAAACAAATCAAAAGTCTCTGAAGCAAAATCATATTTCAAAGCTTTTGAAGTATTTTCTTTAAAAAAAATTTTTTAAAGCATAATCCTGCAATTGGCAACAGTTACGGTCTCCGTGCAAGACAGAAGCTCAAATACAGATGCAGTGATTACCAGCGGCCATAGGAGTGGGAGTATGAAGCTCGTCTATTTTCCCAGCTGTTTGTTGATACATGGAGGAGGGAGGGAGGATGACAAGGGGAGAGGGGGGTCGTTGTCATGGAAACAGGATAGGTACATGTATTAGAACATGGATCCTACCACAAGAAGATAGGGTTTACTTTACATCATCACCTTTAGCAACAACTATTTGGTGAACTTTGACCTTCCAAAATCATTCAGTACATAATTTGATCTTGAGATATTAAAATAATAAAGCAATCTGATTAGATAAATGTAACATTTCTTTCCATTAAAAAAAAATCTTCATAATATGAGAGATGTACGAATGTTTGACATTTTAGAAGAAAATATAATTTCATCGAAATCATCAAAGACAATGATCAAAACCATCAAAGTCATTATTGAAATTTGGTAAAGGTGACAACATGTTATGATGTCATGTCATGCAGTATGATCGTGATGAATGCATTCCACAATCCACAGACATGTGTGAACAAACATGGCACATGTATTTGTGAGTACGGAATACATTTAAATGCCTTGGTGCAATTGAAAGACAATGGGTATTGCATCATCAGTTCATAGGGCTTTAACTTCCTAAATTTCCCAATTTACAGAGATACAATCACTATAAAAAGGGAACTAAGCTACCATCTTTTCAAGGCTAAGCTATTATGCTAAATATATACATGCTTAGTTATTGTTTATTGGCCATTCATTTTATTCTGAAGCACATCCGTTACGCATAATATGTGTAGTACTAAGTACTTGTAGGTATGCTTAACATGGTAACATGACCAGTCATTTTGTCTCGAGGCAAATGCATTATAATAAAACATGAACAGGTACATGTATGCTTATTAATGATTTCATAATCATGGCTCAATTTTCACAAGGCAATATTGATTTGCTTGAATATTTATGCTTAGATGTAGTTGAGGTTAAATTATCATCACTGCTCATTAATATACATTTTTCAATTTGCATACAGGTTAGATTAATTCTCTCTTCATAAATGATTGCAGTTAATTTAACAGTAGAGAAGAGAAAAGCTACATAATGCACAAAAGGAGAGCAGAGAAGATCATTCTTTTTTTTTTGCCTGTAAAGTGAATGAAAAAGGTAAATTGAGAGAAATGAATTAAACAAGAGAAGGAATACATTAAGGAGAAATATATGAAGAAATGTATGAAGAAGAAGAAGAGGAAGAAAAGAAGACAGAGAAGAGGAAGAAAAGAAGATAGAGGAAGAAAAGAAGATAAAGAGGAAGAAAAAGAAAAAAAAGAGAGAGTAGAAGGGGAGGAGGTGAAGAAGAAGAAGAAGAAGAAGAAGAAGAAGAAGAAGAAGAAGAAGAAGAAGAAGAAGAAGAAGAAGAAGAAGAAGAAGAAGAAGAAGAAGAAGAAGAAGAAGAAGAAGAAGAAGAAGAAAAAGGAAAAGAAGAAGGAAAGAAGAAGAAAAAGGAGGAGGAGAAGGAGAAGAACTACTTACGCAAGGAACTGTTTCATCTGCTCTACTTGGCTGTTTGACTTTGGGATTGGAGGCGGTGCGGAAGATGATGAAGATGAAGTAGAATCGGATGATTTGGCTATAAGAAAAAACATGAAAAGAAAGTCAAACATATTGCTATATGCATGCAAGATTAGACAGAAAAACTCATCTTTTTTTTACTTTTATAGCTTGAAACATATCTACACATTACTAGAGTAAGATGCAACATAATGCATGCATCTGGATTCTGCATAAGAGCATGTACTTGTAGTGCTAACTTCAATTACAAGTATACACAAGATTTACATAGAGAGGGGAATAAAAACAATTGATTTGGTTGTTGTTTCCTTTACATTTTGTATTTCTCACATGATATAACCCCTCTTTCTCTCTCTTTCTCTCTCTCTCTCCCTCTCCCTCACTTTATCTCAAACAAACACAACTTAAACTCACTGCACTAAATTTTGCAACAGAGTGGCTACAATTCACTTACCATGCCTTAAGAAACAAGATTCTATTTCAAAACTTTTCAAACAAGCCTCTTGCACGTATACTACTCTATTTCATAATAAGGCTTAAGATTCATATAATATTCAACCATCTACTACTATTAACACAAATGATCACTTCAGTCACTTAGACTGGCAAATGAGAAACTTGGACAATGGACATTTTTGCTTTCTTTTGGGCACAGCCTGTCTATCAAAACACAGGGGCGAGACCCCAAAGTTCCCTCTCCAAATGTTTCTAATCTTCATCAAACATATAGGCATGAACCACATAGTTTATATGAAAACAGAAACAATATTGCAAAATTTGACAAATTTCAATGTAAAAGCAGGAACATCAGCAATTAACATTTTTTAATCTAAATGCAAAATGCAGAACTCTTAACTGCGACACCATTACGTGCTGGCAAACAATTTCTACATATTATGACATCTTCTGAAACCCACGGGCAGAACTATAAACAAAAATACAAGTTGCAGCATTTTTATGTATTCAAGGCATAGATATCAGTATCTTACTTCTCTCTCATTGAAATGGATTCCAGGAGCACTTCCTGTTACCAGCAACAAAAGCAAATCACTCTATTTGTCCTTCTTCTTTTCATTTTAGTGATGTCATATCATTTTTTTTTTTATATCCTATTTCTCAGGTTTTGTGTTTTGTTTTTCTAATGATAAGGCTTACTGGCCATGGATATGATATGCTATCCACACAATATTTACATCAATAAAATCATATCCTGTGATCTGATCAATACCATCTTATACTAAATGAAAACAGCAGCAAAGAACCAAGAACCTGTTAATAATCAACTATATAAATCCCATTTGGCCCATTTCAGAAACTAATAGCAATTATCTGCTCATATGAACAATTTGCATCCAAAACTTTTAATTTTTGTTTCTTTTCACTATTGGTGCTATTTTTTAACAAAAATATTAGTGTAACTGGAATGGCACATAGAGCACTCTACTGACAAAACTGCATGATAATTTCTTATCGTATCAACAGAACATTTGTGTTAGTTTACAGCTACATGCACCTTAAACAAATAGAAAGAAATGCATCTCAAGAAAGATAATATTTTCACAAACTTATGCCTCGGTCACACCTTTGCGTATCTGGCTTGCGTATTGCTGCGTATTTATGGCAAGCCGTTTTAACATTTATTCCTATTTCTTGATATCAAGAATTACCATTGCTTTACAATCAATCAATATCAAGAAATAGGAATAAATGTTAAAACGACTTGCCATAAATACGCAAGCCAAATACGCAAAGGTGTGACTGAGGCATTACAAAGCTCTCTACTTTGCCTGCATGGTTGCAAAAACAAAATCTCAAAGACTTTCAAAAAATCAACCTTGTCCATCATCTTTTGAACTGGGCGTACATTACAAAGATATTTTATGCAAGATTAATGAGATTTCTATGGGACACACAATAGGGCTTTAAAATTGCCCTTGAGTTGAATTCTTGAAGGTCTTTGCGATCATGTTCAAGTAAATATGGAAATGGTAATATACTTATTTCCAATGGTAAACTTGTGGATGATACCATTTATCCAAAGCCATGACCCCAAATAACAATATGATAACTACTTTGAAAATTTATGAAAACTAAAATATAAAAAACAAGTTCATGTACCAGGTAATATGAATATTCATGGAATATATTGAAAAGAAAAAAATGGTTTCTTTGTTTGCTTGAATCAGACAGAGCTCTACTAACTGATGTATTGCTTGATGAATGCATAGATTTCTTTACTTCGCAAATATAAAAATAAAAATATATAAATAAAAAATTTAAATATATATATATATATATATTTATCACTGCTACAGGAACAATACCAATGCAAGACTTAAAAAACTTTATTGTTTGTATTTTTTTTAATCTCGATGAAAAGTAGATATTTTGGAAATTGTACATTGTTCAATCTACATAGAGCAAAAAGATGTATTATTTCATGAAACATAGTCCTCAACGGAAAATTGATGTGAAATGTGAATAAAGACCAACAGCTCTAGCTACAGGTGATATCAACAGCATATCTTGCATTAAAAAATATCCAAATTGTTACAGATGCTAATATGGTTATCTTGTCTGGTCTACTCGATAATTCATTGATGCAATAAGCATTAAACAAAAAAACAAAGTTTGCAGTATCCAGTATATTTTAAATCTTGCAACTATCCAGCTGAGCTAATGAATATAAGAATAAATAGCTTTGAGGTTTGCACTATTTTTAACAGCAGATATTCAATGATAATAAAGGCATTCCTTAATACAAAGAAAAATAAAAGTGTAAATTTTGTATCATATAAAAAAATCCCAGTAATCATATGAAGTAAGCTCATAGTTGGCTTAAAGCAGATGCTCAAAGGCACATGTACTATTCAAAATATCCCACTACAGATCTAAATAAAGAAAGGAAGATGCTAAATTGTGCGTAATATTGCTTGAAGAAAAAAAATTTCAGTGAAATGATCACTTATAACAGTATATGAAAAGCGTTTTAATCTAAATTATACTATTACTTTGGGAGTGATTTGAAAAAGCAAATGGATAAATATCTTAATGTACATGTAAAGCTAATATATTTTTTTCTTCCGACATATCACTAAATATTGGTTCAAATTTATTTTAATACCAATAATGCATAGATTGCTTATTTCACCACAGCCTCCAAAGATTGATTTTTATATAATAATTTTTATATAATAGAGAAAGCACCAATGTTTTTAATTGCTCAACAGTACAAAAAAAATCCAAGAAATATTTTGAAAAAGAAATAAATGCAGATACTTAAATGAATATATGCCACGATGGTTACAATAACTTTTTTTCCAAATAATAAAGCAAAACAATGAATCGTATTTCTACCTGCTTCTGGTACTTCAGTACCTAAGGTTGCTAGAAAGAGGCAAATAAATATATGCAAAAACAAAAAAGGTAAAAATGATTGCTTACATAATGCTAATGATCATTAGTAGGCCTAACTACATGTACTAAAATGGTCAATGAACTGGTGATTTCAAATGCTAAAAATGCAAGATGTCTTCAATGTACAGTAATAAACATAGTAATATTGATTTTAAACAAAGACCCTAACTCTCAACATATTATGCTGTGTAACTGATGGAGAGAAAAAATATTGATGAAAAAAGGAAACAGTTCATAAAAAAGGGTAATTAGTACAATGAAAAATTTGAATCATTGAATAAATGTTAAATCAGCCATACATATCAATACATTCAACCATTTCATTTGAAGAAAAAGGAAAATGAGAAAACATTATGTGAAACGAAAGAGATAAAGTTTGAAAATAATATACATGCAAAATATTGCTTTATACTCAATTACTCATTAAATCATACATTGTAGTAGTACTGCATAACATTGCGGGTAAAGACAGAGCCATGATTGGGAAAAGAAATAAATTAAATGTAGAATGAAAACACAAATTTATCAGAGGTGAATTCATTTTGTACATGTACCTGAATCCTACTGATTAGACGATTTGAAATCATCTAAACTGACAGTGACAAACTGACAAATAATTTTACCATCATGGTAAAAACTTAAGCAAAGTGCTTGCACAAGTATACTTAATCTTGATTGACTAATGTTTGGACAGCTGAGTTCGGATGCAACAGAATATTTGCTGCTTATTGACTAATGGTAATACAGTGGACACTGACAGCTGTGTTTGATTGTAACAGAAATCTTGGTTCCTGATTGGTTAATAAAGAGTAATTGGACTGTGGTTAATTGTCACAGAAACCTTTGCTCCCGATTACCACATAAAGTGAACTATGAAAATTGTGTTTGAATATAACATCAATCATTGTTCCTGATGGCTAATATAGTGGACTTGGAAAACTGTGTTTGGATGTACAAGTTACAGAAGCTTTGTTCCTTATTGGCTGATAGGACAGCTGTGTCTGATTGTCTTTGATTCTGATTGGTTAATACAAAGTACAGGAGATAGCTGTGTTTGATTGCAACAGAAACCCTTGCTCCTGATTGGGTATCTGTGTTTGATTGCAACAGAAACCTTGCTCCTGATTGGGTAGCTGTGTTTGATTGCAACAGAAACCCTTGCTCCTGATTGGGTAGCTGTGTTTGATTGCAACAGAAACCTTGCTCCTGATTGGGTAGCTGTGTTTGATTGCAACAGAAACCTTTGTTCCTGATTGGGTAGCTGTTTCTGATTGTAACAAAAACTTTTACTTCTGATTGGCTAATACAAAGTACTTGGATAGCTATGTTTGATTGCAACAGAAACCTTTGTACCTGATTGGGTAGCTGTGTCTGATTGCAACAGAAACCTTTGTTGGTGACTGGCTAATACAAAGTACTTAGATAGCAGAAACTTATTCTAACAAAATCTTTGTTCCTGATTTGCTCATTCCCTCAAAAGATTGGTCTGATTGTAAATGCAACTTTTGGCCTTATTAGCTAATGCTTGGATAGCTGAAACTGATTGTAACAGAAACCTCTGGTTCTGATGGGCTAATACTTGGAGAGTTGTATTTGTAATTGGTCAATATTTCAAGCCTGGTTTAATTTTTAATTTATGCATCAAAAACTTTGTTCCTCATGAGCTAATAATGTATTTGGATAGATAGGTTTGACTGTGAAAGAAACCCAAATTCATAAAAGTCTACTACTTGAAAAAAATTTTACTTAATGAATACAATCACTGACTCCTGGGTAAAAGTATGAAATAAATCTGCCTGTGCTCTAGAGAAGAAGATGGCTCCATGAAGAATGGAGATGGAGCAAACGGTTGTAGGACACATGCTCCTGTGACAATTGCTCGATGGTACTTTCCTACACGAACTAAATTCCTAACTTCAACCCTCAACAAAAATGCTTTATCTTACCCCAATCTTAACCTTAATATTAACTCTAGTATACCTTACCTAAAGCAAAGTTGCAACCCCAACCCTGACCCTTTACTTTTGACAAATAAAGCCGAGAGCAATTGTCAACGGAGCAATGCCAGATCACAGGAGCAAACTTTATGCGTAATCTGAGCACTGATGAAAGGAATGTACTCAATTCATTATATACATTAGTATGCAGCGTTAGGCATTGCTATTATTCATATGAATGATTGAGAGAGCGCAAGATCATGAGATTGACTGCAAGATAAGCAAAAATACAATCAAACCTGATGGATCTATCCAAGAAGACCAACGTTGCAAGAAATCTACAGAGGATCATACAAGATGTACAATAGAACATACAGTGACATGACAATGCATGATCATATTTACAAGAGAAATTTAAGATTAATTTACACCTAAATTCAAGGAGCATATTGCTATGGTGTTTGAATGAGTGCAATTAAGTATTTGCTGCTGCAAATGTTAACTAAAATTGCAAAAACCTAGCACTGTTTTAGCATAGATGGTTATTGGACATTGGATACATTGTGATAGGGGAAAGTTTTAATAGGATTAGAAATGTTTTAATTGATGCAGAGAATAAGTGAAGATGGTACAGTCATGAAATTTTCAAAATATTAGCAATAATTTTGAAGGGTGAACCATGAGTACTTCCGCTAAAATTGACATGGTAGGGTACAGTGTATGTACATAAAAATGGAATGTTATGAACATAGATTATAAAAATGAAAATAATATGACAGATGAGATAAAATGTTGGCCAAAAGACAGATGATTAGAGGCAAGATGGCTCAATGGTAGAGCAGTGGTCTCGTAACCTGGAGGTCCCAAGTTCAAAACCAAGTCGATGCGCTTGTGCCATCTGGTATAAGCATTAATCCTCATTACCAAATCCCTTGGAGAGGACTTAAAACCATCGGTCCCCTGGTGGCTTACTTATAAGCATACACATACTTTCCTGGCAGGTAAAAACCAACCAACCAACAAACCAATTTCAGAGCCAAATCTCCTAGCTACTTTCATGAAATACACTGTAGTATTAAGCAGTTTATCAAGATACAGTTATAAATAAATGTGTGGAATGCACAAATGGAAGGACATGGTAAATGTAAGGTCCACATAACCCTCAATGTAAGTTTAATATTGATTATAGTCCAGAGCACACTTTACCCATAGAATACAATTAACCATTTACAGTATTTTATATAACTAATGACTGTAATTAGTGATTGCGCAACGCTACTATGCTCCAGCAACATTTGGTCCTTGGCCAAATTCCAAGCACTATTTAAATTTTAAAATTCAACCACGAACCCCACAAAACATACTGTACTACCTTACCCTAACTTCAACCTAACCTAAACCTAATCTTAAATCTAATTGCAACCCAAATTCATCAATTCTAATACATGTTCTAACTTTTTACATCAGGAAGCTTAATACCTAGAAGGTAAAAAAAAACATACCATCTACTTTTGCCACTCTCGATCCAGGTGTTAAATGAGTACCTAGCAGGACTGTCTCCTTGAAATGCACTGTTTGCTCATGTAATAATTGTTGAGCTTACTTAATCATTTCCAAAGCACTTTGGAAGCACATTGAAATGCTTTATCATGTGATACACATTATGCAAAATCAAGATATATAACGTATTTTGTGCAGGTTTAATAGACTGAAAGACATTACTACTGATGATTCTCCACACAAGCAAGCATGCCACAACTTACCCTTAATTGTGAATTCAGTCTTTATCATCTCAATCACAACAGAAAATATCCCACAACAATCACACATCAGCTATGGAGAATTCTAATTCTACATACACCATGCATCACAATGACAGGACACATAGCCATACAGTACCTCAAAAGAAAAAATGCAATGAATTAGGGTAAACTCTTGGTTTTGCTTTTAAAAAGTATTACTGATCATGTGCAATTTTCAACAAAATAAAAAAAAGACTTACAGTTCTCTATACATAACTCGACAATTTTGAACCAATAAATGCAATGCTTGAAGAATGGTAATTTAAAAATACTCAGATCCCCCCTCCCTGTAAAATCACTACAGCATATATGATATCTTGTGAAATATGTTTTTCTCATCATGCATTTCAGTACTAGAACTCAAATGACTTAATTTACAACTTAAACCCTGGAACATATCGGCTAATACTGGAGTATTGTGAACGATTAGATTTATTACTCTATCATTAATTAACACAAACTTCTTTTAATTTTTCATTTAAGGCTTGTCTGCCTCTTTTTGTTACGGTATGTGAAATGACTTGTAACAACGTCTCCATTTATCACAATATTCAAATAATAAGGTACATGTAAGTCAAAATGTCTTGCTAATTATTCATCATTTAAGTTTAAATTGTTATGAACTTTGCACTGAAAATTTTCAAATGCAAACCCATAGCCTTTAGGGTTCTACGGAACATACCTTCATGCTACATGAATTAAGAAATAAAAAAATCTTTTTAAAAGGTCAAAACAAATGCCTGGGATTTGTTTATTTTATTATGCTGTTTTTTTTTTGTTTTTTTTGTTTTTTTCCATTTCATATTTTGCATTTAAAAGAGCATCTGTTTAGCTCTCAAACTGAAATTAATGATGTCACAATCAAACAAATCTATTTTAGACACACTGCTAGCACTACACACTAAGCACATCATGCATGTTTTTTGTTAGGGCAGCAATCCAGTCCGCACAAGCCAAGAGACAATAGCGTATTGAAAGAGATACTTGTGACACATGCACATCTACGCTTTTGCAAGGGCGGTCATACGGTAAATCATGTTGCTCCAAATGGTGAGGGAACTATTTGGAGCATCATGAAATGACCGATCAGAATCAAATTCTGGTGATGTAACTATCTCTCTCAAGTAGCTATGCAACAGACTTGTTACCCCCTCGGCCACGGCAATAGCTTTTAAGAATGCCTGCTTAGGTACTCCAATGGTAGACCAAGGGTGTGTTCTGAGCTTGCAGACTCCAGAGCGTAAGCTGCAAAGCTACAAAAATCTTTCCTACTGTAAAACCAGAAATGTTTGCGCGCATGAAATGTGCTCTACTTTGCGGTGGTTCAGATTTGCTAAAGTTTCATGCCGTCAAATCTGAATCTTAATTGATACAACACTAAACTTCTTGCATTCCGCAAAAGTTTCTTGATGTGAAAATGGTCATCCTTAATGATTCCTGACAGTGTCAAGTCCTGAAAATTTCTGGAATTAGGTCTTACAGTATCTCATACATCACTTATATTCCAAAATTTTCTGCTACCTCCCAGGTAGCAAGTTTGTTCGTCAATAAAGAGGCATTGGTTAAAATAAACAAAAGAACTCACAGCTTTGCTTCTTGTGCTCAAGTTACAATCTGTAAGCACAGACCACATATGCATTGCGAGTAGCCCTTTCTACCGAAGTAGAAAGGCTCTTTTCAAATCTACCTCAGCAGATAATGCTGATTCCAAATCTTCTGCAATTTTTCATCTCGTGCACTATTTCATGATTACAACACAAGATGCAAAAGACAACACGCACAATCGTGAGTGCAGAATACCCATGCATAAAAAAATAGAGAGAAATAATCTGGTTGACGTACCCTGGTCGCGTATGGATGTGATCCTTTCAGGTGGCTTAGGGGGTGTGCTATTGAAAGCATGAGGGTCGGATGAAGTTCTCTTGTGGCCCAAATCCACGGGGGGAGGGGGCGCTTTTTTCTTGACACTCGCCGCTGTATTATACACGCACACATACATACATTTATGAATGACCACAAATGAATGGGGAGATGACGGTAAGAACACATATATGAAAGGGTATGAGTGGGAGAGAAGGGTAATAGATGGGGGTGGGGCGGGGAAGGTAGGGGTGGAGGAGGTACAGTATAGTTTGGGAAAATACATATCAATATATTTTGAAAGGGGTTTAGAAATGACATGTCAAACATAAAACATGGTTAGATTTAAGATAGTAAATGAACATGGGATATAAAAATAGTAGGAAATGGTTGGAAGGAAATGAGGAAATGAAATGAGGAAAAGGAGGAAAGAAGAATGGAAGAAGATAGAATAGATAAGGAAGAGTAGATTGATACGGATGAAAAGAAAATGAAGGAAGGTATAGAAATATAGAGTAATGTTTATTGATGGTTTATTCAATGTTAGGAAATGAAAGGCAATACCAAGATAGATGAAAATAAGAGTATTTCAAATGTTAATAAAAGTCATTAATGAAATAATTTTTTAGTGCAGAATAAAGTGTTAGAAAATGCAGAAGTGAACAATAGTTTGAAGATTTGAGGAACAGCGTAGCATGTGAGATACATGTTAGACGGAAAGGAATGATGTAGAGACACAAGTTACAACATATCACCACAAACAAATGAACAGAAGATAAAACGGGAAAGGAAATTGGAAAGAGAGGGGGAGGGGAAAAAAGAACAATGATATTGGGATGAGTATGAATGAATAAGACCAAATTATTACATGACTCAAATCATGGATTCTGTTACCAAAATAATCATTATGACATGTTAAAAGAATATTCAGATTAAATTCATGGAGGGGATGGGGGCAGATGGGTGAGACTGAACTATCTTAGGATGAGGGGGAAAGGGCCAAGTGGGGACTCATGTACCTCAGGGTGTGGGAATAAGAGGGAGGGTGAAGATGCAGCATGCATTGATTTCGACATGGACGGGTGTCAAAATGCCCTCACGCAATAAAGACTCATTTATATCTACATCACTGATAATGTTACCGGTACTCATCATCCAGCAGTTAATGAAAGAACAATGACACTGAAGCACTCAAATCAAGTCAAGATGCATGTATGGTCAATGTTATCAATCATAAACCTGATTTTCTGTCATACATCTACTCTAAACTATGGGTAAAGTGCTCCTACATTTTGTAGTTTATTTATGTTGGTATGTCCACTGAGACTTTATATCATGAGAGCCTACATGTGTAGATGAATGTATTCTTCTCTACTACCAAGGACATCTTGTCGTACGTATATCTCAGACAGATGTGAATATTTGTGTTCATGTAGCCGTAAGTCATTTTCTTACATTGCCACTCATTTAATAAGAAGGAAATGCTATGACATAAACTGAAATGTAATGCGTTGGCCGAGTATTAATAGGCAAATATTTTGCCATGTGGCTGGCAAGTACGTTCATATTTTAGACGATTATCTACCATACCTTTAACCCTGATTGAAAGTTTAATATGTAATGATTGTTGCTCTAATTCAATAAGATATACTGTACTTTCTCTATGAAGAAAGATGGGATCAATTGTATTCTATTCTAGAATGCTATATCAATACTTAACCCAAAGCAACTGAGAAGTTAAAGTCTTAGCCATCTAGACAAATAAACCAGATGGACTAAAAAGGTCTTTGTTTACGTTATGTTGAAGGATGGAATAGCATTACATGATGCACTGTCTAAATAAGTTAACAGAGATAAGGAATATGAAGTCCCAGTATTCTTGGCATTAGAGTATTGATCTAGCAAAATCTGTTATTGAAAATACAGGTACAAAAGAGATATATATGTACCAGGTAGGCCAAATACTAATAAACCTTGCTATTAAAAAGACACTAGTACTTACCCAAATCAGTATCCCCATACAACCCTTATGTGACTACCAAATACAGATACATGCAAACTCAGACATTAAAAAAAAATCATTCATATTCAATACCTTAATAAATACCCATAAAGAAGTGATAATATCGAAAATACCCCTAAAATACCATACATTTCAATGTAATTCACAACATACAATCTAATTCCCTCAGAATAAACTACTAAGGGGATTGCTAGCATGCATCATACTAAAATGTATTACAAAGTTACCAAAATTAAAAAAGAAAAAATATTGACAAAATATTACTATTAAACTGAATGTGAAGGGAAAAAAATAACGCGGACCCTTACATCATCAGTGTGTATCTCAGAGAATATGGATATAACTAATGTGAACAAATCTTAACAAAATAAAGCTTAGAAGGCAATAAAATAAGAAAACTACCCTAATGCTTACTTAAAGTTTGAAAAAAATGAAGGAAAAAAAAAGAAGAAAAAACAATCCATGAACTTAATTTGTAATTTTAACGCGACTGAGTTTTTTAAACCATAAGGAAGGGTACATCTATAACAGGTAGGAACGGGGAAAGGTGTATATCTATACTGGTGAAACACTAATCAACTGAAGTTAGCATACAAATTGTTTGTTTGGCTAGGTAATTGACCAAGGGATGTGAGTTAAGGTGGGAAGGTAGGGGATGTAAACAAAAAACTAGTTCTGTTTAAAACCAACAAAGATGTTCCACCTGTATCTATGCTACAAAACAAAATATTTTCATGCCTGAAATCGTAAGATATTTCAACAATTCAAAATCATACACGAGAAATGAACATAGAAAACAGGTATTAAACCATGCAGATTGAACTGAAATAAGCGCTTCACCTCTCCTGCCTCTCCTATGGCTCCCTTCGCGTGGCAAACACAAAAAGAAATTTTTGAGGAAAAAAAACAAAACATAATGGCACATGAATGCAAAGCTTGAATAATTTCTGCCAGTGAAATGGACTTGCAAAGAAACTCTGCGAGAGCATGATATAGTCACAGCAAGTCTGGGCCGGTATTCAATTCAATACCTACATGAAGTCAGAAAAATGAGTATTTTACTCGGTTTTCGGCTTAGATAAAATACTTAGCCAACTTCGGTATTCATTTGATGCTTCTGGCTAAGTATCTTACCCTAAATTTAAGACAGCTCCCCTAGCTTAAGCCAATTATTTTGGAAGCATTGATGGGCAGGTTTATGGTTTACATACGCAGTCATCATAAGCTGCTCGCAATTATATTAGCCGTATTTTGTGCAACAAATTAATTGCGCATTTATTTATTTATTTATTGACCATGTGACGTCACAATGCTAATCAGTAAGTAATTTGCATTAAAGTTGGCTTGCGAAAGTAAAATGCTTGCTTAATCAACGTACTGAATTGAATACGGCCCCAGATGTTTCATCTGTAATGGCTTAAAGTAGCAATAAAAAGGCAGCAATGTCAATGAAATCAAGATCATTAGAAATGAGGTCGATCAAAGCTCAGCATCAAAACAGGCAAAAAATTGTTGGTACACTGTACTCCTATCAACCAAATCATTAGATTTTTTTTTTTAATGAATTAAATGATTTAATGACGGCAACTGTATATTAGCACCTTCCTAATATAGGACGGGGCAAATAGCCTGTTTCTGATTTTCACTGTTAACAAAAAAATTAACACAAGTACAATGAATTTATCAAATAGGCAAGTGTATGTAACTGAAGCTTTGGAGATTGACTAAATTACTTCAATAAAAACATTTTAGAGAACAATTCTTCGAGGAAAAAAGTCATCATATGCATAGGTACTTGATGCATCTAAACACAAGTGAGTTCCTGTTTCTGGGGAATGTAGATTCAAAATGCAATTCAAAAGACAATCTCAACACCCATAGAAACAGATCACATGCAAAACATACATTGTACATTTACATACGACATAAGAAAGGGAATTTCCCCTCTCAATTTTTCAGAGTAATTAACAAGAAATGGTCGGGGTGGGACCTATTGCTTCCTAGGGTGTTTTAAGTACATGTATGGGACTAAATGAATTTCAGTTTCATTGATTAAAAATCCAAAACATTAAGGATCACTTTTATCTTTAAGATAAAATTGAATGGCTCAAGTGTTCAGTTTTTTTTTTTTTTTGGTGTGTGTGTTTTGTTTGTTAGTTTGTTTGTTTTGTTTGGGGGTCTGAGGGGATCAAAAATCATGTTAATCTTATCCTTGAGTACTACTCATGATACTATATGGATGTGCTGGCAAATAATTAAACTCTATTCCTGAAATTGAAGAAGTAAATTTGACCCTAATTTATCAAATCTTACTATTTCCTGCAGTTACATGTAACAAGATCTATAGTCTTGTTTTTTAAGTTCATGCAAAGGTCAGAAAGGAAAAAAGTCACGATGAAATACAAAGCACTTTTATAGTGAATCTTCTTTCACTAAAATTTACACATGAAATTGAAAACTACACATCGATAAATATTCTGTGATTTATTGGTAACTTGGAAACTCGAAGGAATGCAAAAAGAAAAAATCCTATTTTTTATCAAGTCCTACTTCAAACATCAAGGTAAAAGGAACATGACATGCTACATGCAGGGATGGATGCAAAGAAAAAAATAAAAATTTCTGAGTTTTAAAAGGTCATTAATTAAATGGTCTTAACCCCTTCTGCTTCTTACAGTCCTTTGCCATTCTCTCTTCCATCCAGGCAGCATATACATACAAAAGGACGACAAAAAAGTTTGTTTTTTTCCACTTCCCTATTTCCCTAGAATCATTAAAACAATCCCCCTACTAAAATGAAGTGACACTGACTTCAAATTAAACAAAATATACTAAACATAATGGCCCGAATTCACAATTTAGGTTTATGTGCGTCATATGACGCGTTTCGACGCGTTTCAGACCAAGGTTTGTCTGAACCTTGGTCTGAAACGCATCGAAATGCGTCATATGACGCACATAAACCTAGGTTTGTCGACAAACCTCCTTTGTGAATTCGGGCCATTATTTCTGACTCAGAATTTATGATGCCCTTGCAAATCAATGAAAATAAACTGAAGAATCATTTATCCTCCTCTATATCTTTTCATTCCCAGGTGAACTCCAAAAATATCATTCATGACAATTCATAGCCCCTTGGATATGATGTTTATTTTTTCTTCTCGTTTTTGTTGGGGGTGGGGAGGGAGTATAGGGGAGGAACACCATTATTTTCCAAAATAACCCAGCCCAAGATATCTCCCCAACATAGTACTCAACCAGTTAACAGTAAAAATGATATAAATGGGAGCTAATCAATTTGTTTCAAGCCCAATCTGTGCACAACAAATTGTAATGTTACATGGCCTTTCTACCCAGGTGTCTCTTGGTATTATATAAAAAGCCTTTCTTGACAAGGTGACCTTCTGTGAAAATTGCCACTTAAGCACATTTTTACAGCACTTTTTGAATAAAAATTGTGTTCCCAAACTAGATGCTGTAACTACTTACTATTTCAAAGGAAAATGTTGGAAATATCATCTTTCACCCAGCTAGCAAATTAAATCCACCTCCCAAATATGTGACCCTGATCGGTGGAAATTCAAGTTGCATTTATTTATCAGTGATTCGTTTAGCTGCATTTTATCACAACTTTCGATATGCAAGAGGACCCATGTCCAAAAACCTATTCTGATTCATGGCAGGTTGGTTCAAGAAAGAAATAGGCCAATGAGAATCAATTTTGTGGTTTAAAACAGCAGAACAAAATCATAGGCAAACTAAATCAAGCAAACAAGGCAAATGAAGTTTTAAAAAAACAACATCAATGCTAGAATTGGAAGTGAACCAAAAGGAAGATCCATGCAAGTTGAAAGGCCCCCAAATTTTCACTCCAGACTTACAAATTTCAGACTTTAAAGAGGGGCCCTACCACCCCCAAAATACATGGAGTATTAAGGACCCCCTGTGTAACAACTTAATGTGGAGTCCTGGTAGACGTGTATGTATCGTCACATCCGGGCTCTGGGTTTATTATACAAAATTATTTAATTATTCTAAAGGGCAATACTGGCAGGTATAAAACTCCACAGGTTCAACAAAACACAGAACTTCCTACACTCACAGAGTTTGGCCAATCAAACAATATCGCATGCTTAAAGCTTAAAGGGCCCAAGTTCCTGTTTTTGTTAATGCACATTTAATGCCTTTTTGGCTGTCATCTGATGATGTACTGTTTGGTTCACTGAATATACAATGTACCATAGTACCTTACTGAAAGAGAGTACATTGTAGCAACATACCGTGTATAAGAAGGCTCTGCTTACACACTGAACTCTCACCCTCCCTCTATAGGAAAGTTGGTTATTTTAAAGCTAACTACAATTAGAAGGAGCAAGCTAAGTTGGTTCACTTTCAGGCTAACTAAAGGGAGCAAGATAACTCGAATGCCTTGCAAAGCAGCAGCAGAAATCATACCAGTGTAAGACCAATGATGGTGATGACCAAACGGAAGACAAAACATCACTGAGAAAAAACAAAATATCATCAAAATCATTCTGGACATTTTACAAAGGCTTTAAAATCAACATTAAAACCAGCAATAAAAACTAATAATGGATGTATACAAGGAGAAGATACATGTACATCACTAGAGCACAAACTTTCATTCAAACTTTTCCAAAAATAGAGGATGGAAAGAGTTATGGGCAAAGATTTACATGAAGGAAGGGTGTGTCTTGGTCCAAAGTAACTTTTAAAAAGGGCTGAACTTCCCTGTAGTAATCTACTCAAATCATTTTAAAAACAATGTTAATATAATTATAACAAAACAATCAATACAAATCATATTTGATTCTGGATAAATTACAATTTCTTTATGTAAATATTTCAAACTGTTTTAGCATTTTTTTTTTTGGGGGGGGTGGGGATAAAACACTCAGTTCAACTTGTAGTGAGATATTTTCACTCTTTTTTATCACACTGTTCCTTCATACAAAATGGCTTCCATTGGAAAGCATTTTTGTAATACATTACTCCACTTAATAAATGAAAAGAAATCATTTCCATCATCAGCAATTTATGCTTTTGAAAGCGCAAATAGTGCATTTGTGATAGTAAAATCAAATAAAGCTGGACATGAAGGAAAATGAAATGCGTTACGGTAGCAAGAGATTATTTAGTTATTTGATTAGCAGCAAAAAAAATATTTACACTTGTTAAAATAAAAAAATTAAAAAAAAAAAAAATCAGATGGCAATGTTTTGTGATTTGCAGTGGATCTTCAAAGCACAAGCCTGATCTGCTCTTAACACAATACAGGTACAGATTTATCATTAAATGTAATGATAAACAATAACTAGAATCATATTTTCATAAATCATTGAAAAGCTCATAATCCTCAATTCCTTAAAAGCATAACAAGTGTCTGTTTCTTGAAGCATAAAGGCCTGTATTCTACTAAAATTTAACCCAATGCTGGGCTTAAGCTTTTGTTCAAAATCGGTATTAACCCTTTGCTTACGGGAGCCCGGTGGTCCCTGTGTTAAGCCTATGGGAACTATCAAATTCAGTAGTCAACGGGTCAACAGAGGAAGTTAGTCTGAGGTCAAAGTTTACGTCGTCTGTTAAACATGGTCTTAGACCCAGGGTCAGATTTGACTGAATTAGTAGAATACTGACCAAAGATACATCTGTCTTACAAGAAACATATCTACTTCCAATATTAAAGGGCTGAATCACATACACATGAATGTAAGAATCTTCATGAATTTGGTGTTTCTTCAAGAAAAACAAAATTATCAATATATAATCCATAATAATCTAAATGAATTTTCCCCCCACTACGATCCTTTGTACTCACTTCTCCTTGGCGGGATAGGTGGGGGCGGCATTTTGAGTTTATCTGAGGTGCTATGGTCCGCTTTGTTGACGTTGGCCATCAGCATATCCGAGAAGCGATCCCGTGATGATCTAGGCAACGTGCTAACAGGTGAGTTTGGCAACGTCTGTGGTCTGTTGTTTGGTCTTCTCGGACTCTGTGAGGAAAACAAAAACAAGAAAAGGAAAACAGTGGTATAAATACTCCTTTGGGGCTACAGCCTACGAGACCGGTGTGAGCCTTCTGAAAATTTATCACAGAATTCACGCGACCGTCAGCCAAGGAAACTGACATGTCGGTCTCATGGACTTTGTTACAACTTTTCAGAGGGTATGTGGCTATCAGTCTCGTGGACCGTTTGGGTCTACTAGGATGTCTTCTTTTTGGTCCTCACAAGAAGATGCTTTGCTCACCCATTGTTTTCTCCAAAATATAATTTTGCACATTTTCCATACTTCGAATGAGTTCTTCCAAATCACTTCAACGCACATGGGTAAAACAGTACTTTCCTTTGCTATCAAGACCAGAAACTGTTGTTGTTTTTTTTTGTTAAATGTCCCATGCACACATATATTTACTGAATACAGGACATACATCATAAACTGTCAGTCTATCTACCACAAACAGAAAAAAAGCTAAAATGCAGTCTTATTTTTCTACTAAGTAAAATCTTCAGCCATCTCTGGCAGTTGATTGATATGGTAATCAAATAGAAATAACAACCCATTTCTCAAACCTGCAATGGCTTTTTTTCCCGATCGTCAAGATCATCATCGCTGAAGTCTACTCCATCCTCATTACCCATCATGCCCCAGCAGAACTCTACATGTTCACACTGTGTGACCTTGCCCGACGTAGCAGAACGCAGCACATCCTCACACTGATTGTTGCCACATTTGATAGCGATGTCTAAAGCTGTCTCCTTTGCTTTATTTACTGTAGGCCAAAGCAAAGCAAAGCAAATGGTGAGTTAACATTGAATAAAACAACATTTAAATCTGTTATAATTTCTCTACTTTTCTTGGCCAAGGATGCCAGCTAGAATTGATCAGAAGGCCTGAAAATCACCTAGAATGAGCCATTTTGTACACAAAAAAGCCTTAACTATGGCCTGAAAATAACTTGCCAAGGCCTGAATTCAGGCTTTTGCCTGAAAATTGGCATCCCTGCTTGGCATAACCTTTAGTTAAGAATGATTCACTGCTGAATACTTGTACAGTATATCTCTGCCACCCAGGGAGGGTAATGATGCTCCACTATTATTACAGTACTGGTGAAATATTCACACTGCTCAAAGCATTTAATGATTCATTTTTCTACAAAGTACCCATTTATCCAACTGGGTTTGGGTAAATAATTATCATACAACTGCCTTTCAGTTTCTCAGTTTGCTTCTTAACTAAACATTTTACAGACAGCAAGTAAACACACATTTTTCCGATTTTTGTATAACTACCTGGGGTTTTTTCACAAAGACTAAGATCGACTTTAAGTTGGACTTAAGTATGACAGGCCATTCATGCCACTGGTTGCTCTCATTATTGGTCTCTCAATTATGAGATATTTTTTCCTTCAATAATGAACTATAAAAAATGTAAATTCTGTAGATTTGTGACCATGATTTGTACGTCCCTTGAGAGAGTAATGCCAGTAAATGGTGAGAGAAAACAGTGGCATGAATGGCCTGCCATACTTAAGTCCAACTTAAAGTCGATCTTGGTCTTTGTGACACACCCCCCTGGACACACAAATAGATATACAAGGCGCTTTACACAAGACAAAGAAGTTTTCAGAAAAAGAAAGGAATCTAGGGTTCCTAACATTATTCTGAAGGCCCAAAAAATAGGGGGAGGGGAATCACTCAGGGGTGATAGTGAGAGTTTAAAAAAAAGGTTTTAGAACTCTGAGTTCAAGCAAGTCATGAAAAAACGGCACCTCACCCCCCTAATTTCAAACCTGATTTATATCGATCTCAGGGACTATCCATTTTTTGAGGAAAAAAAATCCCCAAATCAACAAAAAATCTGAAAAAAATTGGAAAACCGATTTAAATCAGGAAATGATCAGGCTTGATCACTCCTCTAACATAGGGTTGGTTGAGAGCTACATGTATGAAGAGTGTTAAGCAGTTGCAGCAAAACTCACATATTTCTATATTTGCACTTCCTCGTAGCAGTAGCTTCACGCATTCCACCTTGTCGTACTTGGCGGCCAGGTGGAGGGCGGTGTTACCATCGGTCATCTGCTGGTCAGCGACGGTTGTGTTCTGGATGATGAAGTCTACAATGTGGAGGTTGACATCGTCCTGCTGTTCGACCGCTAGATGTAAGGCTGTCTTATTACCAGCCTGGATGGTATATATATAGAACACATAACGTAGAATAGATTCAGCATGTATGAAAAGTTAAAAGATGTTTCATAAATTTTAACAGTAAACTAATCATTTGTTTGAATATGAGACAGTCTATTCGAACATCCACTACCCTTCAATCCTCTCTCTCTTTTCAACTTAAAGACTAAACTACATATTCCCTTAGATATGACTTCTAAATACACTTGAGGGTCACTCAACGCTTTTAGGACATCATATGCAGGTTTAGTATATATGCTACAATGAAAACCACATGCTAATCAGAAACAAAGTAACTTATCAGGCTAGGATAAGGTCCAAATTTTTCTCCATTCTCAGCAAAGACCATGCAAATCTAGCATCCAAGTAATATTATATACAACCAGCCAATCAACTCCTTCATAAGGAACTGTTTTGGAAAGAGCTGTCCGAAGGATGACGCCCATGACCATGCGCAGTCGCAAAAGTCTTAATGACTTTAAGTGGGCGTGGTAGGAGTACTGGAAGTGTAGAATTAGGGAAGGGGTAGTGGTAAGGGGTGGGCAAGTATTTGTGGTAGAGAAGGAGCAGGTGTACATATAGAAGTTGTGGTAGCAGTCTTAATTGAATAGCCGATTTATAACGGGGCTATTCTGCCTCAAAAACATTTGACTACATATCAGCCTCCTGGGTAGAATACCATTACACACAAACCACTAAACAACCAAGTAGCTCACCACACTTGGAAGAGGTGCAACAAGATCGACGCCTTCCGCAAAGACCCGTAAGACCTGGATGATCTCAGAGAGGAGCACAGCCTGCCGAAGGTCGAACAGAAGCGTACTGGGCTGCGCCGCTGTCTTCAGGACGAATTTCTTCTTCTCATACTTTGCCCTGATGAACTCTTTCCTAGTGTCCCTGCAGGTCAGAGGTCAAAGGTCAATGGTCAATAAGGTGTAGGGGGATACAGCAGAATATCCAAGCACTGTACATTCAAATTATTTTTCATAGTGTCATTCATTTTCTGATTGAACAAAAATTCTTATAGCTTTCTATTACTAATGCCACTCCTGCAATTTCTATAAAGATAATGTTTAGTTCTGATAGCAGGAAGGAAATAGGAAAGAAACTTATTCAACATGCTTTCCTTTTCTTCCATCATATAATAAATATGCCAGATATCATAAATGTGACATATATTGAGATGTTCAAAGAAAATCAAAATCCAATCTATCGCTCAACTCTGCTTCTCCTAACCTCATCGCACTGCGACCTGCTGGAGAAACGAGTTTGACTTACATGGAGCTGGTGTGTGTGGGCTTGTTTCCTTCTAATGTAGCTTCATAAACCTCATTAAAATCTTCATTCCCTACAGTTATTGCAAGCTGTGGACAACAAAAACATAAGAGGAAAACATACATAATACATTACAAAATGCACGAACAAGTAAATGTAAATACATGCTCCCATACGTCATGGAAAATAATACAGCAAAGTTTCAATGAAATTCAGCAGCTGATTAGTTAAGAATCATCTTCAACTATCTGATATATAGCTAGCCTGAGCAGGAATGCACCATTCATCATAACTCAGATGGATTATAAAGATCATAGATAGGGAAGACAAATATGAATGGGGAGATGTGTTTCTTTATCTAAAAGCTTTCAATCTTACATGTACTTGCCACTAAAATTGGCTATGGTACTTCACACATAAGCCTCTCACAGACCACGATTCCTTAGCATTATGATTATCCTTGACAAGAAATGAGAGACAAAGTAAACTGTACTGTTGATAAGGGTCATGCAAAACATGTCAGGGTATGGTAACGTATATATCTTTTTAAATTATTATTTCTAGTTCAATCAAAATCAAAATCTCACTCCTCCTCTAAAACACTGCATCTACCGAATGTCTTTGGGTTTGGGCATGAATGAAACTCACCAGTAGTTGTGCCGTGCTAAGTCTATCAAGTTCTAAAGACTGTACTCTTGATATGTGGACACCCATCTCTCTATGGACACCTGAACATTCTATACATGTCAGGATACCTAGATTAGTAGACAACCACTGCGGATCTGCAAACAATTAAGAAATAAAACATAACCCGTTACAGTAAAATAGAACAGAATTGAATAAATAGGATAAAAGTGACATTTCCTCCACCATCCATATATAGAAGATGAATAAGAAGAAATAGAGAGAGGATTGTCTGGAAATTATGCTACTGTGAGCAAAGTAAACCTGAAGTTATTCCAAGATACCTGAAAGAATTTACCACATATAAAAAAGCATTTAAGAATCTTGCAGGGAGAACTGTAAGAGCTGTTCATTTTGGTTTCTAGTGGATAGAGTCTGAAAAGATGAACTAGCATGCCAGCCAACCTTCCATAGCAAAAGTTAGGAAACTCTTTAGAAAATATTAGGGGTACAGAGTATTCTGTATGTTTTCACATAGAGGTTTATATGATACATGCCCTTCCAACAATTGCTCAGCAGTCAATTTATCTAACACTAACCCATTCCTAACTCCAACAATGAACCCAATACCATTGTAATTCAGCCACTGGGCTACCATGTGGAATTTTTTGAATAAATACCAATACAATTCCAAAAAGAGAAGAAAAAAAAAAACATATCTTACCCTCCACCTACACACCTAAACCCAACTTTATGACTTTGACAAAATAAAGCCCATAGTGTACCATCAGAAAATACTGGATCACCATTACAACACATATCCTCACCTGCTGCAGTGCAATCACAGCATATGTTGTTGCCAGGCAACCGCTTGACCTCTTTCACGATGCTCTGTGTGAGATCCTGCAGCCCTCTATTGGCAACCTCCGAAGGCGATGACCCCTCGTTGAAGACGGCTTCCAGGGCAAACTTCTTGCTGTTGTTAAGAACCGAGATCCACTCCTCCGCCTCCTCCTCTGTATCTGCCATAAAGTGGTACGTTCTATCTTCTGCAAATCGGAAAGAAAAGCAACACAACATTTTGCATTATGGCAATAAGGAGATGTTTTAAGGCATCAGGTTAGTACAGATGGATAAGAACATTATATTTCATAGAATACCAATCTACTAAATCTTTAATCTCTAAATATGAAATAAATTCTTTCTCACAAACAAAATAACTGTGTCAGAATGAATCTCATTTTGGGGAGAGGGTATACAATTTGAATGATTGCTTTCAAGCAAATTAATCTTCAAAAACACAGTTTCACGATTTGTCTCAAAGTCTACAATCTTGTAAACAGAAAAATAAACAAACAAACAGTAAATGTTCCTTTCAAAATATTACATTTCAAAGTTACATTTCGCTCTTAAGCAATTACCTGCAGGAACCGGGTGTTTCCTGTATTTTTCCTACAGGAATGAGAGAACTCAGTAGTCATAGGTAAACATATACAAATTAAAAACCTATCTTTTTAGAACTAGCCAATTCATTTCACCATAACAATATTTATGCATGCATTCCTGACATACTATAAAATAGTTAAGTTTACTGTAACTTTGAAGTAAACGCTCATGACCACTTACGCGCAACAAGGTCAAAGTACTTGCGGCTGGACTCTTCGGGAGACGGTTTGACCTGACAGGTGAGGAGGTTGAGCTTGGCCGGGGCACGGCTTGGCGTGGAATGTGATATTTGGAGGTAGCCATCACAGACATCACACTTGCGCTTCTGGTAGACCTTGCGCAGTCCCTCTGTGCGCTTGTGGAGGTAGCCGGTCTTCTCTGTGCCAACCTCGTTGTTGGTCTCGAGCTGGTGCAGACTGTAGCCTTGCTTCTCTGGTGGAGTCTACAGGAGATAAGGGAATAGGATTTGTAATTCGAGATACAAGATGCAAGATCCAAGAATCAAATTTTATTGGCCATAATAATAATAGTAGGCATTTTTATTGCTCCATCTATCTAAAACTTCTATTTTGAAAAGCACAAGGAAAAATAACTGATGCTGTTTTATCAAGTCTTTATTTCAAAAGAACTAGTCATCCATAGATAACAGGACCATGGTCCCATTCCAGACTCATGGCAGGTCATACAATTTTTACAGCACTATACAAAAATTTAAAAAATTAAAAAATAAGAGTCCGAATAAATGACATATTCTTGTGTTGAGCATTGCTATATAGTGCATGATTTTTAAAAAATACCTTTCATTGGTGTTAAATGTAACACTGACGGTGGTTGAGGAAGTGAAGCGCCCTCAATATGACATCAAATTCAAAGTTGTTTCTTCTTGTTGATCTGCTAGTGACTAGATATTATTTTGTGTGCTCAGCAAAAAAAATATGAATGGATGGAATGCCAGCAGAAGTAAACTTATATTAAACAGTACACATTCTAAGGTTGGCCCTTTCTTTGGCAACATTTTCCAAAGTATACTTCAATCTGTAAATAGTCAATTGTGAACAGTCGTAGTTTATAACTTTTGGACAATAATGCCTCCATTCCTTTCTATGTCTGCAGAGCTACAGCAAGGGTGATAGTAACAAGCACCTCCAATTAGTTTTTCTCCATATGATAGCACTGTATAGATGCTAACTATGGTATAGTGGTTCATTAACTTGACTCTCAATCCAAGGTTTGAGGGTTCAAATCCTAGCTCGGCACTAGCATCCTTTGGCAAGAGATTAATCAACATTTGCCACTCTCTCCACCCAGGTGTGAAATGGGTACTGGTAGGATGCAAAAGTTATGGTAGTTTGTTCACCACCGTGAGCGTCTTTAAATGGCGCCTTGTTGAAATGATTCCAGGGAGTGAAGTATGTGCATACTCCAATGACCTAAAGTGCTTAGAGATATTGTTGATGTATTAAGCACTATATAAAACCATAATAGTATTAGTAGTAGTATTATTCTTACTTCTTTTTCTATATTCAAGCTATTCTTGAGGGTCAATTTCAGCTCTAACAGCTGCCTTCTCTCTTCATCTTGACGTGCTTTGATTTGGGAGACATGTGAGGAGAGCTCATCGATGTACGACTGGAAATGCTCCACAGTCTTCAAGCCATCTCGGAAGTAGCTGTAAGTGGGACGTGAAGAGAGAAATGAAGATGATAGAATGGACATCAGGGAATGATTAGCTGGCACATCCTTTGTTAATCATAACACAAAAAAGCGTTGTTCAAACACGACTCCATAAACCACATCCAAGACAACCAAGGCAAAATGAAAGCCATTTTATTGATAAAAGAATAGCAAGTGGAGATGGAAAGGTGCAACAAAGGCCCAGGAGTCAGTGTATCTTATCTGTGTTTTACAAAATACAGAATTGTGAAGCATGTTATGCTAATTCCATTTCATTGTAAAACAGGAACTTTTGAAACATGAAATCTTGTGGATTTTCAGTGACTGCAAATTTTACAGCAAGAATCTTTCATGAATCACAAACATTCACTGTTGATTCAATTATTTCACAACATAAAACTTTCACAAATCCATTTCCTCAACTTGTAAAGACCTAATAATCTATTCTTCGTAACATTTCATAGCAACTCACCTGTTTTCTGCTCTGTAGTACTCCACTAGATGTTGAACAAGCTCTGCTCCTTTCTTGGCCTTGATCTCGTTGACTTTGAATAAGTACTGTGGGGTCAAAGTTTTTTTTTTAATGCTTAGTTTTACCGATGCAAGAAGTTTTAAAATACAAAAATTATATGAAGAATAAATGCAAATTGTCTCCTTTAGTCTCACTGTAGTTGACCCATTCAGGTGTGATGTGTTCATCCTTTTTGTGCCATTACTGTAATTTTGCACAGATTACACACAAGTCTCAGTGAATAGTATTTGTTCTGGCATTTTAAGATTTCAGGACTCATTAAATCAGCTTTTCCTCTTTAAATTGGCTATAACAGTTTACTGTTGATCATGCCCTTCTAAAAAAAAATATATCAAAGAGAATGAATCTTCATGGATACAATCATGCAATCTATAAAGCAGCAAGAAACAGCAACTTGTATAAAAAGTACAAGTTAGCAATTTTACATTAAATGCTTGTCATATTAAAATTTGTGACAATTTCAGAGAACTATTATTTGAAATTACAAGCATTGTAAAAGAGACAAGCATGTATTTTCTGGTGAATTTTGCTCTTTTCCCTGTTAATTATGTAGTTTATGCAATCTCATTCAAATGCTCAGGGATCAGAGGTCTTTTTCATTGATCTTCTGTCATTTGATATTGCAGCTTACTGGGACAAAGCAAGATCAGCGAGCCAGGTTTTCACTGATGGGTTTCCCCCCACAACTTTAGTAAACATCCTGGTAGAAATTTGAGTAACTTGATGCTATGAAGAACCATGAACAATGAATGTGAAAGTGCATACCTTGCCTACATTTTATACATATTTTGCTACTAGACCTAAAACCCTACTCTAATACAATGTATCCATCGCCCCAAAAAAGGGGTGATGAGGAGACCTTGCTTGAAAGCACCTGTGCACAATTCTTTGAAAATGCACAAATATCCAAATTGCTTTCCATGAATTTTCCACTACACAAAAGCAAAGAGGAACTTGTAAAATAAAAACTGAAATCTTAGTTCCTGAATTTGTCAACTCTCAACCAGTCATGCATGATGTCACAAAAACTACAAAATTGTATTATTTTGAGGCAGAAATGTTAAAAACTACATGTAAATGGCATTTTTTTTAAAGTGTGGTATTCGAGTCTCTGTGTTGCCTCTAAGAAACATACATGTACCATTCTCATTGTAAACATTTTAACATTACCATAACCAATGCAACTAGGTTTAATATTCATCTTACTGCTCTCACCTCACACATTTGTAGTTGGAACATTCTCCTTTCTTTCTCCATCTCCTCTGCAACCTAGAATAAAGACAAAAAAGGATGCACACAAATTAATTATCGTTCACAAAAAAATCAAAACAGAGTTTGAAGAAATACACTCCATCTATTCTGATACTCTAAGCACTGGGCACAGACTGTAATTGCTTAGGTACTTTAATATTTATCACTCCAATGCTGACCAAAAGACTACATCTATGAGCGCTTTGAATCCATAAGAAAATGCACTTTGTAAATTGCTACGATCAATACATTCGTGTCTAATAATAGCATTATTTCCATGACCAATAATGTAAAGAAAGACAATAAATAGAAACATCTTTAAAGACCCTATCCGATGAAAATACAACTTTTTATCAATGGAAAGCTGAATGAACATACATGTAGAAAACAAATAAAAAGGAATTCAAAATATTTTCCCTTTCAGTATTGCACAAAAGCAAATTAAAACCTTTTTTTCCGCACCTCTCTAAATTACAGGTCAAGAGGGGTCAAATTTGCCGCAGTTACAGTGACGACACCATATGTGCTCGCCTATATAGCTGAGGCGATGAACCGTGCTTAATTAATGCAAAGTCATTGTGAGTATGCATACTCCACATACGGTGATGTCATCAATTCGATAGCTAGTTTTTAGGTCAACAACTCTCGATTTTCACAGCTTTAGATTTCGAGTTTTCAGAGAGCTGTTACTCGTCTGACAGGCACTAAAGTAGCATATAATTGGTATTGTTGTAATCTATGGCTTGTCAGCTTTTCTTTGATATATAATTCATCTATTTCATTTTTCACTTCAGACAGGGTCTTTAATAGCAGTTTCTGTTTGATGGAAACAAACATGCCCAAACATCAATACCAGTTCCTTCAATTATAAATAATAAGTTACAGTTAACGACTAAATTATTCATACCCTTCCCAATTTTTTTATGTACAGGTATATATGTGCAAAATCGATTTTCTTGAGAATGTGACATATATTTAAGCTTACAACTAAAAGTATTCAACAAAGGCCCTAATTCAACCAGTCCACCTTTAATTCTTGAGTTACGAAAAACACAAAAAACATCAAATTTACAAGGGGTGTGAATAATTCAGTTGTAAGTTGTAAATCATTTAGGAAGTGTATCACAACGCTGCAATTTATCAATTAATCAATGGTATTGTTAGGGTGGCCTTGGAAAGAAATCAACTGAGCATCACTTGGCCCATCCTGTTCTATAATTACTCATGTTCAGGTTTCGTATCTCTATATTCTTAAATCGATCTGACTGGCTTCATTAATTATAATAAAAGTCAATCTAGAGGATATTAACAAGTAGGCTACATTAATTAGATCCTCGCTCATTTGGTTTCTATGCATTTACCATTATAAAGAGCTGCAACAAAGGTCATTGTATAGCCAACTTTAAAAAAATACAAATTCCACTTCTGGGTTCATTGAATTAAAATTTTGGAGTGTCCCTTCCTGTACGGCTATAATCGTCCCACCCTCATAAAAGAGGGTTGGCACATACAAGACACTACATGTACATCATTACAGTCATGCTAACAAGTCAATAAGGAGTACATACAAGTACGTCCCTGTGCAATAATAGCTATCATTCATACCTTTATCTCTCACTAATCCTAATCCAACACAAACTCATTCAGATATAATCCTACATCAAAACATAGTAATAATAAATAATCTGTCAAATCAATGCCCTGTATCAACCCCCCTTCCTCCCCTACCTATCGGCTCAGCTCGGCTCAAAGCTCTACAATAATACATCCGTCATGTCACCGACTGACTTTAATTAATTGACCGGGTAACTCTGCTTAATAAGGTGTTTCCTTGCCTAGGGGGGAAGTGTGGCATTAGGTATGTATGCGTAAGGTTACACCAAGATTCCTCTGTATGGTTCACATTGCCAGGACACTCCCGTAAATTTCGCGGAAGAATTGACCGCGCAAGGTAATCCTGGATTCAGACAGGGGAAGGTAGGTGAAATAATTCCCTGGTTCAGGCAAGTCAGACTGCCTGCGGTCTACTTCTGATGTAACCACTTCATCAACATGGCGTGAAGTAACAGTGACTTTGTTACGTATATGACTGGGTATAAAGGGGCATTGACAGAAGAGAAGGTATGTGCTATGGGGTGAGACTCTCCCCACTCCTCCTCCTCCTCCTCCTCCTCCTCCTCCTCCTCCTCCCCCTCCCCTTAAACATTTTCCTTTGGCTTATTTAGAATGTTTAAATAGGCTGTCTGCAAATCTAAACAAATTATGAAAATGTTTTTCCTTCTTTTTTCTTTCTTTTTTCTCCATACATGATCTGACTGAAAGGTCTTGAAAATCTATCTGTAACCCCATGGCAAGCAAAAGCATATTATTTGGAAAATGATAATCTGCATGGCAAATTGGCAATGCATCTTCCAACAACCGAAGGTTTTGACTCCTCTAAATCCAATCTTTCTGTACATGTTCAAATTAACACAAAACTTCATGAAAAGAGATAGCTGGGTAGCTGACTAGTTTTTCCCACTAATGTAGATTTTCCTTCCGCACAGATATCACTGCCAAGATAGTCAAGTCCTTGGTAATGAGCCTTGATCATTGCGGCTTAGTGCCCCATTTGAGACAATTTCACATTTCTGAGAAACCAATCGGCCTATATCACATCCCTGTTACGAGATAATCAACCTACTTCTTGAAAGGTTAACTACAAGTTAAAGGTCCAGTACTATTCAACTTTTGAAAACACTATAAAAAAATATGATGGGGAAGCAGGATAATATTATGGACAGCAATAAACCCAATAATACCGTAATATAATTCCTTCAAAATGACTTGTCTTGTATGTATCATAACAGGGCTGTATATACAGCTGTACAGTATAACTCTCTTTATTCATACTGAAGATGGATACTAATATTTTCTTACTACTATATTGACTAGCATTTTCCTTTAAACTTTTGAAGACTTTTTTTTTTTAACATTCTCAGGTAAACTAACAAAACAACTGAACTACAGTACATGAACATTCATATCTATATCAAAATGTTGGTGTTGGGTATGGGCTATCTGGGGTTTTTTTTCCACAAGGCAGCATACATGTAGTTATACCATTTGTAAAATTTGTGAGGACACTTCATGTTTATATGTCTGACTATACATGTTATTTTCCTTCCCATAATGACTTTTCTCTCCAATGTAACACATGTATGCAGATATTAAAAATGAATTCACACGGAATTCTATTCAAATATTCCAATGTTCTGGGCAATTTCAAATATAGCTTACTAATTACTCAAATTAAGTACCGGTATGTCAACGGAACATTCTATCAGAAAAGGAGCTTTGTGATCTTATGACTGCTGAAGCATTCATAATCATAATGGTCCGACAGAAAGCAAGGTATACAAAATATCTTCTATATAATATAAAATCAATGAGAGTTATCAATTTCCCGAACGGATCATAAAAACTGCTGTTTAATAAATAAATGCATAGAGATATTCACTGTGTGTGCAAGACATTACAAACATTATAATGATCTAAGCATCGTTTAAACAGACTAACTGACTTGAAACAAAAACACACCCCAAAATAAATGAAACAAGTACTGAGCATCTCATGTGTATCTGGGTATAAAGTTCAGTAAATGTGGTGGCCTGTGGGCTGTGGGTTTAGCTTTGTTATAATGTTATTTTACCATATTTTAACGTTACATGTACAGGTAACTCTTGTCATTCTTTGAAATAAGTTGTGTTTTGTTGTTTTTCCGGTGACAGTTTAAGGGGTCAAAGGTACACATAAATCTTACAGGTATGTCATTTTCTGTTGTTGCTGTTACTGTTAGTAAATATATATATACTCATAACTCAAATATGTAAATGAAATATGGGACATACAATCAATAATAGATAAATACACTTTTGCTATCTCATTTAGTAAGCAGATTCTCCCTCAGATGATACAGTTTAGGTACATGTCCACTTGTGTACATGTACATTCACTGTGAATCTATCAGGTTTCTTTGCTGTGAGAAGAATGTCTCTCATTTGGCTTTTAGTCAGGAAATTACCCTCTATCCAGAGCTTCATTTCCTTCCTATCTTTCTCACTCCATCCACCAATGTACCATTGGGGCGTGATGTGCATGGACTTTGACAGTTCCTATAAATGGCATGGGGATGGAATTTTATAGCGCTTTTACTACCCATCGATACCATAGTGTTTTCATTCTTTCTGCTAGGCTCTGTATGAATCGCATGGAAAAGAAAGACCGGTGGTGCTTCTCATAGGATTAGCCGTTCTATCAGATGTATTAATTAATCATATTTAGATTAGCAACATGTTTAAAAATGAGGATATTGTTCACAAGTAGATGTGAACACAGCAAAGGGACAATGGATGCACATACATGATTTCATGATTTGTGCATTAAAGTATAAGCACCACTATACATGTACTCTTTTTTTTTTTAAATACCCCGGTATTATTTACATGTGTACAGGAAGTACATGAACCGTAGTATTTGGATGGGTTTAACTAAAAGGAGCCTGTGAACAAATTCTGGCATAGATGTTCAAAATTACTGATTTTAGTCCCTTTTTTATCATTATATATACAAATACAATATGTATACAAATCCATTTTTTTAGGTAATTGGTACACTTTCAACAAGATTTTACACTTCATGAATTTAACAAAAAAACTCCATCATAGCATTGAGCGAGTACCAAATGAGTATTTTTTTCTTCATTTTTGTGAGTTTTCCCCAAAAAAGTACATCCAGGCCGAAGGTTAAAAAGAGGTCGTCACTGTTCACGCATCTCACCAGGTGGGCATCTGGGAAAAGAACTTCTGAGAACAGGCAGACAGCTGGATAACTACGAATGAACCATGTGTTCCGCAGATGCAATGGCAACTGCAAATTAATGAGTCTCATGATCCTCTGAAAACCGACTAATTTGTGAAATTGCTTCATCGTATGGCCAATCTGTAAACTAAGAGGTGCATTTACATTAGCCTGAACAAGCTCCAGCTCAAGATATTAGACCAACCAGTGCTTCCCTAGGATTTCCCCATCTCCATTATCACAAGTCAAGCAATGCCCACTTACTTGAGGAATAGACTCAAGCTTCAGAGCATATCATCGACCTAGGCTAGTGCATTATCACCTGCAAAATATTCTACTACTTTGGGCTGAATAAATGAATAGCCAGCTATTTTATTAATAAGACCTACATGTACATGTAACTTCAGGCAATAGCTTTAAAGGGATTGGGTATCTTTGCCTCAGATTCTAAACAAAATCCTGGATTTAGCTCATACTGCAATCTTAAATATAAACCTTTAGGTCAGTCAGGAATCGCATGACTTTTACAAGCCAATCGCCTATCTGATTATGAAGATATTTATGATTGGAAATCAAAATTCAAAAACCGTTTTCCCAACAGTTTTTATAACACTACAGTCTATTGGGGGAAATGAGTAAGGTAAAACCGGTAACTCAAAGATTTTTACTTTTTTGAGGCACTTCATGATCATTTTGAAGTGCAATTTTCTTAGGGCTTCAATATTACACCATGTCACAGACAGTGATAACACATAGGGCCATGCATCTCAGATTTAACATTTTTAAATGATGCCTTTAAGGTTAAGTATCTTATGTGCAAAGGTAAAATGGCCCACCATTTTTGTCTTCGATGCGGATTAGCTCAAGATACTTGTGAATTTTTCCTGCTCGGAATTACATGTAGCAGGATATTTTGACAACTTTGGCTAATGAGGATGGGCCTACCGGTACACAAATCCCATGTTGGCAAAGTACAAGACCATCAGGAACAGGGAGGTACATGTACACTCTTAATACACGGATTCTATACTGTAGGTACTGTATGTAACATTTTATAAAGTTTATACGGGCCATTGTCAGTTTAAACCACCAACAAATTGTGATATGGTACCTGGCATTCTTGAACAGAGAAAAGCTTGAATGAATCTATCACTATACTTGCTAATCAGACCATAATTTCCTCTTTTATCACTTCTAGAGTACCTCTTCAAAACTTTCTGTTTGACATTCTACAGAAATTAATCAATCTTATCTATGGTACATTTTCCTAAAGTGGATGTGATCCTTACACGTCATCTGCTGGAAGCTAGACCCATGTTAACTCACACAAGTACACAAGAGTTGACATCCTCCTGGCTCTCAACAGATGATCTCTACTTGTCATTTGCTGAGAGCCAGAAGGGCCTTAAAGGCATCGTTTAACAATGTTTAATCTGAGATGCACGGCCCTACCCGTTATCAGTGTCTGTGATATGGTGTAATATTGAAGCCCTAAAAAAATTGCGCTTCAAAATGATCAAGAAGTGCCTCAAAAAACTAAAAATCTTTGAGTGACCGGTTATACCATAATTGTTTTCCCCAATAGACTGTAGTGTTATGAAAACCGTTAGGAAAACGCAAAATTTGGTTTCGATTTGCAATCATAAATATCTTGATAATCAGACAGGCGATCGGCTTGTAAAAGTCATGGGGTTCCTGACTGACCTAAAGGTTTATAATTATCATTGCAGCATGAGCTAAATCCAGGATTTTGTTTCAGAATCTGAGTCAAAGTTACGGATTCCTTTAACGCATAAACATTGCTTTTACATTGCAGACAATATACTTGGTTTACTTGTGGGCTACGTGTAACGTGGACAGCCTTGCGAAATGCAGAGGACCTGTCATGTTACTATTAATACAACCAGGCTTCCCTTGGAACTCCTTTCCACTGACTCACTTTCCGTGTTTAAATAGTTAAGTCTGAGAGCAAGCACTGATGGACATTGCGTCGCTGTGGGCTTGCACCAGATACCGTATGGGATTCCCATTCCTGCATGTACAAGACTTTGGTGAAGCCAGCAGACATTTAAAAAAACATAGTCTGGCCCAGGCAAATTTACTGATCCCATTCAAAAGGCTTGAGTGAACAATTTACTGTATTTTTCAGGAGGGATGGGTATAGAGATCTCAGATACGGCTATTCCTCCCATGTCGCTTTAGTAACCATTCTGCTCATTGACTGATATGCATATGTACTAAACTTCTTTTGGCTCATGCATGATGTATAATTATCTGTATCATATTCCCTGGTCATTTTCCTAAATTTCCAACTTTTCAGTCAATTGATGCATTATTGAAACACCATGTGTTTTACTATTTTAAATGGTAGGCATTTATTAGCACAGGAAATTAAAGATTCATATATAAAAAGTTTAAACAATATTTCAAAAGAATTATGCAGATTTTCCCCAATGAAGAAATGACCTTATGCTAATGAGTTGAGTTCCCAAGTGAGATGACCCGTATGCAAATGACTTGTCAAGAGAGATTACCTATATGCGAATGACTTGTCAAGAGAGATGACCCATAGCAGAAGATGGAACATAATTGATTCTTACCTCTGGCCCAGATACAACTTGTCTGATGAGACCAGCATCTCTGGCTTGCTGTTTCTTCTCCCTCTCGATCTTTGAGCTAGAGAGGAAAGTAAGAGATGAGAAACAAAAAAGACACAAGTTAATCACAAGTTAAAAGTACTGCACACTGTCTACTTTTATACACAAGTACCTTTCAAAAGATTTTTAATATAAACTGAAAGAATAAGTATTCAAAGCCCTTGAAAATACATCACTCAATTTCATGCTTCAAAAGGCATCGCGTATACATCTACATATATTTAGTTTCAAGTGGAAGCATTTGATGCCATGACTTCATTACAAGCAAAAAGCAGGGCATTTTTCAAATTACTCTGCATTCAACACGGCCTTTGTTTGTACAGTCCCACATACTCAGATAAATGTGTGTCTCAATAAGTATCCTCCCACGCTTGAGTGGTATTACTCTGACAATCCATTCATCACATTTCCAGCTTCCAGCCCCAAAACATTACAAGACCATTGTTTTTGTTTAGTATTCAATGATTAATTAAACTGTATTTTCCCAGAGTCTGGAGTAGAGACCAGCATTAGCACTGCCCCCACTTTCCATGAAAGATGGGTTTATATTTAATAGTATTTATTCCAGTCTTGGTAAGCTGAGAATTGGGACAGAACTGTCTGAGTGACAACAGAAATAATAATCACTCCTCCTGGAAGACAGGCCATTACTAACAGACCATGTGATTGGTAACGACCAAATAAAGACATCAGGAGAACTCCACTCTCCATAGCGGTATTCATTTACAACCAAAACACATTCATCATGTACAGAGAGGCTTTGCAATATAAATTTCAAGCATAATTAATTCCTAACTGGCTGGTGGCTGGAAGAAACAAGTTCCTACTTTAGGCAGACATACATTATAGTCAATTTATTTTTCACATTGACTTTGAAGTACCGATAATTAATTTTAACTCCTTATGATCTGTTTGTGTTTTATAGTGTAAAAATGTCATTCTCAATATGAGAAATAAACACAAGGAGAAACTAGGTCCAAGAAAAGGAAGCTTTATTAGAGCATATAAAAAATATAAAAAATTATACATGATGCACATTTTCAAACAAGAAATCACTTTCATGAGAAACAGAAATTCTGAGGACATGCAGATCTACTAGAGTGTACATTGTATATAATGGGCTGGAGAAAAAAAATTAATGAATACAGCCAGGATATTGGTCTTCAGTTTAGAAATATTGTGGAAATCTAGTTCCTGAGTTAGTTTTGTAAGACTGAATGATCTCACTATTACCGGTAATAGATGCATATAATGCATACATGCACTATTTTCAGCCATTTTCTTGAGAGCTCTGTATTTGCACTTGTATTTCTTCATCAAACTACTTTTGAAAATAAAACTAATGAGAACGTTCTATGGAAGTGATTATTTCCTTCAAAATTTACATTCAGATTAATTAAACATTTAAAACGATTGTACTCTTTTATCATCAAAATATGTGTATTTTATCCCCCTTAGAGTTATTCAGTATGGCTGAACAGAGACTTTACAGAGCAACATGTAGTTTCAAATATCTTTAAGTGAAGTGATCTGAACTTAACTGGAATTCACTCTTAGGGTCATCACATTACCTCCTATGCTATCATAAATGATGTATATATACTATTTACATGTACATCTAAATGTGAATGCACTTGTATGTCATTGCCATCATAAAACCATACACCTGTCTTTTCAACCTCATTGAGTTTTGTTTTGGGTTTTCTTCCTCTACAAACAACACCATCCTATGCCACAGTGTATCTAGTGTTTATTTTTAGCATTTTCAAGGGAATGAATGTCCTCTTGTTAGTAAATACTAGTTTTAATTTAAAGGGAAGAGTACCCCTATATGCTGTTTATATTCCCTAATTTAGGCATCAATGATTTTTGTTTTTTATTTTTTGTCTTCATACAGGTACAAGTATGAAGGTTTAATATGTTTACAGCATTTATAAAACCATTCAATGCCACCGGTTGTATTGAATTAAATAATAATTTAAAAATTTAATCATCAAATTCTTATATCAATTTCAATTAAATTTACAAAATGAAAATGACATACAGTTGTTCTGGCTAAGAAAAAGTTTTCCTCCATTTTGGAAGAAAAAAATGATATGGTAGTAAATGGGTGTTAAATTCAATATCATTTTCTTTCAATCAAACCCTTGTCTGAAAAGTGCATAATGAAGCATCTGCTACCCATCTGAATCATACACAAAAAGTATAATCAACTCCTTGCCCATCTGGACATTACCCTTTATCCCACCTACCAATAATATTTGTATGGTACATGTACCAATGTCTAAAATAGCATTCTGGATCGAATTAAAACCCTGTCTGAACACCGTCATCTGGTGTGAACACAGCTCCAATAATAGTAGTAAGACGAGTCCTATCTGAACTTTACCCCTTATTCCACCTTCCAATTTATATGATACCGATGTGTAAAATAGCATTCTGAATCGAATTAAAACTTTGTCTGAACACCCTCAACTCATGTGAACACAGCTCCAATAATAGCAGTCAGATGAGTCTGATGGGTCCCATCCGAACATTACCCCTCATTCCACCTTCAAATTTGTATGATACCAATGTGTAAAATAGCATTCTGGATCAAATTAAAACTCTGTCTGAACACCATCACAACCAGTGCGAACACAGCTCCAATAATTAGCAGTCCAATGAGTCCCATCTGAACATTACCCCTTATTCCACCTTCCAATTTGAATGATACCAATGTGTAAAACAGCGTTCTGAATCAAATTAAAACCCTGTCTGAATACCATCACAACCAGTGTGAACGCAGCTCAACTAATAGCAGTCAGATGAGTCATAATCTTCCCCATTCAGATATGTGTAGATATATATGTGCGTTTCTCCCGTATGCCCCTTTTTCTGGTCCCTTGTTTGGGTTGAGTGCAACACAAAGTAATTTATGGCGGCATTAGAATGACAGATAAATAATTGCGCCTCCGGGTACTACGCGACTGATATGAATGAGTTTTTTTTATCATGGTATCTCCATCATGCTAGGATCAGATTTAGTGTGTATGAAAGAGAGAAATCAATCTACAGGCCTCTTCCTACAATAGAGATTTATGAATAAAGCAATTAATGTGAATGAATACACTTCACATCAATAAACGTATAGGGTAAACAAACTATGCTGTATCTTTATACAGTTGTAAACAACCAGTATTTTTCTCACGATTCCATTCAGTATTTCAGTATTGTTTGGAATAAATCTATTCTGCATACCTCTGTGAAATCTTCACTCATGATAAGAATTTCATGCCCAATAATTATGTTCCCTAACAGCTAATCTATCTTCACTCAGTATGCTCACATTAACTAAACATAATACATGTACATGCAAAACTTGAATGTTACTCTGAGATACATCACAAATATCCAATAGACCATTTTAAAAAAAAAACATGTTTAGTGTCCTGCCTTTTTGAAAAATAGGATTGAGGCCCTTTTTTGTTTTTGTTTTTGTTTTCGAAATGGCCGCTCCGTACATTTTTCAAGATGGCCACCAGCATTCATTTTTTTTTTGTTAAATTAATTCAGAAAAAGACCATTTTAGCAGTATGTTTTTCACGTTTTTTCATTAAGATTTAAAAATAATAAAAATTTAAAGAAAAAAATTTGAAAAAAAAAAAAAGGCGGCCCCCAAAAAGGAAGCGGGCGGGGACGCTAAACATGAATATTTTTTTTTAATGGCCATAGATGTATACTTTTCTTTAGAGCTGTACATAACACATGGAAGTTCATTGACATAATTATATATTATCAATAATATTGCTATTGTTCACATAATTTTTCTGTTCTTGTAGAAAGAAAAACATAACAAATATGAATTTAACCAAATTTTTCTGCAAAATGTACAGCCTCAGACTAAAGTACTATGCAAGACAAGACATAAATATACTTACTACTTTGATTCATAGTCTTTCCAAGCCTTCTCAAAAGGTTTTTTGAGGTCACCTTTCTGTCCTTTTAAATCTCCTTTCAAGAGTGAATCCAGAGGAAACATGATGATATTGTTGATGTTCTGGACCTGCAGAGACAAAACAACACATCATAATCATTGATTATAGTTCAAGCACTTTTGGTGAGAGGAGGGGGGGGGGGGCACAACCGAACCCCCTAACCCTCCCCCATTAAACCTTAGAGGCATACCTTAAAGTACATAAAGGAAAGTGTATCCAAACACCCTAGTTGTGTTCTTGTATCCCCTTTCAAATTTTAGATTCAAAAGGGAGCTGCAAAACTTGTAAGAGACTTTTAAGAATTGGGCAAAAAGTGTGAAATTGTGTGAAACTTGGAAACGAATTTAAGACAGGCCATTAAGATAGACTGAACAAATCTCTTTTTAATGTCGAGCAATTAACTCCAGGTACTACAAAAATTCCTCTAAACAATTAATAGGCTTGCTTGAGGCTTGCTATCTTAACAGCAAATTAATTTGCAACCTACATTCTGACTACTGTAAAAAAACAGAAACGCTCACTACATGAAACTTTCACGAATGGTTCAAGACAGCCATTTTTTGGAAAAAGTTTAGTATATTGTCAACTGTGGTTTAATTATTTTGCAGTGAGAAACTTTCCCAAATCTATACCTCTCATGAAATCACAAATCATGCATGCATGCAATAGTTTCAGGTTTTACAGCATTTAAAGCCCAAGTCCACTCCGATTTTCAAAAATTATAGAATGTTGTAAATAAATCAAAGGTTAAAACTGCCAAATATCACGGGCGTACTTCAATCAGGTGATTTTTAAGAGTGATTTTTTTTTCTCGGTTATTTCAAGCAAAACATTTAAATTGCTGTACGGATGTGACGTATGCTCCTCACAACGAAAGTGCCAGCAGTATACATTCTGACAATACATGTAGGCTATTTTCGTAATGTAACCAAATTTAATGCATATGTCTTTGTGAAGTGCCTCTACATGTATACAAACTATTTCATTCACCTGATAAGAATAATAGTATTTCATTATTCTTATCAGGTGAATGAAATAGTTTGTATCGAGGCACTTCACAGAGACATATGCATTTAATTTGGTTACATTACGAATCTGTGTTGTGAGGACCCTACGTCACAAAAAATGCATTGTGGGGGAGAACCGGCTCAATTATTAACTTCTTTTTTTTTTAAATTATTAAAAATAAGTCTAAGCACCAGGGCTCAAATTAATTTTTTGTCCACGGGGGCTCTTCCAAAAAAAAAAGAGCCCCCGTGAGCCTTCTCACGGGGGCTATTTTAGTACTGACGGGGGCTCTTTTTTAATACAAATTTCCATTGAATTGGTACCCATGATACTCTTTGCTATTTCATCATTATCAGAGGCCGATCTAGCTCTTTGCTAAGGGGGGGGTGTTGACCCAATGACGCTTCGGGCATCGTCCACGAGCCGCGTAGCGGCGAGGCGATTTTTTTGTTGTTGCTATTTTGAACCCCCGTAAGTGATGTTTTCCTGGCATCTACTAACACAATGGAGACCATAAAGAGCAGTGCATGATAATGTCTTTTAAATCAAGTAACAGTTTTAAAGGGGGTTGATCCAATGACGATGCGGGTCTGGACACATGATGGCGTTTTTCCATGCACATCACATTTTCACTTGGCAACCCAAGGGTTAAACCCCCTAGATCCGCCACTTATTATCATTTATTTAAGTTGGCATTTCCTCTTACAACTTTACATAGGGGTTACTGTCGACTTTCATCCCGAGATGACATTCTCTCCGTTTCTTCCCGTTCTGCACATTCCCCCTTATTGGGCCTTATCATTCAAAGCAACCTTATTAAATTTTTTCTTTAGTCTTTACTATATCCTTCCACAACATCTTTCATTATTTGCTGGTCTTTTGGAATCACCAGATTTCAGAGGATTCACACTTTTCACAACGAAAAACTTCTCCCTGTTTCGGTCCTTGCGCGATCGCCTCTAGCTCCAGCAGATATGTGGCGGCAGCGTGCACACCGGCCAATACTACCGCGGCGCGGTATAGCCGCTGCTGATGGTCGCACTGCACTGCAAGCTTCCGTTGTTTGTATCGGTAATACAGTCATAGAGAATCTGATGTGGAGATGGGAAATATAGCGCCCTCTTGCAGCGAATAAGCGCACATTTGTTTACAATATGGCGGTCTCTAGACACCGAAAATATGAGCGAGAAATCCGCACGCTAATCTAACTTCCATAGTTCCATTTCATTGGTTTAAGGTTTGAAATACATATTAAGTTGAAACTCAATATTGTGTGAAAGTTATAACAGAAAAGATAATCTTTATTCTATAATTCCACGGGGGCGATTTTTAATTTTGCAATCGCCCCCGTGAGCACTCTGACGGAGGCGATTATGTAGCTCACGGGGGCGAATCGCCCATCGCCCCCGTGTATTTTGAGCGCTGCTAAGCACCATTTTCCAAATTCAAGTTATATATGGCCTTTTTAGATTTTTGTCTATCTAATCAGCTCAACTTTTCAGTGGAGTGGACTTGTACTTTAAGATCAATGACTTGAAATAGGTGAATGCACATACATTTTAGGTTTTTTTTAATCGCTTCACACTTTATACATGTATCATGGCATATCAATAAACGTTTTTCCTTTTATTAATCCATTTATTATCCAAACTTTTGTGAAACATCAATAATCTTAAATGCTCATAAAATGGCATATCATATTTACATTTTTACAGTATAGTCAAATAACAATATTAATTTTTAAAAGCTCTTATTAGGGTGTCTGAACGATTTTTCAATTTTCCCTTTTGGATTGTTTTTCACCATTATGGTTGGATAATTGAAAAAATCATTCACTCAGAATAATACATTTCAAATTTCAAGACCCACTGATGTTTCTATCAAAAGATACAGCCCCTTCAACTCAAAGAAATATTCATGGTATTTTTCTCAGAATCGATGAAAAAGACGTACACGCAGAGTTATGTTGTTTTGCTAAATTTAGCAAAACAGCTGAATTGCGCAATATGCAAGCGCACGCGTGTTGCTGAACTGCATGCGCAACTCAAACCGATCGGCAATCCATTGTCTTCAATGGGCATCCACTTCCGGGTTCGTAAACATGCGGTCCGATGTTTATTCATGTGCAGATTTTACGCGCTATCACCATGGGTTCGGCCGGCGTGGAGCTCACGCCTCCCTGCTTAGCTGATCCGAAAAATGTGGGGAAGGGTATTTTCAAACTGTAATTGTTTGTGATCCCTGGGGGCTAGCGAAAAAATAAGCACATAGATATATCCTTAGGACTGGGACTACTTATCGATCGGGCGTCATATCTCAAAAGTGGCAAACCTCGGAGTTAGCCAGGGCACAATGTTTAAATCGCAGTTTTGACCAAGATATTTTTAGAATTCCGAGATGACGCCCCTTTGGAAATATGGGAATTCTCCTGCTCTTTCATATGACACCTCATTTATTGAGTATCACCTTCAGGATCACAAAGAATAAAGGTTTGAATTTCAACAAAACAAAAAATAACTTTGACCAATTTTGCATGATCGCGCGATGCACGTAGACCGCATAGGGATGCGTGCAATCTCTATGGGAAGAATTTTAGCACACAACATCGGGTGCACGATCAGACACCCTACTCTTATGCAAAGTACATGAGCATATCAATAAACTTGGATTTATCTGGAAACTGACCTATCCTGCAAAGATTAATAGTGGCATAAAGTAAATCAATCTCAGAGAATTTGATATCCTTACAAGATTCTTGAGGAGTGCAGCGAGCTCTTTGGTGACGACAGAAAACTTGAGGAAGGCGGCTCCCAGGTCAGGCTCCCTCTCCCTGGTGAGGGAATTGGATCCAAGCTTCTCTAGGTTCTCCGAGAAAGACAGCAGGTTTCCTACGTATGCTGCAAGAACAAGTTAAATTACACAAACATGAACGAAGAGTACATGTAAGAGCAATAATCAATTCTATAATATAGTACAAAGAATAAAACATATCTTTTAAGTTCTCTAAAACATGCATGAAATTTACTTTACAGAATACCATCTATGCTATTTAACTCCCCCTACATGTAGGAAAACTCTTTGAATTTCACGATTATGTACAATTCTTTTTTATTCTATACGGACACAAAATGTTTAAATCAAATTCCCTTGTTAACCTTGTTTGCATGTTTGACATACCATATATACAAATTACGATTGTATGAAAAATGACCATGTTGTTATGAAATGACTTGGAAAGTCTCGGCGGTGCGGCAGGTTATGAAGAGCCTTTCAGTTCTTTATTTTGATATGTTTGACATGCACAACATGTTCATGTAAACAAATCTTGGATTCTTAATATTGCCAGGGACACAGTCAGATCAGTTACAGGTACCAGCACATAACATTTACTTGCACTTCCTTCAGCCATGCCACTGTATGGCCTAGATGCATACAGTATGTGTGCCTGTCAACTTTCCCCTTTCAAAACCTAAGAAATTTTCTGAACATGGTAAGATGGTCCTGGAAGAGCTGCACCCTCCTGCCAGACATTAGACTGATACACGTACGTATCTTGGTCTTGATTTTGCTTGCTTTGGGTTTCTAGCAAACATACATACACTGCATGTTAATGGAGTTTAATTTTATGAGTTGGGACTTGGATACATGTATTTCCATCCGAATTCACTGTCACTATAGGGCCATTTACACTTGCAACCAAACATGCCAAAAGATGCCAAACCATGGGCCTGACTGCGATCTTTCGGTGAAAACTACGCCAAACCGTAAAAGATGCCAAGCCAGAAACATTCCAAGCCGGTGTGTGATTTTTTGAAATTTCCGCGTGATGTTTGGTGATGTTTGGTAATGTAAACGGTAGCAGCTGAAAAATCGGGATGTTTGTCACGTGACTTTCGGCATGGGATACATGGTTATCGCTAGCTAGCTAGAAATTGTGCGCACTACAAATTTAATGGCAGGGCCAGGGTCAAAGGTCGGGAAGACCGCACATGCGCATTACCAACCAAAACACGCCAACACATCACTGAGCTTTTCAGTCGGTGATGTTTCAGCGCAAGTGTTAACGGTAGCGCAAAAAAATCGTGATCTTTTGAAATGAGGTTTTTGACAGTATACATGTAACTGCGCCTTTTGATACAATATTAGCATGTGTATTCTATACAGAGCTTTATTATTAAAAGGGCATTAACTCTGAGCTTCACTATATGAGTCAACAACCTTCTTCCTGTAAGACAGTATACATGTATTTTACTGCATGAGAGCCAGAAGGGTGTTACAATGTAGTACACACAGTTGATCCCTTCTAGCTTTCAGTGGATGATGGATATCTAGCTTATCTAAATATATTTCAAATGATATTGCATGATTAAGGCTGATTGAAAACCCAATTTGTTTACAGGTCATTAGCGAACTGATGATGTAGAGATTTGATCAAGGGTTTTACCCTTGACAGAAAAGATTATGGTAGTACCATAAATAACAGGAGCTGCATATACATTATTAAATAAATTCTCAGTGAAGGGGTATGTGTACACATTATTACTTTTAAGAACCGCAAATACATATGTGGGAGGAAGAAATCCTTAGCACAATAGCAACTATTGATTTATATCAAAATATTTTACCATGTCAGTGATATTGAAAATATTACTACCAGTATCCACCCATCATACAAATGTTCACTGCATGAAGTACAAGATAATACTGATGTACATTGCATTGGCCAGAATAATCATAGTTGTAACATTTATATTATTATATGCAAATTACGACATTTAGGCAAACAGTAGGTACTGGCCCTAGTAACACTACATCTGTAGGGGCTTTGGAGTTATATTACATTGTAGTATTGTACAGCCGACATCATATTCTTAACCCCTTTTCACGATTTATATATTTTTAATTTAAATGCACTAGGTACAGGAAGTCTTAAAACATGATTCCATACTCTGTAATATCTGTATGATACATGTACTGTGCATACAGAGGCCATCATGTACATGTACATCTTTACACAATGCAGTGACAAATATACATAAATGTATCACATGGACCATTACATATCTGTGCATTACATACAATGTACTCATACTTAGTGGGTCTGGCAGTGTCATGATCAATAAAAATGCCTCCGTGAAAATGTTGCAGTGCTAATTAATTGCCATTTCCTGTCCATGAATAGAGAGATATGACAGTGGATTAGACACAGGGATTATACGAGGCTGGGGAGTTTCCCAATGTACATGGCATTTACAGTAGGTCTACTCTGTTCAAATATACTTCTTTGAGCCTATGAGGCTGTTCACACCGGCAGAGATAGCGCGGTCTAGCGCGCGCTAGACCGCGCTATCTCCGCGGTGTGGAAGGTACAACGTCGTTTCGGTCCACCCAACAGCGAGCCACGGCGGCAAAGCGGCGTGCCACTGGACCACCTCTTGGGGGTGGTCCACGAGATAGCGCGGTCTAGCGCTCGCTAGACCGAGCTATCTCTGCGGTGTGAACCCGAGCTACGATAGCACGCCGGAAGTCATCGTTCTACGGGAATTTTATACTCATTCTATTAAAGTCCCTCTTGTGTGAACATATACATCAACTCAACTACGGGTTCGTAATAGCGAAATCTTTGACCGCTCTGACCTCATGGCGTCAGCGTCATGGCAACAGGACCTCTCAAAAAGGGGTGCTACGATAGACCGCGCTATCTCACTGCGGTGTGAATCCGGCGAATGCCAATGGGCGGACCGTGGGTCGCGCTACGATAGCGCGATCCACGGTCCGCCCACGTTCCCCTCTTGCGGTGTGAACAGCCTTTATGATTGCCTCTCCTAAATATCACTTCAAGACAATAGACAGGGCTCCACAATTAAACTTTGAACCTATTAGCTATACAAGTCTCATACAGCCATACGTTATTAATTCTCCTAGTCTTAACCTCATAGGAAGAAACGTCAGATAACTTACCGTTTAATAGCAAAACGCCTGTTTCAGCATTGTTTCGAATGAAAACTCAATTAAGAATCAGGGTCCTGCTCTAACCTTAATGTCATATCGTACGAAAATCGTAACTGGTCGGGGCTTATTGTAAGCGTAAATACTACACGTAATGTGCAAGTGATAAACTTTGGCTTAAAATGCCTTGTATAATATATTCCATGGGAAGAAATTTCACAATGAGGTTACGTGTCATTGTTTCAGGAAGAAAAGGGTAGCCATTTTGTTTGTCTCAAAACATTCAACGTTCCAATTTGTGTGCGTAAATTTGCCGCCCACGGCATGACAAGGAAAGGGTTAGCGGCAGGCAACTGAGATAATTGGTAATTTTGCTAAATTCAACTACTGGGAGACATTACAAGAGATGACATAATTTACATGAAACATAAAAAATACTACCCTAGTATTCTATTTTGTGGGACTTTACAGATTGCCATTTTGGGAGAGGAAAAAGCAAGCACCCATATACTGCATTTCACATATAATGTACCTCCAGGCTCTACTGACCTAGTGGTACCATAAAAAATGTCAGATTTCTTTTTCATGTCATTGACTAACTGAATAAAATAAAAACATGAACAGACTTAAAAAGATATCATCATGTACACATGTACAGTATGTTAATGTCTGGATGTGATTGTAAATGTTAAAGAAATACATTCCATTGAATCAAACCAAATTTTTAAATAGCTTTATATTTTTTTAATAAAAATAACATCTGTGTAACATTTATAAACAAAACCAAATTTTCTACACACTGTTTATCTCCTGTGAAAAATAGTGATGTTTGCAAATTTGAAAATGTGTTTGCTGAAAAACAATGAATCTGCAGCCATCTCCATGTTCCAGATTGCCTTGGGTCATGAATTATTTCATGTCGTTTATAGATGGTTTTAAACAATTCATCTAAAGAAGTACACCAGGACCACATATTGACTTACATGAGAGTACTCTATGGAAAAGTTACATCAATATTTTTTGTACAGAAATAGCCTCATCTGACTTTCATGAGAAACCACGATTGATTTTGAGCCCGAGTGCACCGCAGCACGAGTTTGCTTTACCTTGTCTTTAAAGTAAAACAGTACAGGTCAAAATCATGCAATTCTAGGTCTGAAGTTTAGTATTGGAATAATTCATGTGATTATGTCTGTGGCTAGGTCATGAATTCTAATGATTTGATGGTTTAAAAAACTAACAAAACTATCAATCATCATGTATAAATATTAAAGAAAAAACACTTACATGTATGTACTTTAATGTATGTATGTGTGCACAAGAAATACAAATTCAGTCCTCATATATCGAGAGTACTGTCACAAAGAAAACTAAGGAAGGTTTTATTCTTTAGTAAAATCAGATTGTGTACTATTTGCAACCTGTACAAGTACTAGCAGGCCCTACAGTGTTAACATGTTACAAGCTAAAATGTAAAAACTACTTCCATAAATATGGTTCAAAAGAATTGTTATGGATTGCTTTACTCCTCTTGCAGCACGATACATTCATCACCATATACATTTGTGCTTGCTGTTGTTTTTGTTTTTTTCCAAAGCACTTATTAAACAATTCTTCCAAAGCAATTTTAGAGTTTTCAAGAGCTACATGTACCTTCATGATGTTTACCAGTCCAGCAATTTTCAATCCCAAATAGGCCTCGAAACATGCATGCACCTTTTTGAAATATCAAACTTTGTTATTACATAAGATAATAATAGCATAATCATAAGAATAATAACATTAATAATAATAATGATAATTTAAAAAATAAATAATAATATTAATTCTATTGTTTGTTTTGTTATGTTTTTGCCAAGTCGAGAGCAATATTGAATAACAATGATTTTATTAAAGAAAAAAAAAATAATAATAGCAATAATATTTAAAAATAATGATAATAATGACAATAATAATAATAATAAGAATAATAATAATAATAATAATAATAATAATAATAATAATAATAATAATAATAATAATAATAATAATAATAATAATGATAGTCATAATAAACATAATAATAGTAATGATGATAATAATAATTAATAATAACAGATTTTTTTTATTTTTTTATTTTTATTCAGCATTTGAGAGGGAAAAAAAACATACCTGTACATGTACATGTACATAGTGAATTCAACTTCAATATAGATAGTGGCCTGCTGCTCTAAACTTTCGGCAGTACATGCATGCACGAACCGATAGTGAATAATCCCACATCTTCCCAGCTATCTAGCCAGGGATAGCGCTCTTTTGTTTTGATTTCAAAGGGGCCCCCATCCCTTGCATGCTTCATCGCCAATGCAAATTCAAGGGAAAAAATCAATACCAGAAAGTTGTCACGTGTGAAAAGAGGCTCCATGACGAGATATTGCTTCTCTGGGTACAGATATATCATATTTATCATAGGCTAGGTCATTAGTTGAAAAAAGGATTTCTATAACAGAGTAGAGTAGAGTAGAGTAATAGTAGAGTAGTAGAGTAATAGAGTAGTAGTAGAAGTAGTAGTAGTAGTAGAGTAGTAGTAGTAGTAGAGTAGAAGAAGTAGTATTAGTAGTAGAAGTGGTAGAGTAGTAGTGGTAGTGGTAGAGGTGGTGGTGGTGGTAGAGGTGGTGGTAGTAGTAGTAGTAGTGGTAGTGGTAGTGGTAGTTGTAGTGGTAGTGGTAGTAGTAGTAGTAGTAGTAGTATTAGTGGTAGTGGTAGTAGTGGTAGTAGTGGTAGTGGTGGTGGTGGTAGTGGTGGTAGTGGTAGTGGTAGTAGAGTGGTAGTGGTAGTGGTGGTAGTGGTGGTGGTGGTTGGTGGTAGTGGTGGTAGTGGTGGTAGTGGTGGTGGTGGTGGTGGTAGTGGTGGTGGTGGTAGAGTGGTAGTGGTAGTGGTAGTAGTGGTAGTAGTAGTAGTAGTAGTAGTAGTAGTAGTGGTAGTGGTAGTGGTAGTGGTAGTGGTAGTGGTAGTGGTAGTTGTAGTTGTAGTGGTAGTGGTAGTAGTAGTAGTAGTAGTAGTAGTTGTAGTAGTTGTAGTAGTAATAGTAGTATTCTCATGCTGAGCTTAAAATTAGGGACAGCAAGTTAATATAAATGTGCATGGCAATGGAAAAGAAAACACAAGTATATATGTGTACATGTGTTTTTAAAATTTAAAGGCCAGCATGCATTGACTCAATACAAAATTCTATCTTTAAAAATCAATTTACAAGCTCATCTTCATTATCAATATGTTTTTTTCTCCCGCTTGATACTACTGGGGGAGATCAAATATTCATTGCATAAACACTTGTAGACATGCTTCTTTCTCGATAAAAGAAGTTGTCATGACAACTTTAAATAGTAGACATTAACCAGCTGTTCATTGCAGTATTAGGAAATTAATAGTGCATTCAAAAATCATTAAACCTACGGTGCATGAACATTAACCGGTACTTACACAAATCAAAATTTTCAAAATCAATTTCAATTGATACCAACAAATTCCCAATGAAGGTACAATGGTATTAAAAGATCATCATTAAAATTCTTTTCTTTTTTTTAATGTCAGAATAATCTCAAATTTTCTGAATAATGGCAAATGCAGAAATCACTGTAACATATTAACAAAGCAGATTTTCATCAACTGCTTTGTACTGAAAATATCATGAATTCTAACTTAACTAATGGGAAAAAAGAACAATAATCAACAATTTAAAAAATGCTTATTCTAATGTGCCCTATAAATATCACTGGACATGTACATGTCCGTATATTCTTACAAACCTTCCGTAAAAATACATCTATTCTGTTATCAACAACCAAGTACAGGGGTAATTTTGATAATACTTGTACAAATGCAAATTAAACAAAGAGCTGCTCACAAGGGAATTCAAAGATAGAGTTGCCTACATGTGTGTGTTTTTGATAGATTATTACTTATTTATAAACCTAACATTATTCAATTCTTTATTGTCTTTTCCTCAATCTTTCACAAGTAAAACTGTTTCTCTCCTGTACTCTGCTTTAAAATCAAAACAAATAAGATATCACGGTGAACTAATTTCCCCTTTTAAAAATCTAATAGACCTACTTAAAACGGGACTCTTTTACTATAAAAATATTCATTTTGCCTGCATAGCTATCCAATATCACAATGTGATAAGCCTTTATCAAGTTTATGCAAGTGTATGCAAGTCATGTGACGGTTCAGGTATCAAAATCACTCTCCAAATACATACTTCTGGCAGTAGAGTGAAAAAGGTATTCTAGTCACGGATATGATGAATATCAATTACCCACTTGTCATAGCCTGATGGCAATAGGTAAACTGACACTTGGGGTGTGGGTGTTATTTTTCTGTGCATTTTGTTGTAAAGTTAGACCTGTGTTACACCAAATTCAAAATCTTTCTCAGGGCGTCCCAGACAGGTTTGTATTTGGTGTAAAAGTGAAACCTCTCCCGCAAACCTACATGTAGGAGTACCCAAGACAGCTTTTGAGTACTGCTACACAGGCACGTATGGAAAGATTACGTCCTGCAGAATGCTCTATAATGTCCGCAGTTCTTGATAGCTGCCTAGGGTAGCTTACAGTAAGTACCAAGTCGATGGATACACATACCTGCCAACCTTTCACAGCAAAAATTAGGAATCTCTCAAGTCAAAATCAGGATTACAGTTTATTTTGTATACTTTTCACACAGAATATTTCAGAATATTTCAGAAAAGAGCGGAATCAAGGGTTCAAAACAATAGCTTGAAGGAATCAAGGAATAGGAATCATTCCTCCAAAATAGGAATGGTTGGCAGCTATGTATACAGACCGAACCCAGTCTTGAGGTGGGTAACAGGGTTTAAAGATTAGGATAGCTTTAGGATAAGCCTTTTTTTTAACCTTGTGTACATGAACATGTAGGTCTAAAGAAGGTGCTACAAACCCATGGAAAGGATATGCCCATACTACATGTAGTGTTCCTAGAAAAAAGAAGAAAAATCTACAACACATTCTCCAGCGACCATTGCGACACATTCAATTTCCAACACTAATCCAACTCCTAATTCCAACCCTAAACCAAACACTATATCCCTAAACCTAAACTACCACCCACCTGCAAAAATAATACACAGGAGCCGTGAGCAATTTAGCTCTGGGCCCTGTTTCATAAAACTTGATATCAATAACAAGTTACAAGCTACTGTTATAAGCTACTGAAATCACGGCATCTGATTGGCTGAAAGCAAATTTGTCATAGAAATTTAGCAGTTGTTATAGATAACAAGTTTTATGAAACGGGCCCTAGGTAAGTAGAAAAGGAGCTCTGGTGAACTGAAAAAGAGCTCTAGTAAAAAACAATATAATACTTAACTATCACTGTGAGAAAATCACACTTACATTTTTACAACTCCAAATCCTAAAAGAGCACCAGCAAACAGAAAATATTTGTTTACACTGCAGAGTAAATATATACAAAAGAATCTAAACTATACTTACTGTTCCCTGTGTTGTATATTGCCTTGATGCTTTTTCTCATTTTATTTAACCCACTTCGGTCTGTGTCAAGGGTCTGCAAAGAGAAGAAAATAAACAAAACATTGATAACAGTTCCTACTTTACAACACGGTATTGAATTTCACCTCAAAGAAAAACATCCCCTCTTGCGAAAATTGATGACGAAACCTTGTTTATGTAGTATCTTATTGTCAATATATTAGGGATTTGAAGAGTACTAATTAAAAAAAACTGGCAGTTTTATGAAGCATTTTTACAATATAATTTGATAAAACCTAAGCTTCATAATTCGGTTTCAGAATGTCATTAATTCAGCTATTTATTCATTAACCGGCCCTTAGTAAAACCAGGAAACAAGTACAATGTACTGTAGAAAGGCCGACCGGTAGGCTGTCTTAGAACTTCCCTGTTCTAGGATTAAAAACGTTCAGTTCAGTTCATTTTATTCAACCATTTAAAATCAAATATACAAAGCATGTAATACAAATAAATACAAAATAAATGGTTAGGATGCCCCTAAAAGCCAAGGCTTGATAAAATGGAGCACACAACACAAAGAATTATACAACAAAAATACATAAAAATAACACACTAAACTACAGGAAAATGGGAAGAAGAACAAGGGAAAGAAGAAAACAGAGAAAGAGAAGGAGGGAGAGGGAGCCTCGGAGAGAGTGAAAGAGAGAGAGGGGAGGGGGCATTAAGTGTAAAGAGGAATGTTCATATTTATTTGGCATAACTAGTTATTATTATTGTTGCTATTGATCATCACTAAATGCCATTAAAGTGCGGGTTCAAAGAAAATCACAAATATGGCAAATAATATATTACTAGAAACTGGTAAGCTAATAGATGGCCATCGTACAAGTTGTAGGTCAACTACAAATCGGATGATTTATAAAAATACAAATAAAACCACCTCCATAGCATCTGGGATATGCGAGAGATTCGCCAGAAAAATAACGATGTTTTAATGCCGTCACAATATGAACCAATCCTGCCCAAGCAGACGACATCCCATAAAGAATGAACATAATTGCAATGCTATTATTTCTCAAATTATAATGAGTTTAGTGTATATAAATGTGATGGAATTTTACACCATTCAAAAAGGGATATGACCCGATTCTGATAACTAAATTCTTTTGTTTGTAAATACACAGGATAGGGGTTAATGAACAATCAAAGAAACCACACTTTCAAATTTAAAACCCCGGAATGAAAGCATGGACGCATTTGTTCCCTCTTGAAACGCCGAACATACCGCGGTGTATGCAGCTGAAAATACAATGGCGTCTTATTTTGTTTACAAGCGACGGATTCCTTTATTTTTTATCGCTGCATTTTTCATCAAAATAATACCATGCGCGGGGTTTAGAGTGAGGCAATAGATTAAACATTTAGTCTGACGGTAGTGAAGTAAGAGAAATGACTGAAGAGAAGATGACGAAACAGGCACTGAAAATGTGTGAGATGTCATGGGACATCGTCTGCTTGTGCAAATCATGTTCAACATGTGACGTCACACATCTCAGCAGCGATCGGAGAGCATTTCAGGTGCTATGTCGGGCTGTATTTAAGAGTTTTGTAATTCATAATAATCATTACTTCGAATGTTTCCGAGCATGGAATTTTGATAACCTTGTCAAATCAAAGTGTTACCTTTGCAATAATGACAATAAAGTTAGTTGTTAAAATCAATGAACCTGATCTTTAACAGTAGTCCTGCAAAGCACCTTTGTTTTTACTCTAGTAAAATTACTGGAAACTTGTTTGTATCTTCTTGTTTTGCTGAAAATGTTGAACACAAGAACAATAACAACGTGAATGCACAAGAAGACTGACCTGACATTGCAGGTACATGAACAGTACAAACAATAAAGTAGGAAAATAATAAAGAGGCAATGAGCAGACACATAGCTGACCAAGCAATATACATTTGTACATATACATGTACTTGGCAAAGGATCTACATGTACATGTACATGTATGACCCAGTTGTCAGTAGGGCAAGTATGTACTACAACCATTTTTACAGTACCATTTTTTACAGAATACATTTATTCAATTGATGGTGATGTATAATTGATTTTGTAAGACTAGGAAGTTGGGATTGGATAAGACAATACAATCTGACATGGTTGCATGTGTAAATACATTTTGCATGATAAAAGTTTGCAGCAGGCCTACATTTTTAAAATGTCAACCTGGACTCTTGGAGAATTTTTTTTTTTTTAATGTTGGGACCCGATGTAAAAATGTACCTCAACATCAGGGATCCAAAATATTTTGTTCAGTGGTCCAGTATGCATGGTTCCCCCTTCACATTTGGGGGCCAAGAGTTAGAATTTGTGGGCCCATGAGCACTACACATACTGTAGGCATCTGCTAGTATATTGAGCTCTGCTGACACGTCTATCATACATACTAAGTGTGAACATTGCTGACAACGTAAAGCACACTGACGGTGAGTAACTGACCCCTCCTCTCACACCCTAATTCTTATTGCCGTAAGTGGCGTTAATTTTTCATCTGATCCTCTCTGGCTGAATTGAGATGAGGCGGGAAGATCCATCGACATAAATCCACAGAGGAGCTTTCCAGGCGATTGGCTTGGCGTCTCATTAATAATATATTGAATCTAGGCTCGGTGACGAAGAGAATTGGAATGGGGTGAAAATGAAAATGCTTGCAGGACAGTTGGATGTACATGTACATGTACATCTGCATCTATTATTTTATGTACAACGTAGGCCTACACTAATGCCACACCTCATTTCTTGCACAATAATAAATGCAAGTTTCTGTTCTACATTGATTGCAAATGTGTACTACAGGTGTAATGTAGCTCCCCTTTCCTGAGTTTTTTCCCATCATACATCTCATCTAATCACCCCAAAGTTTGTTTCTTTCTTTTTTTATAACCCAATTTTTGTTTTTTATGAGAAAGCAGGAATAATTTCTTCACAAATAATCAATTCATACTGGTCTAACTGCCATGACTCAAGGAAAGGAGTTTTAGCAATCTCAATGCGTATCTGTTTATATGTACATGTTCCTGATCGAGAGCACAGTCTACATGTATATCATGATCTCCTTGAAAGAAGTGTATATATTTATGAAAGTCCATCACCTTTAAGTTTGTCATCTCAAATACTACACTAGGGATGGACTACTATATTCTTACCGTATTTTCCGGCATTAAGGCCGCAGCACCGTAAAGGCAGCACCCCCGATTTTGACATTTCATAGACAAAAAATAATAATAATAATAATTTTTTTTTTTTTTAATACTTTTTTGATTTGCTGTTTTGCCAACACCATAGGCAGCAAGCCAGATGTCGTCTTATTTCAGCTTTTTCTCCGGCTGCAGTTATACAGTCGATCGTGTATTGCGACATAGCTAGCTGGGCGCGCCCGGGCGCAGGCTGCAAGGATTGCTTTAGGCTTTTTTTAGCGATAGCACAAACTTAGATCTAGATCTACCAGTATTTTTGTTTGGTAAGTTATGAAGTTTATTTACGAGATTGAAAAAACTTTGCCCTTCATGTCAACAATATAACACAAAATTGTCGGTAAGACATGTGTTATTCTAGACAGTTATTCTAGAAATGTCCAGTACCATTCATTGTAGTCTCATATGTACGAATTCGTGTTGTTTTTCATGGTTTTGACTTGCGACTTTTTTTTTTTACTCTTGTGGCGCACTGGCCGCACCCAGACTTTTTGATGTTTTCTACTAAAAAAATACTGCGGCCTTTACGCCGGCAAGTACGGTAATCAGTCTTTAATCAATAATTAGAGGTGCCTGTTTTCTGTAAAGATGTAAACATGAAGACGGACAGTGTATAGTGTGGCCACCACCATGGAGCAACACTGAACGCATTGAAAAATGACACACTGACAAATCACTTCCATGTAACCCTGAAAGACTAACTTCTAGTTCAATTGGAGCTTGTCATCTCCAATATTACACTAGGGATGGTCTAGTTATTCTTAATCAGTCTTTAGTCAATAATTAGAGATGCCTGTTTTCTGTCAAGATGTCAACATGTAGACTCACAGTGTACAGTGTGACCACCATTGTGGAGCAACACTGAAAGCTTGAGAAATGACACTTGGACAAATCACTTCCTTGTAACCTGAAAGACTAACTTCAAGTTCAATTGAAGTGGGCGATACCCACAGCTGGTGAAGACATCATTGAGATAGAAGGAGATGAAGAGGATGATGATTGGTAGTGGGCTCTAACAGCCTGTTCAGATGAGAGGAAATTTATACAAAACTTGCATTTGAAACATTGTATAAATAGTCATATTATAGTGAAAGAGGCGTACAAACTGAATAACAACATAGTATTCAATTGTATGAACTAGCTTGAAGAGGTTATTTGACACTACAGTTGCCCAATCATCAGTGCATGCTCACGACAAGCATGTAGTTTCAGGGTTTTGTATAATTACGGAACATTCCGAATACAAAACGTTGATTCTTTATCCAGTTTCCATTCGAAATTATATTCGAACATCCATTTTACTGCATAAACGTGTTTTTAAACAAGGTGCATACTAGAACAAACTGAATCACATATCATTTACATAGCTACAGTCAAACCTTTGTTCGTGGCCACCTCTCTATAAAGGTCACCTGTCTATACTGACCAGTCATTTTGTCTCCCATGAGAGAGGAATGTACCTGTCTACAGTCTACAGTGGCCGATTTCTCTGTTTCCCTTTGGTTGCCTTAATAGACAGGTTTTGATTGTATTTGGTTTGTGTACATAGCTAAATGTACATGTATACAATTAATTTTTGAAGTCTGAATGGGGCGGGGGATGCTTTCATGGAAGTGTGAATGTCAGCAGGTGGAGGTTGTTACTTTGCCATCAAACTACTCTACCAGATGGAGGAGTGGGATGGGTTTATTTTCGTCTTCATTTCAATGGAAATGATTTCAGCTGAGAGTTGGGAAGAGTCTTGATGCACCTGAGCCCAAAGTGTTATTCTTTCTTGAGTGAGGAAAGAGCATAGGGATTACATGTTGCGATCTTGACTTTCCAAAATCCACAACTGTATGAATATTATTAACTTTATCTCAACTTCAATAAATGTTCACTTACACGAAAATGGATATTGTTTTGGCTGATTATTCAACTTTTCAAAATTTGAATTCCATTTTTATTTCAACTACATTTGAAACATCTCAGTATGAAGTTTTAACTGAAAGGAGAGAAGCTACAATTTTCCTACACTATTAATATTTATATCTTGGAGCATAGATAATTTGCACATGAAATTAATTGTAATTGTAGAAAGGCATAAATTTCAGAAAAAATTCATTATCATTGATCTGCTAATTCTATGATGCAAAGTTTGAAAAAGGACTATAAGACTATTTTTAAACATGCAATTACAGTTTAATAGGAAAACTACGATATAAATGGCAGAAAAATACGTTGATAAGGAAAATAAATTTTTTCAAAGGTTCCTTTCTCTTACTTTCTCTTACTTTCTCTTTCCTATTTTTTTTCAATGGCCTTTCATCTTACTTATATGAAGATGGGCCGTTATCACATCTAGCTATCATCCAGCAATTATAGTATTAAAAATGACATGTTCCTTTATACATGGCTAGAGTACCAGTAGATGGTAAAACAAAGCACTCTGCAGATCATTGTCTTACATCCCCCTCTCGAATCCAACGTGAGATACAAGGCAAGGGACTGAGAAGCGTAACTCATTTATGTGATGCTCTGCCTAATGTCACGTGAAAGGAGGCAATACTCGCCGCTCGCCTCCTGCCTGAGGCGTTCTTCGGCAGATGGACCCAGCGTTGATGGGATCTGTCTTGTCACAACCATGTACCATTATCCACATTTTTTTGTTTAAACTGATCACAGTCTATTAGCATGGAGCAGTTAAATTTGTATTGACAATGTATGTATAAGGTAAGGAAGTGTTTGGATGCAAGTTAAACAGGCATTCTAACATATGTATATCACTTGTTTGTATTCCAACTTGAAGCACAATTGATGAATCGTATCTCAAGTATTACATCTGCTTTTTTTATGAATAACTACTGAAAGATTACAAATTATGTGGAACCTACAAGTGAAAGAAGAGATATGTAGGCCCCAAAAAATGCTGAACATCAATAAATTTGTAAGATGACCTTCAAATGCCCCTCCCCCCAAAAAAGTATATTTTCAATAGCATTAGGCCCTATGTCAAAGTCATTTTAAAACTCATGAGGGGTAATTTAAAAAAAGGACCACTTCTGCATCTGCTGATTTTGGCAGTCCAGGATAATCTATAACATGTCTCCACATTCACACTGCTAAATTAAAGTAAGCGGCAACCCTTTTCATTCTTTTTTGTACATTATGTATGTTTTAAATCAGATTTGCGAATGAGTGAAATGCACAGCGAATGTAAACAACGCAGCTCAATGAGCTATCAAAATGGGGGTTATTTATGGGCAGATGGATCAGGGTTATCATGATGCATGTCATATCTTTCTAATTGTGCATATTTTATGGGAACAAAGGGCTTTTAGGGTAATAAATCTTCATCAAATCTCTCTTATAAAATGCAGGCCATGGACTGCACATAGTCATTGATTATTGCTTTAATACTTCTGCATTTCATTGGAATATACTGGGCAGTATTCTGAAATCTTTGTCTTTGAAACAGTATGTACATGTACATGTACATGTACATATTGTTTTTAATATTAATGTACATGTATTCCTATTGTGATCTATTAATTGAAGGCAAATGCAACCCTGTTTCTATTACTTCTGATTAATGTACAGTTGATATGTATGAAAACATAGCACTTTCTATTGTAGGCCTGCATGAAATAAGGACAGGATTTTAATTATTTCTTATGGGAATAAATGCAGAACATTCTGCACATATTGGACACTACATGTACAGGTGTACATGTACATGCTGGCCTACACAGTTCTCTAATTCAAAATAAATAGGGCCTATTGTTATCTTTGATAACCAAAGAGCATTTAATTTTGAAGTACAATCTTTCTCACTTTACACTACAAACATTTGTTTAATGATTTTCTACCAGGGAATGTTTAAAATTAGAATGCTAGAAGCTCATTTTCCCTCATTTTCATCAATACTACACATGTGCAAATACAATGGAGTCCAGTATGGAACATTCAGTACAAACATGTCCATAGGCTACAACATGTAGGTTGAGTACACAATGTACTGTAGATTGGTCATTTTGATGATGGACTTTTGATCTGAGGGTATATGCATCTTAGATGTACATTATATGTATATTTCCAATTAACATCCAGGTCTAATTAGCACCTCTATGGGTTCCACAAGCCATCAAATATTAACAACTTCTCATTTCTCCCTCCCTCCATTGATCATGCAATCAAGCTTTCCTTGAAAACTAATTAGGAAATTTACTTGTAACAGTGTTACAGGCATCTGGTAGTACAATCTTCGTGGATTCAAGAGAGTCTGAATGCATTGGGTCCATACATGTACATTATATTGTATTTTGATTAATAATAAATTCAAGCAAGAAGTATAATGTTACAATTTCATATGTATTCAAGTAATTCAACATTATCTTCATAATAAATCTTCATAATAAAATTTCATTTTCCCAGCACTGTACTAGTCACCTTATGAATCACTCTCTAATTCCCAGAAGATATTGTCTTATATTATTAAGTCAAAGCAACCCTCCCTCTAAACCGTTTGAAATAGATTGATGTAAAAAATACATTTGATTCCATGTACAGTAGTACCTTTAGAACAATCTTTCATTCCTTTTATTTAAGTTTATTTCATTACCTATTCCTTTCCTTTGAAAAAGTTGACTATGGTGCAATTACATGATGTACATGAATGTTGATATGAGATTCTCTACATTTCCACACTTTAAAGGTATATAGACCAGTTCTGGCCATGCGATTGCATTGTGAAAGAAACGTTGTGGAATCGATCAGAAAAGGTTGATCATCTAGCATGTATTGTACTGCAAGGTTCTGGAATCATCAAAATGATAAGAAATTTGGCCCAGTCTTGGTAAAGTTACAGGCACTGTACACAGAAAGAT